>BSBK01001113.1:1022500-1329665 GCA_027943335.1 Chamaecyparis obtusa | reverse complement strand
TATATATATGTATATGTATATATATGTATATATATATATGTATATATATACCTATATGTATATATATACATATACATATATATGTATATATGTATATATATACACCTATATGTATATATATACACCTATATGTATATATATACATATACATATATATGTATATATGTATATATATATACCTATATGTATATATATAATATACATATATATATATATATATATATATATATATATATATATATATATATATATATATATATATATATATATATATATATATATATATATATATATATATATATATACATATATATACATATACATATATATATATATATATGTATGTATTTATGAAGACAATTCTTTGAAATGTGCAAGAATATTTAGTTAAATTAATTGATTTGATTGAATTGCTTTTGAGTTAGGACTTTCATTATTATGATTCATACTAGAGATTACGGATCTATGGTTTAGAAGACTAATTTTAGGTGATTACAACATATTGATTATATTTTTTTTTATGTATATTTTATTAACATTTATATAATTTATTGAATTTCTTAATTTAATTACGGTTGATTGCAAAACTTTAAAATAAATTCACTTAGAACTTTTGAACTTAAAAAATATATATAAAAAGAATAAAAGATTTTTTTTAATAAAAGTCATGTATTTATAGAATGGGGAAAAGCATGCGATTTAATTAAGTAGATATATTCCCACTGATAAATACAATTTTTACATTTCCTAATTTTTTATTTTCTAATATACTATTGAAAGTATATTTTACATAGCAATAGAACAATTTATATTTGGAAGAAGCAGAAATTGAAATCATACAATACATAGTACATACTACATCCTCTCAACAAACACAAGTCAAAAACATTCAGATAATGATGACTCGGTGCATTCTAAACTAACAATTAGCCTGCAGTCAATCAAATTGCCTCCATGCTGAAACAATTTTTAATAACTTAATTTCAAAACGAAGTTGAAAGGACTAATATATTGGGGAATGGACATTGGTATTGTGATGATTCATTTGTTTACATACAAAGATAGGTGCCAGACTAGTCAGACCCTAAAAATGCTAGTCAGACCCCCAAAACTGAAATGGGCGACGATGATCAGATGCTGTGCACTGTAAGTATCTTGTACCAAATAACAGTATGAAGATTATGACCAGATAGGAAATTTCATTTAATGAAGCTCAAAATCTCTGACACCTCACCGTATGTCAGGTGATGAGAAGGTATGCCAAATCTCTTGGGATAAATGTAAAATATTTTACTTGTACTGGCGCTCTCACATGGTTCTCAGCTTTTTGTTTAAGACAAATTGTACATGCCATTTTAGGAAAAAACTTTTATGTTTAAAAAAACTCTCCATCATTCATACCTACATTTGATGTAGGAGCAAAACCATAAAACGTAGGCTTTGAGAGCAAACATCTCCCTTGTTTCAGAAAACGTACGCTTTCTGCCATTTTTACTACCGTATGTTTATGGGCAATGTTTATGCTCCTCACATGTGATTGGCGTGCAATCTTTGCAAGTTTTGTTTTCAATCTTTACACAGAAGCCGATGCAAAGGGCAGGTGAACTCATCTCTTCCCTTAAATTTTGTTTTCATTATTTACACAGAAGCCGATGTAAAGGGGCCGGTGAACTCATCTCTTCCCTTAAATTTTGTTTTCAATCTTTACACAGAAGCGTCTGTCCCTCTCGGATTTCCGGCGCAAAAGGCCAGCAACAATCAAATTGCGAAGCACATTTATCAGTTGAGGCAGAGTCAAAAAAATTCAGCTTCCAACTGGTTCTTCGCTCGAGAGGGAAGTGCGAGATAGTTATAATCTGCGCTGCGCTGCTGTTAATTGCGGTAAGCGATGTTCCATGTAGTATCATTAAATTTGCTTACTGCAACTAAAAGATGGAGTTTTAGTTTAAGATTTAGAACGCAAGTAGAAATTCTGTTTAATTTCATGATAAAATGGAAGCTTTACGAATTACTTCTCACTTGTGGCGGGATCTGAACATCCTACATATGGCCTGCAACTATTTTTTCCCAAATTTGCCTTTCTTTTGGCTAAATTACCGTGCAAATTTATCTGTAGGTATAGATGTCCGCCTTTTAAAACATGTGATTGTCTCCAGATCTGAGATGTGCTCTGCAGTTTTGTGGAAAGCATTACACCTTTTCTTTTTGTAAAGCCATTTAAATTTTTTTTTGATATAGGGTTTTATTACGCTGTAGGTGTCCTACTTTATTAGATCAACGGTTGAAACAACTGTTAGAAAAATGATCCTGACCATTCATTGTTTTCAGACTTAACCTGTACATTTTGGTTTTCTGTCTTATCACGTAACCTTTCATGTTGGCGGCGGCTATCCTCTCGATAGATAGAATGCACCATATATGTAATTTTTTTTTCTTCAAATCTGAGAAAATGTAGAGTTTTTAAAATTTTTTTTTTGGTTATTTTCGATTCAGAATATGCAGATGATGAAAAACAAACCCTGAAATTTTCATAAAAATCCATAGTATTTTCTGATTTCTGAAATTTACACGACGGCGCATTCCTTCCCAAAAAAAAATAGCCACGTCCCTTCATGTTTCTCCTACGCAACGGTATTCATTTTGCACTGCCGCCCCACCAGTTGTTTGGGAGATTCACGAAACCGCTCGGAATGGCGTAGCGTTTGTGGAAGGCATTTTTTCTGCTTAACGCCGAACCCGCATATCTCTGCTTAATACATTCACCAATATTTTAGAGGATAGCATTCAGGATGACAAGGGCTGACATGATTAGCAATCCAACAACAGTTGGAGCTACCAATCCAGCAACAGTTTCATCTACCATTTTCCTTGCAATTTGTGATTTTCCTTCGGTAAAGAAAACCAAGTCTGGTACTGGTGTGCCATTGTTGTGAGTTGTCGGCTGTGTGTCCACCATGGGTATTACAAATAGAAATGTTGAATTCAAATTCTGTGAAGAACCCATCACAGTTTATGACATATTAGCAAGTCAGAAAGGCGTGATGTATGATATTTATCTTCAGAATACATGATTTTCTACTGAACACCGCAAAGGGGCCCACTAAAGAGTCTTTAGGAGAGTGCAACAGAACAGAACTCCAGAATATCACAAAATTTTAAAATTCTATGCTGGCAATTAGGAAAAAGCAATCAATCCAAAATTATCAAGCTGCAGCATTGAGGACTTTAGCAATCATAGCAAAAGCCAAGAAAACCTATTAAAACTTAAACAATCTTCAAGCTGCATCAAAACCCAATACAGAATTTGAAGCTAATTATAACATAGCTGATCCTAATTGATTCCCAGAATACATTTCCCAATCTCCTCTGTTAAAACTTACAAATGACTCAACTCTGAGCTCAAGAAAGAAAAAATCTCTATCAAACGTACCAGACAAAATCTAACATCAATGACCCACGCGGAATGCACTTCCCTAACTAGATCACCTATACTTTATGAGCAAATTTTGGCCATAGATATAGGAAATGTCTTGCGACTTAACCTTGCAAATTCACAGAAAAAATAAAATGAAATGGAACAAAGGGCACTCTAATAAATCAAAAGATGTTGTGCGCAGGGGGATTCTTACCGGGAAGAGCATAAACAATGCCAGTGCTTGCGTTTTGAATACATGAATTTATTGTCACCGGGAAGAGCATAAACAATGCCATCTGTGCTTGCGTTTTGAATACATGAATTTATTGTCAATATATCGGAAAGTCAAGCCTTGCTGCTCCATTGTAGGTTTTGGTGGCGTTTTTGTTTGCGCAAAGAGACCCCATTTCTTCAAATACGTGTGTTCCATTAGAGGGTATTGTATAAATCGTAAACTCAAACGTCGCAAGGTATATAGGGGAGAGGGACCATAGTTGTGCGGGGTTTAATAGTCGTACATTCATTAGTGAATATATTATTCAGTCTTACATCTTATTTTTATTATATATTGTGATTAAATAATCTAAATGTAAATAAATTTTTTTCTAAATTTTGATAAAAAATGGACCAATAGTTGAATACATGAGAACCTATAAATGTTATATTAAAAGAACATTAACAAATGAAATAGATAATTTTTTGTCTCAAATAATATATCATAGCTATCTATCATATGTGTGTCAATTAAAAAATAAGGTGCCCACTTAATAAAATAAGATGCCCACTTAAACAAGTATTGATATCTTAGTGCACAAATAATATTCTTATATGTACAACTATTGGGGTAGCAATGTATATGCATTAGAATATTTCATATTAATAATTTGTTTTATCGCAAATATAAAAGGTGAACACAACCAAAATGGCTTATATTTTCTCATGAAATGTGTGAGATTGTCAAAAAGTTTTAGTGTTCAACTATTGATCCCTTTGTGTTCGATATAAGTTGTATTTTATATAATAATATGTTATTTTTATAACAACAAATAATTTTTTTGTGTTGAAGCATTGGTCCTTTTGTGTTGGATTTAAAAGTTGATATAACAAATATTTATGGTTACTAATAGGTATATGGTCCATTTAAGTTGCATATATGTCATATTTTGTATAGAAATACAATCATCCACTAATAACAAATGAACGTTTAACTAAGTGTGTTATTTTAACAAGTTGCGTGATGAGTCACACCTTCAAACCTTAGTTATAGATAGTTAAATGTCCATTATACATTTCTAAAAAAAACGAAGGTCTTACGATATTCCATGCAATGGCTACATATTGACGATGTTACATTACACTCTTTGTACTTTGGCGGGGATGAAAAAAAAAAGAACGTGCTGGAGATACAAAGAGCATTGAACAGTGAGTGCAATGAACCAGATAAGATGTTTGCGCTGGTGGTTTATGGGTTTTCTTTAACTTTGAACCGTCGACCCACAAAATTCATTACAATTTGAGTTGTTTTCATTGGACATCCATAACAGTTGTAGCGGTAATGAAAACACGTTCTGTACAATTTGAGTTGTTTAATGAAAACTGTTTCACTTCACGTATACAGGTTTTAATGTTTTAGTTTTAGTCATTCAAATTCATTGAATTTAAAAAAAAATTTATTTAATGTTTATAATTAAAATATTTTAAAACAAAAAGATATCCTCAATATTGATTTAATTTTTAACTTGAATTAATATTTTGTAGGAAAAAAAATATCATTAATATTTATGAAAATCTCCGCACACACGTGCTCCATACACACATTTAATTTTTCTTTTTACAATGTTTTTTTAAGTTTTAAAATATTTTTTAGTTATAAATATATCTATTAAAAAACATTATAGCAAATTTTCCTTTTGCACACACACTTCACTATAGCTCAGATGCCCCGTTTGTTGTCATGAGGAAGTCTCATCTTCCTCTCATAGCTCTAACTCAAACCTTACAAAGGCGTCATTTTAGTGTGGAAGGAAGAGCTTGACATCTTCAAAACATTGGCGTGACAGAGAAGCAACACAAGTCAGATTTAATTCTGCGCATAACTGACATGTCGACGGAGATAAATTATTTTGCCAGTAATCAAAGCTATCGCGATTAATTTGTAGGGCTTTGTGAATTCGTATATATGTAAGAAACGAAAACACTTCACTCCACGTTGCCTGCGCATAATTAACGATGACTCACAACCCACATTTAAGCGTAAATCCTAAATAATACATTAACATTCACAGATTCCCTATTCTCCTTACTTTCAAACGGTGCCATAGAACTCTTGAGACTCACATAGCACTGCATTTTTTTGGGGGGCTGGATAGGCATAAAAGAGTGTGCATCTTAAAATTGTTTTCATAATCTTACTTGAAATTAAAATCTTATGATGAAAAATGACATTATGTGAAGAAATTATTGAACTAATAAAATGATTTTACATTTATGTATTTTTCAAAAATTTAATGTATAAATATGTGTGTTTTGCATTTTTTTCTACATTACTATTTATTTTTTATTATATCGGTAGAGAAAGGGTTCTGAGAAGTTAAACCCACCAAAATAACATCGATCAAAGAAATTTCCTGGTGCTTTTTTCCTATCTATGCTTTTTCCTATGTAGACTGTTCTGTCTTTGTGGTTTTTTTTTCTCTTGGCCTGCTTGTGGCCTGGTTCGTCTTTATGTTTCTGCTATCTTAAGACAAAGAAATAGTACAAATCAACATTTTTTTACGAAAATCACATATGTTTTTTTATTCTATTATAAAAGAAAAGAAGATATCTATTAAAATAGTGGTATTAATAAGAGTTTCATCTTCTATTTATGTCAAGTCTACTTTTGTCGAGTAAAATTATACTATTACTAATACTAGATGAAATGAGTAGCATGAATAGAAGATGAGAGTGGAATGTATCCATAAGAGCCCTTTTTTCGCAAATATTTGTCCTTCTCATAGTTCACATTTAAATCATGAATCATGAGTCAATGAGTTTGACTAAAAAAAAACTACACATTAAATCCTGATAGCAATATCACAATTTGACTTGCGGTAGAAAATATCTCCTACTTATCAGTCCACATTTAATTAAAGACTTAATATTTTTTTAATTTCACAATTAAACTTTAGATTTTTATATTACCAATATGAGTCATTTTTTGGGAAATATTTTCCCTTTCTCATAGTTCACCTATAATTAAAAATTTAGGAGTTTATTTAAATTTAGATTTTATATTTTTTTTATTATGTAATTTTAATTTTTTTATATTTATTTTATTTATAAACTTGATTCAAAATAATCAATTATTTTGAAGAAATTTTAAATAATATTTATTATTTTTCAGATTATTAAATAAATATAACAAATAAATAAATAATTATATATTTAATACTAAAGAAATATTGTTATGATATATTAATATTATAATAATATTTTATAATATATTATAAGAGAATATTATTATTATTAATTTTTAATAAATTATAAATTAATATTTTTAATAGATTTCATTATATTTATATAATACTCAATAATAGATTTAAGAAGCCATTTATAGTCATTAAACTTAATTCTATGCTACTTTATTATAGAAAACATATGTAATTATATTGGTTAGCATAAAACTTTGCGTTGAGTAAGTCACTGTAGTGATATTTTGTGAGGAAAAGGGTGATGGAGAGAGCAGTGGGAGGATGGGAGAAAAATAGATAGACACAAGAGATAGATCAAGAGCTAAAGATAGAAAGAGATACATAAAGAGGGAGAGATAGAGAGGAATAGATATAAAGATACATAGATGATGAGATATATTGGTACAAAGATAAGGAGATCTAGAGAAAAACAAAGGGAAAAATACTTAAATAACCTTTCCATAACTCTACAGTGTACAACACACTAAGATGCAATTGCTAGTTTATTTTTAATTAAGCATTTCAATTCAGAATTTTTCGTGATATTCAAACCCACAAGTTGTTCTGCATGGGATTAAAAATTTGTTTAAATTACTAATTTTGTGGGCCTGCAGTTGTTACACTTTCGTTGTAAGATTCTATGCCTCCTTTATAGATGATTTTATGAAAATATATTAATTATTTAGTGTATTTAATGGGATTGTTTAGAGATTAAATATAAATGGATACGATATTAGTTTTAGAAATAGTAATATAGATTTTATTTGTTGATGTTACATAAATTTTAGCAAAATGAATCAAAATATTAAAAAAATAATTATTTGTATGGTTATGTGATTATGATTATAAGCTCAAAAATAAATTGAATAATTATGATTTTTTTGAAACCTAAAACTTATGTATATAGAAATTATTATTATTACAATGTAATCTATTATATTTATATAGCTTAATGTATTGATCATAATTTGTCAATTGAAATATTTGTTGATTTCCTTTAGAAATTACAAGATGATATATGTTTACTATAAGATTAATAGAATTTATGTATATAATATTTCTTTTGGTCGACAATAGATGATATTTATTAATCTAAGAAGTCAGGTTAAGCTTGGCCTGAACCAAGGGTAGTAACACATCCGATACTACCATTCCTGAAGAAACAAAAACAAAGAAATTCAATTACAAAAGACAAAGAAACCAAAAGACAATAGCATCAAGAGGCACACCCCACACACCAACTACAAACGCCTCTCTTTAGTATGAGATCGAAGATTCATATCAAAGGATACATTCTTCAGCTTCCTATCTCTTTTCTTTTTCACCGTGAGCCACCCTTCTTCAACACGAGTCACCTCTAACTCCCAACCGATTGTATTATCAGGGGTTTGTGCCTGACCATCTTCCTCAAAACACTCCTGATCTTCACCCACTGTAATTGTTTTGAGAAAATTAGAGCCACAAGTTTTACCTTTTCTTTACCCTCCGAAGTAGCAACCCAAGTATTTTGTTGAAGCCCCTTGGGCTCTTTATTTTGTCCTACTGGTTGCTCATCCCGTGAAACTAAGTTTTTGGGTTTCTTCCCCATTACAACCTTGGAAAAACTCTTATGTTTCTCCCTATGCTTCCCAGCCATATAATGCTTTACATCGGCATCTTTCCACCAAGTTGCAACCTTCTTGGATTTCACCTTGTCACACTTAGCAGCCAAATGACCTATCTGAGAACAGTTTCTACACCGAAAGGATAAACCTTTATCATCCAGGGACTGAAACCATCATCCCTTAGAGGTTTTGATTTTAATGTCTATTGGAAACTCTTGGGATGTATCAATTTCAACAAGGATATGAGCATAAGTAGAATGGAACAAGTTGGAAGAGTGCTCATCGACCAACATAAAGCTACCCAAAGAATCTCTAATAGCCTCAAGGCAATTAATAAACCATTAATGTAAGGGAAGGTTGGGAAGCCTTATCCAGATTTAGATTTTGTCAAAAACCTCAGTGCTCGGAAAGAAATTTGAATGCGAAGGTTTTAGCATAAGCACATACTTGGCCTCTCAACACCATACCTCATCACACAAAATCTTATTTATGTTTTGAATCAGATCAAAAACTACAATGAAAAAACCTTTTGCTGGAGGATAAATCTGAATATTACCTTCAAGAAAGGGCTCCTAGTTGTCTGATATCCATGAATGCAATTGCTGTAAACTGTGCTAAAAGCCCCTAAATTTTCCTATTAACCCTAGCTTAGAGAAAACCTTAAAGTTGTGAGTCACTTCCTAATCTTCCGCCTCATCTAGATTTAGAATGAACTCATTGGTAGAAGGTTGCAGAGAAACACCTCCCTGTAGCTCTGAGAATTGGGGGAGAAAGGGTCGCTTTTTGTCTCATCGCGCCTGAGACGGGGGCCCTCATTATCTTCGGCAAAGTCAAAGAGGACACATTTTGTGTGTTTAAACGCTGATAAATGGGGGCTCCTAGACTGTCGCCTAATATTCTGCAACCCAAAAAACCTGGTAGTCTTCATCACTGGTCGTGCATGTTGTGATGCATCACCCAGTTCCAAGACAAGCGTACCATATTTGATGCGCGCAAGAAAATCTACAGCATTACCAAGTGAAACTATTAAATTTCAGATCATTGCAAATGTAATTGCACTGCCTTGTAAAGTATGTGTTTTCCAAATGCATCAATCTGTTGAATATATACAAGGTAAAGACAAGAAGAGACATGTCCCTTCATGGGACATGTCCATTCGTTAATCTAATTTATTAATTTAACTATATAATCATTATAAGAATAAATAAAATATTAACTTCATATATATATGTATATTAATATAAATAATATCACCTAATATATATATATATATATATATATATATATATATATATATATATATATATATATATATAAAGTCCATTCTTATAATAATTATATAATCAATATTATTTATCTGACCGATGCTACATACATCAACACTCCCTCTTAGCTAGGGAAGATAAAATCCATCAAGGTAATAAATCATTATTTTTGAAAGAGAGGAGATATCACCCCACTATGATATCAGGAGATATGGTATATGCAAGAATATCAAGTCACATGATGTTCACCATAGCTCATAAATATCCATGGTTGAATGTTCTCGGTACTTACAGACCGACCTATACTTATATTAAACAGTGAGCTCATGAACAATGTATGATGCCCTAGCTTGCATCCCGCGAGCCATCAAGACATTTCCTCATGAAATGATCATAAATGAGGAGTACCAAATAGTGAATATAAACACCAAAACAAATAAAAGGAGATCAAACATTTCACACAATGCCTTGAAGGTAATAGAAGCAATGCCCTAGCTCTCAAAGCTCGCAGGTCATCAAGCATTCCAAATGAAAAGATGTAAACAATGACAGTATTGAACAGTGAGCTCATGAACAATGTATCATGTCCCTATTTGATGTCCCTATTTGATCTAATAGCATCAATATAACAAATAGAGCACCGACAAATCAAATAGGGACATGAGGTGCTGAAACAGTAAGCTCATAAAATAATATATTTAGTCTTAATAAAATCTTATGAAACAACATATATTGTGTGAAGTGTTTGATCTCTCTTTATTTGTTTTGTTATTGATATTCACTATGTGGTACTCCCCGTTTATGATCATTTCATGAGAAAATGTCTGAAAGAATCAGGAAATCAGATATCTCATTCGATAACCCAGAGGAGTTTTATACAATGCTAGATGGTTATGAATTGTCATGTAGTTAGATAGTTGCAATATACCAGTTATACAATGTATTACGCCAACATTCTCCCCCTTAATACATTGATCCTAAACATATCAAAAAAACTATTTGCCCTAGGGATCCCCCCCTTAAGGCTTACATAACAAAACATGCTGATTACATAATATGAATACATATATTGAAAAAATATTCTTTTTGAAGTTACAAATCCTGAATCATGAAAGGCTCCGTCAAGCTGTCTTGTGACCCTCGAAAAGCTGTAGCTTCGAGTTGTGTTCTTAAGCTCCTAGTCTCGAACTCTCGAATCACAGTCTTGAATTATTCAACAATGATCCCTAAGAGATGCAATAGATCTCTATCATTGTCTGGTGATCGCGAAAGGGTATAATTCTCGATCATATGCTCTGAAGCTCGCTTGACAACAATCCATATTGAGCGCACTACCAAGTCTTAAACCTGTCTCCAAAATGAGTCTCCACAAGACATACATTCTTCAAATTTGTTAGCATTAGAAAGCAAAACAAAAATAGAAAGCCAAAAATTCTTCTCATGCAGAATACCATCTCAAAGTGAGAAGCTAACTTGAGATGATAGAAATTCTTCCATCCTCTGATGCCGCCAACCTCTAGAAGTGAAGGTTCAAAGCACAAGATTGTGATTAATAAGAGACTGGTAATTGTTAATGACCTCTCCATCGGCCGATGTATCCTCATTTTCAATGCATGCAACATTTCCTTCTTTAGATTATTCTTTGATTTTTCCTTTAAGAACATCACTAGCTCTAGTTCTACAAATCCATGCTATGTGTCCCTTTTTCTTACAGTAAAAACATTTATTGTCTCTTCTATTGTTATTTGACCATGTTTTAGTACTTTGTGAGTATAAGGCTTGATCTATTTGATGAGCTTCGTCTATGACTTCCTTTGTCCTATTTTCTTCTGCTAGAAGGGCTGAAATCATATCCTTTAGAGTCTATGAAGTGAGTTGACTTAATGTAAATACAACATTACTATATTTGGAAGATAAGTTATTTAAAAAGATGGCCTTAGCATCATCGTCATCAACAAGAGCCTTAACTTCTGCAAGTTGTCTAATGAGAGACATTAAATTACTTATATGATTGGATATTGTGATCCCATTTTCCATTTTGAATCTAAACAATTGAATTTTGAGAGAAAACTTTACATTGACAACTTTTGCTCCAAACAGCTTATTTAGATTATCCCAAATTTTGATAGAAGTATTATCTAGATCTACGTGATGAAGCTCAAAATTGGCAAGAGAAAGACCAATAATAGCCTTGGCTTTATCATTTCTACCATTCCACTATAACAATTTATTTGCATCTGTGGGTGGTTTTTCTTTTCCGCTTACTATGCCCCATAGATTTTTATTCATTAATTGCATTTGGATTTTTATTGTCCATGTATGAAAATTGAAACCAGAGTATTTATCTAACGAAAACTCCATTTCAAACCAATACAATCCAAATCAATAATTTTAAATGCAAGTGTTCTCACCTAAAAGAAGTTGGAGACTTCTGTTTGAGATCATTTCTCTAAAATGATGTTATGAACAATCAACATCAACATGTCATTCTACGAGTGCCCACTGTTTGAAGAAATGATTCATTTCAAGAAATGGTTGCAACCATTTTGACAGGGACAAGTTGTCATCACAATCCACAAAACTATCTTAGGAACAATCAATCCACATATTCTGCGCACACACTTCAGCAACTATGATGTAGAGACGTTGATGGCATCCCACAAATATGCATATCTTCTTTACTATTTCTTTATCAACGTAGATTAGAGGCCCTCAATCCTCAAATACTCCATTAATAATAATGAATTCATGCATCGATGTTCCAAAACAATATTGATAATGATATCAACTTTATATTTCCTTTCCTTATCAGCAACACAAACTCACCCAAAACTGATCATTGGCTTTGTATTTCTTACAACTTTCATGGCATACTCAATCTTCTATCTTTGTTAACAGCAAATTAGAGGCTAAAATCCTTTAGCATTCCAATAATAATAATAATTTCATCTATAACTTATATCTCAGACTTAATCTCTGATTCATCACTGCACCCAAAGTCGATCTATATTCACTTTACATTCACCGATCATTGCATACTTGGCGGGTCTGGTTCTAACAAAACCGTTACATAATAAAACTAGAGTATTACATTTCTTAAACAATAATGCAAACCTGCTTTGAAGATTTAACTTGGTATATTAAAATCGCATCCCACCATCTCGCGACTGGATCCAATACAAATGACTGCAACTTTATAACCTCACGGTCTCCTTCGAAATCACAGTTCAACACAAACTCTCAAGCTCCTCTATGCGGGCATAGACTGTCAGCCTCTTCTACACTTAGCCTCCTCTACGCGGGGATAGTTAGTTTCACTAACTTCCCACTACCATTGTGTTGGGCCGATCTGCTAGCATGATCAAAGACGGCTGCTCTAATACCATATGAAAGAATCAGGAAATCATATATCTCATTCGATAACCCAGAGGAGTTTTATACAATGCTAGATGGTTATGAACTGTCATGTAGTTGGACGGTTACAATATATCAGTTATACAATGTATTATTTATGAGCTCACTGTTTGAGCACCGGCCAATCAAATAAGGACATGAGGTGCTCAAATAGTGAGCTCATAAATAATGCATGATGCCCTAGTTGTAGGTAGTTATCTTTTCTATAATGATGGAGGAGTGAAAGGTAATGATCAATGAGGTTGCTGCTATTAGATCATACATTAACACACTTACTATTTTGAATTTGAGCTCGGACATCATGCAATGTTATTGTTGTCATTGCATGCTTGTTACTGTTGTGCAAACACCATATATTGTGTGAAGTGTTTGATCTCTCTTTATTTGTTTTGTTGTTGATATTCACTATGTGGTACTCCCCATTTATGATCATTTCATGAGGAAATATCTTGATGACTTGTGGGCTACAAGCTAGGGCATCATGCAATATTTATGAGCTCACTATTTGAGCATCATCCAATAAAATAGGGACATGAGGTGCTCAAACAGTGAGCTCATAAATAATGCATGATGCCCTAGTTGTAGGCAGTTATCTCTTCTATAATGATGGAGGACCGAAAGGTAATGATTAACGAGGTTGCTGCTATTAGATTATACATTAACACACTTACTATTTTGAATTTGAGTTGGGGCATCATGTAATGTTATTATTGTCATTGCATGTTTGCTGCTATTGTGCACCATATATTATTTTATACATTGTTTATTTCATTGAGACTGTGAGCTATTGTAGTTGACTATATTCTTTTGAGGTTTGATCTATTGTAGTTGTTTATTTTTTTTTTGAATCATTGTTTACAATTACTTTTGATGTAATATTTGTGTGAAGAACAAGAACAAAATGGTGAACGAGTGTATTTGAAAAAGATAAACATGACATATTTTGTTGGGCTGATTGGGTTGGCCTGGTACCATTTACATGGCCTAGCCAGATATTAATCAGTGAGCTCATGAACAATACCAGTATTAAACAGTGAGCTCCTGAACAATGTATGATGCCCTAGCTTGCAGCCTGCGAGCCATCAAGACATTTCCTCATGAAATGATCATAAACGGGGAGTACCACATAGTGAATATTAACACCAAAACAAATAAAGAGAGATCAAACACTTCACACAATGCCTTAAAGGTAATATAAACGATGCCCTAGCTCTCAAAGCTCGCAGGTCATCAAGCATTCCAAATGAAAAGATGTAAACAATGACAATATTAAATAGTGAGCTCATGAACAATGTATAATGTCCCTATTTGATCTAATAGCATCAATATAACAAATAGAACACTGACCAATCAAATAGGGACATGATGTGCTCAAACAATGAGCTCATAAAATAATATATTTAGTCTTAATAAAACTTTATAAAGCAACATATATTGTGTGAAGTGTTTGATCTCTCCTTATTTGTTTTGTTGATATTCACTATGTGGTACTCCCCGTTTATGATCAAATAGACAAAACTCGAATGCCTACCTCAAGTGCCAGTGCCCTCTTCCCACACGGTGCCGACCTCTTTGCACACACCAAACTCGAATGCCCTCTTCGCGCCATGTAAAAGTGCAGTGCCGTCTTTGCGGCAGCTCTTTGAATTCAAAAATTACAAATGACACTTTTTTTTTTTTGTTTATAACCAAATGGGTGTCGCAATTTATGAGCTCACTGTTTGAGCACTGACCAATCAAATAGGGACATGAGGTGCTCAAACAGTGAGCTCATAAACAATGCATGATGCCCTAGTTGTAGGTAGTTATCTCTTTTATAATGATGGAGGAGTGAAAGGTAATGATCAATGAGGTTACTGCTATTAGATCATACATTAATACACTTACTGTTTTGAATTTGAGCTCGAGCATCATGCAATGTTATTGCTGTCATTGCATGCTTGTTGCTGTTGTGCATCATATATTATTTTATACACATAGAACAATAGATTTTGGAACTTAGACTTATGTTCAATCTTTAGTAATGGTTTGGGAAGCTAATTACTAGATGAGTGACTATAGTACCCTAGTTTGCATTATTAGATGATCTTGTTTAATTTGTGTTCATTTCATGCAAAAATACATGTAAAGGAAAATAATTTTTTGCATCTAAAGATTACATGTATATATATGAAAAATAACTTGTATATACTATACAAGGAAAATAACTTTCAGAAGAAAATGCAAAAGTACAGGCATACATAAGAGGATGAACATAAATAATAAGGGTGTCAGACATTACCTGAAGTGATAAATTTTTGACCTGGGTATGAATTTAGTGTGCCCCTGTGTGATCCAGAACCTGCAAAGAAAAGAGAGATGGAGGTTAGATAAAAAATATCTAAGCAATGAATGACATCTTATTACTGATCATCATCTACAATTATGCATGTGCATAGTGAAGCCATACACTTCTGAAAGAAAAACCAAGCTCATAGTCTCAATGAAATAAACAGTGTATAAAATAATATATGGTGCACAACAGCAGCAAGCATGCAATGACAATAATAACATTGCATGATGCTCGAGCTCAAATTCAAAATAGTAAGTGTGTTAATGTATGATCTAATAGCAGCAACCTCATTGATCATTATCTTTCACTCCCCCATCATTATAGAAGAGATAATTACCTACAACTATATTTCATAATTCCTCCTTTGAAGTATATATATATCAAGTATAATTATGATTTTACATCATATATTTAGTCTTAATAAAATCTTATAAAACAACATAAAACTAACCCAAAATACTTTGTTTTAATAAAATCTTAATAAAACAATATATTTAGTCTTAATAAAATAATACACTTATTGTTTTAAATTTTAGCTCAGGCATCATGCATTGTTTATGAGCTCACTGTTTGATTATCGACCAATCAAATAGGGACATGAGGTGCTCAAACAATGAGCTCATAAATAATGCATGATGCCCTAGCTTGCAGCTCGCAAGCCATCAAAACATGTCCTCATAAAATGATCATAAATAAAGAGTACCACATAGTGAATATCAACAACTGTTTGAGCACCTCATGTTCCTATTTGATTGGTCAATGCTCTGTTTGTTATATTAATGCTATTAGATCAATTAAAGACATGAAATAGGGACATCAGTAATAAAATAACACACATACAGTTTTGAATTTGAGCTCATAAAGATTACCTTTCAAAAGAATATGAATGAATACAAATATACATAAGTGGATGAACATAAATAATGAAGGTACCAAACATTGTCTGAAGTAATGAAGTGTTGACCCAAGCTTCAATCCAGTATGCTCTTGTATGATCCAAAACCTGCAAGGAAGGAAAAGATGGGGTTAGATCCAAAGGATCTAAGCAATGCCTGTCACCCTATTACTGATCCTCATCTACAATTATGCATGTGCATAGTCAAGCCATACACTTGTAAAATGAACTATGCTACAGAACAATATGGGTGTGTGTTAATGTGATTCAAAATCTATTATGCAAGATTGTATTATTATTGAGATAATGATATCTTAAGTTTACAAGAATAAATATTTTGAGAAATATTTGAATTTAATTTTGACAATAACATGAGGAGTGATATATTTCAAGCTTCAGTGAAATTTCATAGCATGTAGTGTTTGTAGATTATGTTCAATGCATTATTTATGTTTGTATTGATGGGAAAACTCTTGAAAACGTGCAAAGGAGATTGCTTTCAACAATGTTGTTTACATGACACATGTAGTTTACCTCCAGCCTAAATCAATGTTGCATACAAATTTGTGGATGCTGCATGATGCTGCATGGTATGAAGCTTCGTTGAAGCTTGAAAATGATAAGCATTATGATGCTGAGGTATGGTGTGGTAAGCACAAGTATAGTTTCTTGTAAGCTGCTATTGGTAAAGTTTTTTTTTTCAATAGTTGCAGAATCCAACTCTCCTATACTTACACGTATGTATACATTTTGGGCTTGGCTTTAATGTCATGTAAATTTGAGTGAAATGGTAATAATATTTAAGAGCAACAAGTATGACATTTTAAACAACTATTCATATACATTATATAATAGGAGGAGTGATATATTTTAATGGCAACACTTAATGAGAAGACACAAAGCAACCCAAATACCTATAAAGACACACTTGGAGCCATCAGAGATTATAAAGACATCCAAAGACATCAACTGGGGATTTTGACACCTATAATGGCCTATGAGGTCATTTCATGCAATAAGAATGGCGAATGTGTAATCAGTCCTAAAAGGCCTAATAAGCCTTAGGACCAAATTTGGAGTCTACGATAGAATTAGGTGTTACAAGTTTCAAATAGGATAAATTAGTCTTAATAATAGGTTAATAAGTCCATTTAGATAATTTGGTAAAGTTTCATCACTTGACAATTTCAAATATTCAAAAGTTACAAAGTTATAAATTTGAATTTTCAAATTATAACGATTATGGACATTTAGGAGGGAATTAGTTTTGTTATTGTTTTAGGCCAAATTAAGCCATCCAACCAATTTGGATCAGTTGGGGTAGTTGATAGGGGTTTATTATAATAGTGGAATTTAACTTGGGTTTGAACTCATTTTTTATGCAGGATCAATCAAAGCCAAATACTTCTTCAAAGAGGCTACATTTTGATAATCCCCCTACGACATAAGATGTAGTTTTAGTTTTGTGGTCATTTAGAGATGCCACTTGGCACATTTTGAGATGGCATATATGCCACATTGTACACCTTGAAACATTGATTTTTTAGACATTTTGAAATGACATGTGCCATATTTGTATATGGAGATACTTTTTATACATTTGATACTTTATATATATAGAACATGTTCATTTTTATGTTATATTTGCGTCAAATTTTGTATACATATTTATTATTCATGTTTATGGAATTTAATGGTGAATTTATATCTTGACTATGATTATCATTATGATTTAAATTATATCTTGTTGAAGTTACATTTATTTTTCTTTACTCTGGAATACCCTGTTCATGGAGCTTATTATGTTTGAGGTTTAACTTCTATAGATTTTCTATGTTCTTATGTTTCATACCATTATATATACTCACTTGAGCCACTTAGTACTACATTGTTTCAATACTATGTATATAGTCACTCTATATATAACTCATCATATTGGGGTTTACTAAATCCACATAGAAATGTGGCACTTGTGATGTTAGGTCACTTGGGTCGAGCGTGGTCGCGAGCGTTCCAGTGACTCCGTGGGTGGAATAGGGTTTTCAGTGGCATTTACCCAGCCAACCGGAGCCGATGGAGTAGACGGTTTGAAAGATACACTGCTGAGCTACTTTCAACTGACCCTCACTACAAGTTTTGGCATTGATTGAGATCGCCTTGCTAAATGCAAATGAAGTTGAATCGCCCAAAACTGAGAGAGGTTACTGTAGACCTTAGAAACATGATCTCATACCCCCAAGAGGTTTGTTGATACCTCTCACGAGGTCTAAGATGTGAGCCTCAGAAGATCGCTGCCCAATCATCCTTAGTGCACCTTGGGGTCACTTGGGTCGAGTGTGGTTGTGAGCGTTCCGATGACTTCATTGGCAGAACGGGGTTGTTAGTGGTGTTTACCCGGCCAACCGAAGCCGATGGAGCAGACGATTTGATGCTAGGACAGACAGTTTGAAGGATACATTGCTGAGCTAATTTCAACTGACCCTCACTGCAAGTTTTGGCATCGACTAAGATCACCTTGCCAAATGCAAATGAAGTCGAACCGCCCAAAATTGAGAGAGGTTATTGTAGAACTTGGAAACATGATCCCACAGCCCTTGAAAATTTGTTGATACCTCTCATGAGGTCTGAGATACGAGCCTCAGAAGATCGCTGCCCAATCGTGCTTAGTGCACCTTGGGGTCACTTGGGTCAAGCGTGGTCGCGAGCGTTCCAGTGACTCTGGGGGTGGAACGGGGTTGTCATTGGCATTTATCCGGCCAATCGGAGTTGATGGAGCAAATGGTTCGATGCTAGGACGGATGGTTTGAAAGATACATTACTGAGCTACTTTCAACTAACCCTCACTGCAAGTTTTGGCATCGACTGAGATCGCCTTGCCAAATGCAAACGAAGGCGAATCGTCCAAAACTGGGAGAGGTTATTGTAGACCTCAAAAACACGATCCCGTAGGCCCTAATAGTATGTTGATACCTCTCATGAGGTCTTAGATACGAGCCTTAGAAGATCACTTCCCAATCATGCTTAGTGCACCTTGGGGTCACTTGGGTCGAGCGTGGTCGCGAGCGTTCCAGTGACTCCGTGGGTGGAACGGGGTTGTCACTGGCATTTACCTAGCCAACCGAAGTTGATGGAGTAGACAGTTTGATGCCAGGATGGATGGTTTGAAAGATACACTGCTAAGCTACTTTTAACTGACCCTCACTACAAGTTTTGGCATCGACTGAGATCACCTTGCCAAATGCAAACGAAGTCGAATCGCCCAAAATTGAGAGAGGTTATTGTAGACCTCAAGAACATGATCCCTTAGTCCCTAACGATTTCTTGATACATCTCACGGGGTCTAAGATACAAGCCTCGGAAGATTTTTGCCCAATCTTGCTTAGTGCACCTTGGGGTCACTTGGGTCGAGCATGGTCGCAAGCATTCCAGTGACTGTGGGAGGAACGAGGTTGTCACTAGTGTTTACCTAGCCAACCAGAGCCGATGGAGCAGTTAGTTCGATGCCAGGATGGACGCTTTGAAAGATACACTATTGAGCTACTTTCAACTGACCCTCACTGCAAGTTTTGGCATCGATTGAGATCGCCTTGCCAATTGCAAACGAAGTCAAATCACCCAAAATTGAGAGAGGTTATTGTAGACTTCAGAATCATGATCCCATAGCCCCTGATAGTTTGTCAATACCTCTCATGAGGTCTGAGATACAAGCTTTAGAAGATCGCTGCCCAATCGTGCTTAGTGCACCTTGGGGTCACTTGGGTCGAGCGTGGTCGTGAGCGTTCCAGTGACTCTGTGGGCTTAGTTGAACAACTGCACAAAAATTTGACATTGCTCAACCAATGTCTTGTTTCCAAAAAAATGATCATAAAGTCTTGAAGCCCACAACCTAACGGTTCTATGTGACCTCTTTCCTTCCCAGTTATTCATAATGTTCTCAATTTCTATTAACCATTCAGGTGTTCTTTCAAGCCCCGAATTTGAAGATTGATTATCTTTATTGCAAGGGACTTCATTTCGCATATAATTTGGAGATGTGTAATGTTCATGTGGTTCTTGTGCAACATTTTCATTCCCCAAGTCTACAATTTCAATCTCCATCCATACAAAAAATAGGCCCCAAATCATGTTTTTTTTCCTGCAACCCGTGAAAAAAGTCTGAAATCCCATGCTTCTCTGGTTTGTGGGGGACAGGGAATATTTTGGTCAAAGTTATACCAGGAAATAATCGGGTACTCGATTTTATCAGATACATGAAAAAATGGTGGGAGTAAATGAAAAAATTGAACTTTTGTAAATAAAAAGAGGTATATATATATATATATATATATATATATATATATATATATATATATATATATATATATATATATATAATGTATATTATATATATACTAATGTATATAATACACACACACACACACACACACATACATATATATATATGTATGTATACATACATACATATATAGATATATAGATGTATGTATATACATATATACATATACATATATATATATATATATGTATATATATATAATGTATTTGAAAAAATACCTGCATAGTTGATTTGATGACATACAGTTTCAGCCCAAGTCCTCTTGAAAGTATCCAGCACAGGATTTTTCTACAGACTCCTTGTAATTTCGGCGGTCTGACTATACTGAATAAGTAGATGTCATCATCTATTCTAGAAACTAATAGTGGCCCATAAAAATTGATGTAAGAAAATTTGACCCCTAGGAAGTCCCCATGACCCCTTTTGACACATTTGAATGCTCAAGTGTGTCTGACGGGGTTGTAGGACCCCTTAGGACAAACTTAAGGGTTGTAATGTGTCGAAAGGGGTCATGGGGACTTTTTAGGGGTCCTGACGAGTCATAAGGCATACTAGGACCCGTAGGAAGTCCCCATGACCCCTTTTGACACATTTAAACACTCTAGTGTGTCTGAAGGCATCATAGGACCCCTTAGGACACACTTGAGCATTCCAATGTGTCAGAAGGGGTCATGGGGACTTTCTAGGAGTCCTAACGCATGATAATGTGTACTAGGACCCCTAGGAAGTCCCCATGACCCCTATTCACACATTTGAACGCTCAAATGTGTTCGAAGGGGTCGTAGGACCCCTTAGGACACACTTGAGGGTTCCATTGTGTCAAAAGGGGTCATGGGGACTTCGTAGGGGTCCTAACATGTGATAAGGCATACTAGGACCCCTAGGAAGTCCCCATGACCCTTTTTGACACATTTGAATGCTCAAGTGTGTCTAAAGGGGTCGTAGGACCCCTTAGGACACACTTGAGGGTTCCAATGTGTCGAAATGGATCATGAGGACTTCTTAGGAGTCCTAATGCGTGATAAGGAGTACTAGGACTACTAGGAAGTCCTCATGACCCCTTTTGACACATTTGAATGCTCAAATGTAACCAAAGGCATCGTAGGACCCCTTAGGACACACTTGAGCATTCCAATGTGTCAAAAGGGGTCATGGGGACTTCCTAGGGGTCCTAACTTGTGATAAGTTGTACTAAGACCCCAAGGAAGTCCCCATGACCCTTTTTGACACATTTGAATGCTGAAGTGTGTCCGAAGGGGTCATAGGATGCCTTAGGACACACTTGAGGGTTCCAATGTGTCGAAAGGGGTCATGAGGACTTCCTAGGGGTCCTAACGTGTAATAAAGAATACTAGGACCCCTATGAAGTTCTCATGACCCCTTTTGAGACATTTGAATGCTCAAGTGTGTCCGAAGGCATCGTAGAACCCCTTAGGACACACTTGAGCATTCCAATGTGTCAAAAGGGGTCATGGGGACTTCCTAGAGATCCTAACATGTGATAAGACATACTAGGACCCCTAGGAAGTCCCCATGACCCCTTTTGACACATTTGAATGCTCAAGTGTGTTAGAAGGGGTTGTAGGACCCCTTAAAACACACTTGAGGGTTCCAATGTATCGAAAGGGGTCATGAGGACTTCCTAGGGGTCGTAACGTGTGATAAGGCATACTAGGACCCCTAGGAAGTCTCCATGACTCCTTTTGACACATTTGAATGCTCAAGTGTGTTCGAAGGTGTCGTAGGACCCCTTAGGACACACTTGAGGGTTCCAATGTGTCGAAATGGGTCATGAGGACTTCTTAGGAGTCCTAACGCGTGATAAGGAGTACTACGACCACTAGGAAGTCCTCATGACCCTTTTTGACACATTTGAATGCTCAAATGTATCCAAAGGCATCGTAGGACCCCTTAGGACACACTTGAGCATTCCAATGTGTCAAAAGGGGTCATGGGGACTTCCTAGGGGTCCTAACTTGTGATAAGGTGTACTAGGACCCCAAGGAAGTTCCCATGATCCTTTTTGACACATTTGAATGCTGAAGTGTGTCCAAAGGGGTCGTAGGATGCCTTAGGACACACTTAAGGGTTCCAATGTGTCGAAAGGGGTCATGAGGACTTCCTAGGGGTCCTAACACGTAATAAGGAATACTAGGACCCCTAAGAAGCCCTCATGACCCCTTTTGAGACATTTGAATGCTCAAGTGTGTCCAAAGGCATCGTAGAACACCTTAGGACACACTTGAGCATTCCAATGTGTCCAAAGGGGTCATGAAGACTTCCTAAGGGTCCTCACACGTGATAAGACATACGAGGACCCCTAGGAAGTCCCCATGACCCTTTTTGACACATTTCAATGCTCAAGTGTGTCTGAAGGGGTCATAGGACCCCTTAGGACACACTTGAGGGTTCCAATGTGTTGAAAGGGATCATGAGGACTTCCTAGGGGTCGTAACACGTGATAAGGCATACTAGGACCCCTAGGAAGTCCCCATGACTCCTTTTGACACATTTGAATGCTCAAGTGTGTCCAAAGGTGTCGTAGGATCCCTTAGGACACACTTGAGCATTCTAATGTGTCAAAAGGGGTCATGGGGACTTCCTAGGGGTCCTAACATTGATAAGGCATACTAGGACCCCTAGGAAGTCCCCATGACCCATTTTGAAACATTTGAACTCTCAAGTATGTCCGAAGGGGTCGTAGGACCCCTTAGGACACACTTGAGGCTTCTAGTGTGTCAAAATGGGTCATGAGGAAGTCCCCATGACCCCTATTGACACATTTGAACTCTCAAGTATGTCCGAAGGGGTCGTAGGACCCCTTAGGACACACGTGAGGGTTCCAATGTGTCAAAAGGGGTGATGAGGACTTCCTAGGGGTCCTAGTATGCCTTAACACGTGTTAGGACCCCTAGGAAGTCCTCATGACCCTTTTTGACACATTTTAACGCTCAAGTGTGTTTGAAGGTGTCATAGGACCCCTTAGGACACAGTTGAGCATTCCAATGTGTCCAAAGGGGTCATGGTGACCTCCTAGGGGTCCTAACACATGATAAGGCATACTAGGACTCCTAGTGGTGCAGGAGCACACCTAGGCTAACCTCCATTGCTTAGCTATTTTGGCTTGTACTTGACTCTAGCAAAGTCAAGAAGTTAGATTAGTTTTTTTGAAGACCATAGAAGGTCATTTTCAAATGTAGGCTAGGTGAATTAGTCACTAGGACTAAGGTCACACAAATAGCCAATGTTAGTTGTTTATTTAATTTCTTAGTGCTAGGAGCTTAGTATAAGGTTAGAGTCTTAAATGTGTCTTAAACACATTTAGTTGTTGTAAAGATGCCAAAAGGTCATTAATGGCCTTAGATCCTCAAAATTATGGAGGTTAAGAGTCCTAAGAAATAGGATTAAGGCAAATGTGCAAGTTGCCAAATGTTTTAAAGAAGTTGTCATGACAAAATTTGCAATTATTGCAAATGTTGCATTCAACTCGGTTATCTTTGGATTCTCATAAGAATAGGAATAGGAAATCGGCCAACAGGCCCAAAAAACATGGAGTTGGAATCTAATGCTACCAAAGATTTGAATCTCAAGTGAGTTCATGCATGGTAACAAATTTGAAGTTTTGAATATAGAGCTCTACAACAGTATTCCTGTGAATATCTTGAGTTTTGTGTTGACAGTCAGGTGAAATGGATTGAGAGACCAAAACTAATAGTTGATTATTGTTCTATAGATAGTTTGAGGACTTTTTCTTTTCACAAGCAAGTTGATTTGAATAGGTTTAAGGCGTCGATTAAAGTAGATTTTGTTTTAGAGTTTCACTGGTACTATTTTGACCAATCTGAGCTTTCATGGCTCCTCCATGAAATCTAGCGATGGGAAAAAACTCATGATGGATGGATATGTTATGGGAGTCACTAATGTATATAAATTTCGGATTAGGAGTCTGGGAAATGAGGAGAGCTATTTTTACCATTAGGCCCTAGGTGAGCAGATAGGAGCCTAGTTAGTGGTCTAACAATGAAGATTTGAAGTCTTCATGCAGGGTTGTAAGGTACAGTACGACCCCAGTACTTTTTCAAGTAGGTGTTCACCATATCCAACCATCCTATGCAGATTGAGAACATACCAATCACCAAGGTTTGGGTTTAAGCAAGATTTCTATTAGGATTTAGACTGTCCTAAAAATTAGGTCAATTAGTCCTGTTTGTCCTTGTTTGTAGGAAGGAAGTGTACGGAGACTTCCAGGTCCTAAAAGTTGCAGAATCCTTAAGTAGAGCCAAAAGGGTATTCAAATCCCCAATTGGTTTTTCAAGTTTTTTGAGAAGTTTTAGAAAGAAAGAGGAAAAGCCTCTGCAAAAGGCTACAAGGATTAGGCCTATTTTTAAGGTCTCAAATGGTGAACTATTGAAGATGATAGAAACATGATTCAAGATCCTTCCAAAATGGATCAATTTGACAATATTGTGAAAGTTTTCATGATGGCGAAAACCCCTTCAATGAAGAATGGAGTTTGTGAAGAATGGTCACTTAGATCTTTCTAGGTGAGGGTGCATAGTTATACTATCAAAGGGTGTTTGTCATTCAAGGTTAATCACAAGGATTAAAAAATCTTAGGGAAGAGTTAGCATTAGTCTTAGTTAATCATCTAAGCCAATTAGGACCTAGAGGAGACTAGGTTCCTTGGAGAGACAAAAGAGGTCTCTTGATAGTAGTGCAAGAAAACCTAGGATCACATACATCATATTGGTATCAAAGCATCAATTGATCAGGCTTGTGGTGGATGTTGCAGCCTACTAAATCAGTGGGAGAAAATACACCGATTGGGTCAAGAGAAGACAAAACCATGGTGACTAATGCTGAGTTAGCCAAGAAGGTTGAGGAACAAGAAGAAGATAACAAGTTGCTAAGGGAAAGACTAGCTCAAATGGAGCAGCTCTTAGGTGAAGTCCAAGACAAAGCTGATAAGGTTAAAGAGAAAATTGACCAAAAGGAAGAAAACGAAGCAAGGGAGAAGGAATTATATTTGGAGGAGGAATCTCCAACACCTGACCTCGTTCTTCCTGAAGAGCCATTCTTAAAAGCATTGAAGGCATTGAGTGGCAAAGCTTTGGAAGGTGTGCCACTATTTAATGGACAAATGGATCCAGATTCAGTCATGGATTGGATAGACAACATTGAGAACCATTTTGAATGTGATAGTATCTCAGAGGCACAAAAAGTTATGGTGGCCAAGTCTAGACTAGGAGGTTCAGCTCTTACTTGGTGGAAGTTTGTGCAAACTGAGGGTGGAAAAGGATGGAAAAGGTCCTACAGTAACATGGAAGGGCATGGTGTCCAAAGTGATGAAAACCTACCTTCCTGATGATTATGAAGTCCAACTTCATAGGAGGAGACACAATCTTAGGAAAAAAGATTTAGATGTCCAAGCATATACCAAGGAGTTTCAAAAATTGTGTTTGAGGTCCAAGGTAGTTGAAGATGAAAGCATTAAGCTTGCAAGATACTTGAATTGCCTCAAATGTTATATTCAAGAAGAGATGAGCCTAGTGAACTTCAAAACCATTTGCCAATGCTATCAAATGGCTTTGAAGATAGAAGAGAAAAGAAAAAGGAAACAAGAAACCTCTAAAGGCAAAGCTAAGAGCAAGGATAATAGAGGACAAAGAGGTGGCTATGGTGGAAGAATCTTTGATTCAAGGGCTCAAAGGGAGATAAAATTTAGTGAGCAGCAAGAAGGAAGCTCTAGTAGAGGTGGTAGAGGAAGAAGCTCTAGCTCTAGAGGAAGAAGTGGTGGACAAGGAGGAAGAGGAAACTATTTTGCCAATATGAAGTCCTACCATTGCAATCAAATGGGGAACCCTGCTTATAGATGCCCAGAGAAAGGTGGTTCATCACAAGGAGGTGACAAGAGAACTAACTTAGTTCAAGATGGGTCTAATGTAGTAGAGAAGCATGTTGAGGTGCCATTGAATTCAAAAGAAGGAGAGAACCTCATGATGAGGAGAACTTTAATCAAGGAGCCGGTGAAAGAAGAGCCAAGCCAAAGGAGGTCTTTGTTTAGGATTAAGTGCAAGATGATGGGGAAAGTATGTAGGGTCATTATAGATTTAGGCTCTACTGACAATATTGTGTTAGAGGAAGTAGTCAGCAAGTTGAAGTTGACAAGGATACCCCACACTAATCCTTACAAGGTCACTTGGATCAATAAAGGCCAAAATGTGTTAGTGAATGAGCAAGCATGGGTGGAGTTCTCCATTGGAAGGTACAAAGACAGTTTTATGTGATTTGTTTCCTATGGATGCATGCCATTTTCTCCTAGGAAGACCATGGCAATTTGACTGCCAAGTCATACATGATGGAGGGGAGAATTCTTATTCTTTCAAGAAGGACAATGTGACCTTCAAGATTCAATCACTGTTGGAAGATGATGAGGTGAAGACAGCAGGTCCAAATGTACTCATGGTGGGTGAAAAGGAGTTCTTACAAGCTATGGAAGAGAGTGAAAGAGTTGGTTTTGCATTGGTGCTAAGAACAAAGGAGTTAGATGAAGACAAGGTGGCTAAGAAGACATAATTACCAAAGGAAATTCAAGGTATGTTGTAGACTTACCAAGGTATTGTAAGTGATGGTCAACCATCAGCCTTAACCCCCTAAGAGAGCCATAAGTCATAGGATAGACCTTATCCCAGGAGCTACCCTACTTAACAAGGCAACCTATAAGATGACCCCTCAACAAAATGAGGAAATAGCAAGACAAATACAAGAGCTTTTAAACCAAGGTTTCATTAGAAAGAGAATTAGTCCATGTGTCGTACCCACTGTACTTGCACCTAATAAAGGAGGAACTTGGAGGCTTTGCACATATTCAAGGGCTATCAATAGGATAACAATAAGGTATAGGTTTCATATCCCTAGGATTGAAGACCTAATGGATTGTCTAGGTGAAGCCAAGTACTGTAGTAAGATAGACTTGAAGAGTGGCTATCACCAAATAAGAATACATGAAGGAGATGAGTGGAAGATAGCCTTCAAGACCAATGAAGGGCTGTAGGAATGGCTTGTCATTCCATTTGGATTGTCAAATGCCCCCTCCACATTCATGAGGTTCATGAACGAAGTCCTCAAATACTACATAGGCAAGTTTGTAGTTGTATATCTAGATGATATACTAATTTTTAGCAAGACAAGGAGTGAGCATTTAGAGCATCCTGACATTGTTTTCAGGAAGCTACATGAGGAGAAGTTGATGATCAACTTGGAGAAGTGTGAGTTCATCAAAACAGAGCTAGTGTACCTTGGATTTGTCCTATCACATGGTAATCTGAAAATGGACAAAAGTAAAGTGGAGGCTATCATGAATTGGCCTACTCCAAGGACAGCAATAGAGGTAAGGAGTTTTCATGGCCTTGCACAATATTATAGGAAGTTCATAAGGCAATTTAGTGCGATTTGTGCTCCCATGTTGGATACTATCAAGGGAGGAATGAAAACCAAGTTTGTTTGGAATAAGCATGATAACAAAAGCTTTGAGTTGCTGAAGGAGAAGATAGATACCCAACCTATTTTAGTGCTACCAAGCTTTGAGAAGCTTTTCACCATTGAGTGTGATGCTAGCAATGTAGCAATTGGGGTTGTTCTAAGCCGAGAAGGAAGACCGGTGGCTTTCTATTCAGAGAAGTTAAGTGAAGCCAAGAAGAAGTACTCTTCTTATGACCTTGAGATGTATGCATTGGTTCAGGCTTTGAGAAAATGGAGGCACTACTTGCTTCCAAAGGAGTTCATTGTGTATTCAGACAATCAAGCACTTAGTTTCCTGAATTCACAAGAGAAGTTGAGTCACAAGCACATGAAGTGGGTTGAGTACCTACAAGCTTACACCTTCAATATTAAGCACAAGAAAGGTGTTCTAAACAAGGTGGAAGATGCATTGTTAAGAAGAGCTCTCACAATCCAAGAAATTCAGTTGAAGAGCATGGGAATAGATCATTTTAAGGATCTATATGCAGATGATGAAGATTTTGCTGACATATACAAGGTATGTGCTGAATACAAAAATCATTTTCATAATAGATATGCTAAGTATACTTTGCAAAGTGATCTCTTGTTTAAAGGGAATCAATTATATGTTCCTAGAGGCTCTATTAGAGAGAATTTGATACAAGAAAAGCATAATGGTGCTTTGAGTGGTCATTTTGGGATCATGAAGACTCAAGAACTTGTTTAAAGGTTCTACTATTGGCCTAGAATGAATCTTGATGTTAGGAGGTATGTGGAAAATTGTGTTGTATCCCAAAGGCCAAGGGCACTTCTAAAAATGCAGGTCTTTATCAACCACTACCTATTCCTACTAGGCCATGGGAATGCTTGAGTATGGATTTTGTAGTTGGGTTACCCAAGACAAGACAAGGTACGGATAGTGTTTATGTGGTTGTGGATAGATTCAGCAAGATGGCTTATTTTGTGCCATGCAAGGCCACTTAATATGATAGTCAAATAGCCTCTTTATTCTTCAAATAAATTGTGAGAATCCATGGGTTACCTATCAACATTGTGTTAGACAGAGACACTAAATTTATGAGTCATTTTTGGAGGACTCTTTGGAAAAGATTAGGCACTAACTTGTCCTTTGGATCATCCTACCATCCCCAAACTGATGGGCAAGGCGAGGTTGTTAATAGAAGCCTTGGAAATCTTCTAAGATGCTTGACTAAAGAGTATGGTCAACAATGGGATCAGTTGATTGGGCAAGTTGAATATGCCTATAATGACACTATCAATAGATCAATAGGAAAGAGTCCATTTGAAATAGTCTATGGACTACATCCTAGAGGTGTTTATGAGTTGAGAAATTTGAAAGATGGAGTGAAGGGAAGTGTCTATGCAGATGACTTTGCATATGCCATGCAAGAGATCCATGAAACAGTGAGGAAGACATTGACAGAGAACACCATGAAACACAAAGCAAAGGTGGATGAAAGTAGAAGGACAATTCAATTTAATGTGGGTGACTTAGTTATGATACATCTTAACAAGTCAAGACTTCACAAGGGAGTCCCTCACAAGTTGCAGATGAGGAGGATAGGTCCCTGCCCTATCTTGGCAAGGTATGGCGATAATGCATTCAAGGTTGAATTGTCGGAAGATAGTGGACTGTCTCCAATCTTCAACATTGCAGACTTAGTCCATTACAAGGGACCACAACAAGACATAGACCAGAGTCTTCATGAAGTGATTAGAGATGTAGAGGATCTACAATTACCAATTGTTATAGTCATAGGAATAGCAACATACTGGACACAAGAGTCTATAAACAGACTAGAACAAAAGGGTACAAGGAACATCTCATCAAGAAGTATGGATAGAGTGATGTTGATGCAGTATCGATAAAGGAGTCTGAGTTCAATAAGATGGGAATTGATCCTAACATCATCAATCCAAGGGTGGATTTAACTTCTTATTTTGGGGAGGATGGTGCAGGAGCACACCTAGGCTAACCTCCATTGCTTAGCTATTTTGGCTTGTACTTGACTCTAGTCAAGTCAAGAAGTTAGATTAGTTTCTTTGAAGACCTTAGAAGTTTATTTGCAAATGTAGGCTAAGTGAATTAGTCACTAGGACTAAGGTCACACAAATAGCCAATGTTAGTTGTTTATTCAATTTCTTCGTGCTAGGAGCTTAGTATGAGGTTAGAGTCTTAAATGTGTTCTAAACACATTTAGTTGTTGTAAAGATGCCAAAAGGTCATTAATGGCCTTAGATCCTCGAAATGGTGGAGGTTAAGAGTCATAAGAAATAGGATTAAGACATATCTATAAGTTGCCAAATGTTACAAAGAAGTTGTCATGACAACATTTGCAATTATTACAAATGTTGCATGCAACTCGGTTAGCTTTGGATTCCCATAAGAATAGGAATGGGGAATCGGCCAACAGGACCTAAAAACATGGAAATGCCATCTAATGCTACCGAATGCTCAAATCTCAAGTGAGTTCATGCATGGTAACAAATTTGAAGTTTTGAATATAGAGCTCTACAATAGTATTCTTGTGAATATTTTGAGTTTTGTGTTGATAGTCGGGTGAAATGGATTGAGAGACGAAAACTAATAGTTGATTAGTGTTCTATAGAAAGTTTGAAGACTTTTTATTTTGACAAGAAAGTTAATTTGAATAGGTTTAAGGCATCGGTTAAAGTAGGTTTTGTTTTAGAGTTTCACTGGTACTGTTTTGACCAGTTCGAGCTTTCATGGCTCCCCCATTAAATCTAGCCATGGGAAAGAACTGATGATAGATGGATATGTTAGGGGAGTCACTAATGTATATAAATTTAGGATTAGGAGTCTGGGAAATGAGGAGAGTTATTTTTACCATTAGTCCCTAGGCGAGCAGATAGGAGCCCGGTTAGTGGTCTAACAATGAAGATTTGAAGTCTACATGCAAGTTTGTAAGGTACAGTACGGCCCCAGTACTTTTTCAAGTAGGTGTTCACCATATTGAACCATCCTATGTAGATTAAGATCATACCAATCACCAAGGTTTGGGTTTGAGCAAGATTTTAATTAGGATTTAGACTGTCCTAAAAACTAGGTCAATTAGCCCTGTTTGTCCTTGTTTGTAGGAAGGAAGTGTACGAAGACTTCCAAGTCCTAAAAGTTGCAGAATCCTTAAGAAGAGCCAAAATAGTATTCAAATCCCCAATTGGTTTTGCAAGTTGTTTCAGAATTTTTAGAAAGAAAAAGGAAAATCCTCTGCAAAAGGCTACAAGGATTAGGCCTATTTTTAAGGTCTCAAATGGTGAACTATTGAAGCCGATATAAACATGATTCAAGATCCTTCCAAAATGGATCAATTTCATAAGATTGTGAAAGTTTTCATGATGGAGAACACCCCTACAATGAAGAATGGAGTTTGTGAAGAATGGTCACTTAGATCTTTCTAGGTGAGGGTGCAGAGTTAGACTATCAAAGGGTGTTTGTCATTCAAGGTTCAGCACAAGAATTAAGAACTCTTAGGGAAGAGTTAGCATTGGTCTTAGTTAATCATCTAAGCCAATGAAGACCTAGCAAAGAATAGGTTCCTTGGAGAGATAAGAGAGGTCTCTAGATAGCAGTGCAAGCAAACCTAGGATCACATACATCACCTAGGAAGTCCCCATGACCCCTTTTGACACATTTGAATGCTCAAGTGTGTCCAAAGGGGTTGTAGGACCCCTTAGGACACACTTGAGGGTTCTAATGTGTTGAAAGGGGTTATGAGGAGTTACTAGGGGTCCTAACAGGTGATAAGGCATACTAGGACCCCTAGGAAGTCTTCATGACCCCTTTCGACACATTTGAACGCTCAAGTGTGCCCGAAAGTGTTGTAGGACCCCTTAGGACACACTTGAGCTTTCCAATGTGTCCAAAGGGGTTATGGGGACATCCTAGGAATCCTAAAGCGTGATAAGGCATAATACGACCCCTAGGAAGTTCCCATGACCCCTTTTAACACATTTGAAAGATCAGGTGTGTCTAAAGGCATCGTAGGACCCCATAGGACACACTTGATAGTTCCAATGTCTCAAAGGGGGTCATGGGGACTTCCTAGGGGTCCTAACGCATGATAAGGTGTACTAGGACCCATAGGAAGTCCTCATGACCCCTTTTGACACATTTTAATGCTCAAGTGTGTCTGAAGGGGTCGTAGGACCCCTTAGGACACACATGAGGGTTCCAATGTGTCAAAAGGAGTCATGAGGACTTCCTAGGGGTCCTAATGTGTGATAAGGCATAATAGGACCCCTAGGAGGTCCCCATGATCCCTTTTGAGACATTTGAATGGTCAAGTGTGTTTGAAGGGCTCGTAGGACCCCTTAGGACACACTTGAGGGTTGCAATGTGTCAAAAGGGGTCATGGGGACTTCCTAGGGGTCCTAACATGTGATAAGGTGTACTAGGACCCCTAAGAAGTCCTTGTGACCCATTTTTCCACATTTGAATGCTCAAGTGTCGCTAATGGCATCATAGGACCCCTTAGGACACACTTGAGCATTCTAATATGTCAAAAGGGGTCATGGGGACTTCCTAGTGGTCCTAACACGTAATAAGGTGTACTATGACCCCTAGGAAGTCCCCATGACCCCTTTTGACACATTTGAACACTCAATTGTGTCTAAGGGGGTCGTAGGACCCCTTAGGACACACTTGAGGGTTCCAATGTGTCATAAAGGGGCCATAGGGACTTCCTAGGGGTCCTGACCCGTGATAAGGCATACTAAAACCCTTAGGAAGTCCTCATGACCCCTTTTGACACATTTGAATGCTCAAGTGTGTCCAAAGGTGTCATAGGACCCCTTAGGACATACTTGAGCATTCCAATGTGTCAAAAGGGGTCATGGGGACTACCTAGGGGTCCTAACGCATGATCACGCGTACTAGGACCCCTAGGATGTCCCCATGAAACCTTTTGACACATTTGAATGCTCAAGTTTGTCTGAAGGGGTCGTAGGACCCCTTATGACACACTTGAGGGTTCCAATGTGTTGAAAGGGATCATGGAGATTTCCTACAGGTCATAACATGTAATAAGGTGTACTAGGATCACTAGGAAGTCCCCATGACCCCTTTTGACACATTTGAATACTCAAGTGTGTATGAAGCAGTCGTAGGACCTGTTAGGACACACTTGAGGGTTCCAATGTGTGGAAATGGGTCATGAGGACTTCCTAGGGGTCCTAACACATGATAAGGCATACTAGAACCCCTAGGAAGTCCCCATGACCCCTTTGACACATTTGAATGCTCAATTGAGTCTAAAGGGGTTGTAGGACCCCTTATGACACGCTTGACAGTTCCAATGTGTCGAAAGGGGTCATGGGGACTTCCTTGGGATCCTAACGTGTGATAAGGCATACTGGGACCTGTAGGAAGTCGTCATGACCCCTTTTGACATGTTGGAACACTCAAGTATGTCTACAGGCATCGTAGGACCCCTTAGGACACACTTGAGCATTCCAATGTGTCAAAAAAGGTCATGGGGACTTCCTAGGGGTCCTAACATGTGAAAAGACGTACTACGACTCCTAGGAAGTCCTCATGACTCCTTTTGACACATTTGAACTCTCAAGTGTGTCCATAGGGGTCGTAGGACCCATTAGGACACGCTTGAGATTTCCAATGTGTCGAAAGGGGTAATGAGGACTTGCTTGGGATCCTAAGGCATGATAAGGCATATTAGGACCCCTAGAAAGTCTTCATGACCCCTTTTGACACATTTGAATGCTCAAGTGTGTCCGAAGGTGTTGTAGGATCCGTTAGGACACACTTGAGCATTCCAATGTGTTGAAAGGGGTCATGGGGACTTCCTAGGTGTCTTAACATGTGATAAGGCATACCAGGACCCCTAGGAAGCCCCCATGACCCCTTTTCACACATTTGAACACTCAAGTGTGTCGGAAGGGGTCGTAGGTTCCCTTAGGACACACTTGAGGGTTTCAATGTGTTAAAAGGGGTCATGGGGAGTTCTTAGGGGTCCTAACGTGTGATAAGGCATAGTACGACCCCTAGGAAGTCCCCATGACCTCTTTTGACATATTTGAACTCTCAAGTGTTCCAAAGGTGTCGTAGGACCCGTTAGGACACACTTGAAGTTTCCAATGTGTCGAAAGGGGTCAGGAGGACTTCCTAGGGGTCCTAATGCATGATAAGACGTACTAGGACCTCTAGAAGTCTTCATGACCCCTTTTGACACATTTGAATGCTCATGTTTGTTTGAAGGTGTTATAGGACCCCTTAAGACATAGTTGAACATTCCAATGTGTCAAAAGGGGTCATGGGGACTTCCTAGGGCTCCTAATGTGTGATAAGGCATACTAGGACCCCTAGGAAGTTCCCAGCACCCCCTTTTGACACATTAGAATGCTCAAGTGTGTAGGAAAAATGAAAAGTTTCCTAGAGAATATCCACAATTCATATACAAAATCATCATACAAGAAAAATGACAAAAAATTAATAGCTAAAAGGTAAAATTTATCATTAATGCCGGTAGTACCAATGTCATTCCCGCTGTCAAATCCTGGCCTATGACATGTAAAATGAGCAAAGGAAGTAAAATGAAAGGGAAGTATGGATCAAATAGCGAAGGGGCATCAAATCTGATCAATATCATAATAAATGTAGAAAATACTGTTACGGACAAAAATATTTGCATATTAATGGGAAAGAGTGGGAAGAGCTTCTTGGACCCATGATAGAAGTTATAGATAAGGAGGAAGAGCTAGGAAGGGGAAAGTGGAAAAGGAAAGAAGTAAGATATGCATGTGAGCCTATGTTAAATGATGATGATGAGTACTCACCATCTGGTAGTAGCTTAAGTAGTGACAAAAGCTCTTTAGTGCACATGTACACTGACACAAAAAATTCAGATAGAGGAGTAACAAGTGCTGTGGAATTATCCACAAAGCAATGTGAAATGAAGCCTCAAATTGGTTCATTAGCAAGCAAAGGATTTGGTCATGCACTTCATTCTAGCATCACAAATATTTTTATTAGAAATGCCTATTCGTCAATGGCCTTGCATTTACGGGACTTGGGAAACCAGGTTACTCATGTTGGGCATTATCCCTCAAATGTAAGTTCTTTGCCACCTTTGGCAAGGCAGTCTCACTCCTTATTTTACAACAAAGGGCAGCCATCTGTGGTCCAAGGTTTTAATTCAGATGACAAGTGGAGTGCTTCTCAAGGTACTGATCTTTTTCGTACAGAAGTTCCTGATTCATCTCAAGGTTCTCATTTAGATGACCAACTCCTTCGAGGTCCACAAATAGACCCATTGATTTCCCAAATTGGTAAAAGGGTAGATGCAATTTTTTTAAGAGTATCCCAATTAAAGAGAAATTGAAATTCCAATGAGCATAAAGTTATTGTAGATCTAATGGGTGTATCTCCTCCACTGACAAATATAACTACTTCCAGAGACTTGAGTTTAAATGGAGACTGTTTGTTCCCAAACATGCCCCAGCCGAGCAGATGAACCAGATGTTGTTTGAGTAAAGAAGATAGTGGTTTATTAAAGCATATGCATTATCCCACTTGCTATTAGTTACTACTTTTTGATCAGCTTGCCAACTACTTTTGTGCGGGATTTTTATAATATATAATGTCCTCATGCAAGTACATGTCAGTTTTTGTAAACATTTTCTATTGTAAAGTGTTAGTGAGCAATATCAAAGAAAAGGTTCTTGCATGTATTATTTAGACACATCAATTAGGAAATCATTTTTCTCCCATTACATGGCAAAAATGCCTAGATTCACTTTGTTGGTATCAATAGGCAGCAAGATGAGGGAGGAAATATTTGTGAAGAGGAAGTACAAATGTTACTGTCGAAAACCATTTGGAGAGTAATATTCTTCTCCTGATTGTAATAAGAAACTCAAAATGCAGAAGACAACAAATAACTGGGGCATTTATTTCCTATGACCTATGTCAATTTCAGTTCAATTCCTATTGATGATATTCTCAATGTGTAAAAATAAAATGATGTGTTATTTTAAAATGGTGTTGACTGAAATTTATCAACATATGTCAAATATCCATTTTTTCTAGAATTTGAAATAGAACTAGTGGTAATATAATCAAATTTGTGAACTTCACATCCAATCATTGGATGTTAATCAAAAGTACAACATAGTAATATTTTTGAGCCGATAAACAATCTTAGTCTTACTTCAAACCTACTCCCATGTATGTGGGTTCTTGAAGGTATCTACTGAACAATGTGTGGATCTGTAATGTCCCTATCCAGGACCTTACTCATTTTGCTTAAAACTCCTAATTAGAATTTGGATTTCTAATGCCTGCTATGATATTATTTAAGTTTGCCTTTCTTCTAATTGATTAATACTATAATGAATTGGTTATCCTTCCCCTTCTCTCGATCTCTCCTACTCTCTCCCCTATCCCTTCCCTCTCTCTCTCTCTCTCTCTCTCTCTCTCTCTCTCTCTCTCTCTCCTTCCCATTCTCTCTATCTCTCCTACTCCCTCCCCTTCCCCGTCTCTCTCTCTCTGCTACTCTCTCTCTCTCTCTCTCTCTCAGCCCCCACCACCTTCTCACTCTCTCTCTTCCTCAATGGCTGCCCATAAATTTTTTAAATGGATGATTGATTTCCTCTACTTCTTTCAATGGTCATCCATGATTTTTCTACAATCTTCCAATCTTTCATACATAGTTGTAAAATACATATTAATATATATTATACATATAAAATAATATATAATATATGATATATAATGTAACATTTATATTAATATATATTAAATAATATTTATTGTAAAATGTATATTATATAATATTTAATATTTAATATTTAATATATAATTGATATTATATTATATTTAATATATATAATATATAATCTAATATATAGTTTTTGATTGTGATATAATCTAATATATATAATCATATGAAGGATGAAGAAATGGGAGGAAGAAAGGGGAGGGAAAAGTGAAAAATTAAAATTTTGTTGGCCTTTTCGGGTACCTGATTAGGCTTGGTATTTCTTTGTGCACCAAACCTACATGGTCAACTATTGAAATATCTCAAAAATGTGTTTTTCCCTTGTTTCTCTGAGTTCTAGACTTTGACCATGTAGCTGATGACTTTTTTTTCACCCGAATTTGATGAAACAAAAAGGGTATCTTAAGGAGATTATCATCTTTCTATCAATATCATTGCTGTCAAATTTTGAATTCGGTAAGTAATTATTAGTTATTTTCTAATTGAGTTACCTCTAAAGTACTGATTTATATACTGATTGAAAAATGAGTATAACTTTCAGACGGTATAACATTTTTGAAATCCAAAAAATGAATCACATTCTATGCTTCGCCTACTATAAGGAATTTTTTTTTTTTGAATTTTGTAAAGTTTTGAATGAGTTAAGGTGGTTAGACATAAGATTTTTTTTATTCTAAAAATGTTGTAACATAAAATTCATAATTTTTTTTTTTTTGGAATAAAATTTCAAAAAAATATGCGTCACATCTGGGCATGAATCTACTACTTATATATAAAATGTTATAATAAAATATTATCATTTGATTATAATTAAGGTGGTCAGACATACACTTACTTTTTATTTTTTTCTAGAAATTTTTGTACTACTGCATTGAAATCTATTCTTTTCACCAAGCATACTAACCTTTTTTTTAAAAAATGCCTAATAGTTTAGAAACTACATTCAATTTTCTACAGATTCTATTCTTACAAGTTTTTGATATTAGGTTGATAGCTAGTTGAAATTTTCACGTCAAGTTGACTAACCCTGATTTGCTGATTTTTCATTGCCACTTAAGGGCATACTTTGGCCCCTCATGATCTTGCACATACCCTTAATACCAATTAGTACATCCTAGGACCCTTAAGACCTAATAAGATCACTTACTTGACCTAATAGGACCTATTAATACCAATTAGTACATCCTAGGACCCTTAAGACCTAATAAGACTACTTACTTGATGTAATAGGACTTATTAATGCTAATTAGTACATCCTAGGACCCTTACGACCTAATAAGACCACTTACTTGACCTAATAGGACCTATTAATACCAATTAGTACATCCTAGGACCCTTACGACCTAATAAGACCACTTACTTGACCTAATAGGACCTATTAATACTAATTAGTACATCTTAGGACCCTTAAGACCTAATAAGACCACTTGATGTAATAAGACCTATTAATACCAATGAGTACATCCTATAGGACCCCTTAAGACTTAATAAGATTGGACTTAAGACCTAATAGGACTAATATGACCTATTAAAATCAATTAGTACATCTTAGGACCCTTAAGACCTAATAAGACCACTTACTTGACCTAATAGGACCTATTTTAATACCAATTAGTACATCCTAGGACCCTTAAGACCTAATAGGACTAATATGACCTATTAATATCAATTAGTACATTCTAGGACCCTTAAGACCTAATAAGACCACTTACTTGATGTAATAGGACCTAGGACCCTTAAGACCTAATAAGACCACTTACTTGACCTAATAGGACCACTTACTTGACCTAATACCAATTAGTACATCCTAGGACCCTTTACGAGTATTAGTACAATCTAGTATTGTAAATTTAAGTATAATTTTATATATTTAAATATTTGTCTCCATTTTACACATTTATAACATGTAATCAAGTACTTAATTGTTAACACTTAGCTTTCACATGTTATGTATCTAGATGGCCACTCAGGATGCACCTCAGACTCCTGATATACAAACCATTTTTCATATTCCTGACATAGAGATGGTTCGACTTAGATAGTCCATCCGTACATCTTTAGAAGATAGCATATATAGAGATATGTGTGTCAGTGAATTAACTAGTTTGGAGGAGATAATTGCTAGATCGAGATCTCACTCCTCCTTCATGCCTCAGGTAGTTGATACTATTTTTCAAAAGTTGAGAGCCAAGGTCTCGGGTGATGTTTCCTTGGAGATGGTTCAGAGTTGTGTCCCTAAGGATATCATCAAACGAGAGGTTTTCCCACATTATGACGGGAAGGCGAAGGTGAGGGTATATCAGGTCACGGTGTGTGATTCCTCAGATCACATGCATGATATACCTTCAGTTTCTTACAACACATGGTTGTTATCCTAATAATGACTAGATTCCTCTATATTTTGCACAACAGTTGTACGCTGAGTTCTGTTTGGGACTTAGGGTCAACTATTTAGATCTTCCTGCATATTATGGTTAGTGGCAGAGGAGGGTTGCAGACCACGATCAGTATCATAGGCCTGATCATGTTGCACAGGTTCATAGATAGCTGGTTGGATAGAGGACTCCTGCAGTGGAACCGATGATGGTTGCTATTGCAGATAGAGTCATCATTGCTTCTTAGAGGGGCGTAGTTGACTGGATAGGGCAGATTGCTTCTACAGCCACCTGTATCACTTTAGATTCAGTGGGTAGATATGTTTTGACTAGATTGACTAGAGCCAGATCATCTTTTGAGTCTTCATATAGTATTGCTGGAGGTGTCAATGATGAGGCGTATAGAGCTGCAGGTCTTCCTACACCTCGAGACATACGAGAACTTTCGGGTCATCATAGTCATTTAGATGTGCCACTTTACTTTTTGGAGGATCTCCTGCAATCGTATTGTTATATTGCTGACATGTAGAGGATCCCATTGCATTTATTTAGGTATGTCATCAAACTTCCACGAGGTCAGGCACAATATAGTGTAGAGCGCTTTGCACCGTCTAGTTAGGCACAACATAGTGCAAAGCACTCTGCACCCACAGATCAATCTATAGCTACAGATCCAAGTATCCATGTTGGAGATGTACACAACACCACTGAGGGCATAGACACATTTGATGAGCAGTTATGCGGGTTGGGTTAGGTGGATGTTGGCACTGATGTTAGATCATTTATGGATATGTTATTGCATCCGGATGGTTTAGGCTCTACATCACTCCCATCCCAACTAGTGTCACCCCTAAACTCATCATTACTAGAGAGGTTCAGGACTCAAGGTGGTGTATGTGATGAAGTTTTAGTTGATGATATGATGGTGCAGCGCGCTAATGATCCTCCTCCTGAGACCCAGGTATATAAAGTTTTATTTTCTCCTTTCTTAGGAGTTTTAGTGAACAATTAATTGTAGATGTGTGTATTGAAGTTTGTTCAATGTATAATATTTTGCAGGAATAGTTAGCAGAGCACGTTACCTCTAATGTGGGCTCAGAGCATCTTCATATGAGAGATCTAGTAGATGTGACACTTACTAGTGGTCAGGTAAGTTTTAGATATATCTTGTAGGTTTAAGCATGCATGTGTACACTTGTACACATGTATTTATATATTTCAAGTACTTTACATAATATATACTATGCACATGTATATAACCAACTATTGTACTAAATTTGCAGGGGTCAGTTGTTGCTTCACATCTTGAGGATGCTCTTCATAGGAGAGATTCAACATATGTGACACCTAGTAGTGGTCAGGTAACTTTTAAAAATATGTAAGTTTAAACATGCATTTATAATATATTTTAAGTATTTTACAGTATTATTATATACATGCATTTATATTTGCAGGGATCAGTTGCTACCTCATAGCTAGAGGATGCTCATGGTAGTCGGTCAAAGGGTCGCTCTATTCACATGCACCTAGATGACTCCCTAGTTTAGGACATGTTGCACGAATCTTTGATTTGAGACTCATTATATATGTCATTATTATATGTTTGATATTTTCAGTTTATGATTAGAGACATATTTATATGCTATCTAGACCTCTAGACAGAGATGATTTATGATTTGACACTATATAGATTTATCATGGTTTGATTTGATTATATGATATGATTTGACTAGATAATTTCATTTGATTAGATGATATGATTTGATTAGATGATAATATGATTTGATTAGATGGTTTCATTTGATTAGATTAGATAGTTTCATTTGATTAGATAGTATGATTTGATTAGATGAGTTTATTAAATGGTTTCAGTTGATTAGATTTTATTAATATCATAAAAAATAACTAGTTTTAAGGGGAGGTCTTAAGGGAGGTCTTAAGCGGAGGTTTTTAGGCGATCTAAAATTAATATCATAAAAAATAACTAGTTTTAATACATGTAACTAATGGACAATAAATATTCTAACTCATTCAAGAACTAACACATGTCATAAGTAATTTAACTAATTTCATCATCTTTTAGTGTCTTAAGGGGATCTTTAACTAATAAGAAATCTTAAGGGGATACTTAATACATGTAACTAATGGACATGTTAATACATGTAATCAAAGCATACATAAAATCTTTAACTAATATGTAATCTATAAAAATCGTTGAATAATCAAAGTATACATATAAAACCATACATGTATACAAGCATATATATATATGTAAAAGCGTACATAAAATTACATATATTAAAACCATTGAACCATCAAATAGGTCTATCATATATCAAAAAATTATAGTCCATCATATGTTTAAATATATAAACAAAGTATATAGTCAATTTAATCCAGAGATATTAAGTAGGCCTTAACACATGAAATAGGTATACATATTATACGTTTTAGACCAAATCAAGTGGTTTAGACATTTCATGGAGAACATGTAATATTCTTTCATGATCCTCACTATCTAGTCTCCACTTACGATGTCCATGTTGAGATTTAACTGGGTGGAGACAAATGGATGTGGCAACTACTAGGTGACTATATTGAAAAACTTTATTGTCTGGTTGGTAATGAACAAAGTGAATACTATGTTGAATTACTCTGATTTTCTTGGAATATGTTCCCTCTAAAACAACAGAACCTGCAGGTCACAAATTTTAACAATATAAATTTATACAAACTAAATTTGAAATTTGTTAAAAGGTTGAAATTTAAAATTTACAAATTCAGTTCAATATAATATTGATTTAAAGCATGTACAAACCTATGGGGAACAAGATTTCATCACTTTCTTCAAGTTCAAGTAACTTCATCCTCTCCACAGTACAACACAGTAAATAATAACCAACTCCTACATTTCCATGCTCAACAATCATTGCAAAGACAACTCCTGTATAGTAAATTTATATATACATGTGTGAGATCTTAAAATTTACTTAGTTCAATCTATAGATCTCTATCTATCTATCTATACATGTAGATCAATGGAAGTATAATGTGAAATATATATACTTATCAATTTTGACCAATCCTGAGATATGATCGTAATCAGTAGAAATCAAAGGGACATCATCGAAGTTTTCATCTTCATCTCTATCAAATGTATCAGTAATGACTAGTGGCACTAGATTCCATGCACCTACATATCGATGGTCTTGATTGATGCATTCCTCATAATTGTCAGCAATGGAGTGACAACAAAAGCATGAGTAGTCCCTAGTGTTCAACGTCCAATTAAGACAATTCGTACTCATAACTGAATGCAAAGATCACATTGTTTCTATCCTATTGCAACCATGCATAATTTTTCTATCCACACCTGAACAAATGCATATATAATTCATTCTATAAATATAATTTGAATAAAGAATACGTAAAAAATTTAAACACTTTCAAATAATTTAAAAATGTGTGCATACCTTTTATCTCTCAAAATTTTCTCTGTGGCATCGCTTGAGTCAATCTTGATGACGTGTCATTCTCATTTGGTGTGAAATGTGTCTTGCACCATTCAAGCACATCATGTGTATTTTTTTATATGAATTCCCTTATAATTCATTTCATACTTTCGTATAGCACGTTTGATAGAAGCTCCAACACCATCATGTTCACCTTTTCCATGTCCACTCTCAAAGAAACTCCAAACATGTGGTATGTTTTCATTATGATGATATCTACATAGCACATAAAATGGTCTCTATGATTTGAAATTGTGCAGCACATCCATCTGACCAAACATAATGTTTATCAATATTTATACCTCTTTCATTCAAATTTGCAAAAAATATCTTGAAGTAGTGTTCTACATAATGAATGCCATGCTCTCTATCATCACTTCTATTAAAATGATATTCCTTCTTGATGACCCATGCTTCAAGTGTGCTCTGAATACCATCCAAATCTAATTGTGCGTGATGATAACACACATGTACCATAATAGTAATTTTTTCTGAAAAATAGTATTCTGACTGAATTGCCTTATGATGAACAAAATAATAATTTTCTACAAAATCAATAACTGATACAATAGTTCCAAGTGGGAAGTTGTCTCTCAGTGTTTGAAATTGTTGTGCTTGCCACTTTGCAAAAAAAACATGATGAATGTAGGGTTGAATCAATTTTTAAAATTTTTCCATAAATACTCCAACATTTATCTCCTCTTCAACATATTCTAACCTTTTGGATTCTTTCTCTTGAATTTTGTTTCATTCTTTACAGATTTGTAACTCTTACAATTTACCATCTTTGTTACATCAATATTTTCATTTTTGAAAGGAGAAAGAGACAAATCAGCACATGTTTGACATATTCTTTTTATGCAATTTATTTGTCCAGTTACATCATCTCTTTTGTCACATAAAATAGATGAGATGATCTCACTTTGTCTAGTAGGAGGAGCATTTTTAAAACCATAAGTGTCTTCTACAAACTTTCAAAAAACTTGATAGTGGAGATCAAAATCAATATGATAGCGACAACAATAAGTTTCAAACACTTTGTTTGTCCTGATATAATATGGCTTCAATCTTTCAAACAATGTTTGCCCAACCTTTATATTAGGATTTGAACTACAAAATGACACATACATTTCATATTGTGTTGTGTCCAACCAAAGTTTCGTATGATATTCATCTTGATTAGCTGAAATTCTATGTCTGATAACATCTCTACTTTTTGATAAAGGATGTGTATTACCAATCCAAAATAATGTGACCAAATTCTTAATTCCTTTATCAATCCTATCAGAATGAGGAGCTCTACACATGAATGCCCAATTTCCTTCAAGGTGCTATCATCCAAAAGTATTCTCCTATTAACATATCATGATATTAGTTTCCTATTAAAACCAAACTGAAGATATCTGTCTTTTTCAGAGAAGAGTGTTACCTACAATGGATGTCAACATAAATTTTCTTGTAATTGTCTTATCTTTAGTTTGAGATTGCTTCCCTACCTGGTTCAAACCTTTCCTAAGATTTTAAATCATATCAGTTTGCATGTCAACAACTTTTATCTTCTTTGATGTTGTGTCTATACCCAATAATTTTAATGCCCCTTCCAACTTTTTGTTTATAAGTACAACTGAAAGAAATTGGGCTTGTTCAAGTGTTTCAAAATTATCAAATTTAGCTAGTATTTCTCTTGCTATCATATTCATTGATCTCTTCTTAGCAAGAATTAAGGGTTGACCATTAGCAAGTGATCTCAAATTCTCCACATCCATTGTAAGTAAATGATCTAAGTTTCTATAATTAATATTTCTTTTTACAGTTTGAGCTAAATTTAAAAGTTCATCCATACTAGTAGGAGCACGTGATCTTGACCCTTCTCCAACATTAATTGCTTGAGCTTTCGTAGGGAGTGATCCTGACCCTTCTTCAATGTGCAATTCCTACAATTGACTTGACCCTCCTACTTTAGCTTGTCTTTCACCAAGTCTTTACTTTTATGATAATATGTCAATGCATCTTCATGATATCTTTGTTCAGTACCAGGTGACCTTTTTCTAGCAGATTTACTTTGTCTTCTTTTCTTGTTCCCCATTTCTTCTCTCCAAAATATGTCTTCCACAAGATCGCCAATAAAATTCTCTTCAAAAAATACTTTGATCTAATATTTCTCCTCTCCAAAATTATGCCTTTGAAAAAATAGAAATAGCAATCCTCCTCCAAAAAATGCCTTTGTAAAAATTGATCAATAATAGAAAAAAAAATAGAAAAAGTGAATTAATCTATTGCAATTCGGTATAAAATAGAAACAAAATGTTTTAGTTTTATACCATTCTAAATTTTTTACAAAACAAAATCATCACTAGTTGAATGACTTCGCACGAAGTACCTTGGCGAAAATTTTGGCGAGGTGTTTCTTCACCAAAATTTTTACTTGAGGGGCTTCGTGCAAATACCCTTCACATGAAGCCCCTCAAATGTCTTCACACGAAGGGGGTCTTTGTGCGAAGACCCCTAAATTGAAAATTTTCCCTTAGAAAAAATGTAAACTACAAAAAAATTGTGTTTCCAACCCCGGGACAAGGACCAAAGAAGATGGTTTTTTCAAACATACGATGTCAAATGATGCTATTCAGAACAAGATTTCTAATGAATATAATTTTAATACATATTGATTTAATTATCACTTTTAAATATTACTTTAAATAAACATAGGTTGTTTGGTCATTCAACAACCTGTCTCTTCAAGACTTTGGGAAAAATAGTAAATTACAAAAAAAAAGTTATGAAAAATATGTAGGAAAAGCATATTTGTGTTACCTTTCTATGAAAACAAATGAATTTCGGTATACAGAGATCAAGTTAGAGCGATCCAAGTGACCTTATGTCTAAATTACAGGTACTGTCACTTTAGAACTTAATAAATTATGAAATATTGACCCAAAATGAATAAAACCAATTGCATCCTTAAGATATTTAAGTTACAAATATAATCTCGAAAGAATTACATCGTTATCATATTTTACAAAAAATTTATGCTGATCCAAGTGACAATAACTCCTTAAAAACATAATTTTTTCACGCAAACCACTTTTCGAAGGAGAAGGAAAAATGAATTTTAGTTTTTTTTAAAAAAATATATTTAGAAACTAGAAAGAAAAATCTAAAAAACTCTAGTTTACATCATCTGCAAATTCCTAATAGTTTTGTGACAATAGATGTTTGAAAGTGAAGTTTTTTCTCAGAATATTGATTTCAATGTCAAAGATGGCCAAAAAGTGGGACACACTATTGTGGGACCACCCTACTGGTATGCCATTTTAGTATATCTTCCAATTTTAATAGCCTCGAGAAACCTAAAGTGTGAACATTATGCATCAACATCATTTGATAGTCTGATAAAGTATAGGTTGATGCAACATCCTAATCACCTTAGTAACTGATAGACAGGGGATGGACCCCTTGTATACTCCTCAAGTACACAAATGTGTCCTTTGGTAAGGGTTTAGTAAATATGTCAGCAAGTTGCTCTTGTGATTTCACATACTCCAGTTTTACTTGCTTGTCTTATATTTGTTCTCTCAAGTAGTGATACTTTATAGATATATAATTTGTCTTTGCATGCATCACCAAATTCTTAGAAATGTTTATTGCACTAGTGTTATCACAATATATTATCACTGTATCAGTGATCTCTTCATTCATACTTTCCAAAAGTTTTTTTATCAATGCAATGTTTGAACAATTAGCAGCAACAGCAACATACTCTTCTTCTGTAGTCGACCGAGAAATGCATCCTTGTTTCTTACTTATCTAAGTAACTAGTCTTTCTCCCAAAAAGAATTCTTCACTAGTAGTGCTCTTTCTATCATTAATGTTTCTAGCCCAATCCGCATCTGTATAGACTTTTAGTTCAAAATTGCCTTCTTTCTTGTACCACAAACCATAGTTTCAGTGTTCTAAGTTAATTATCTCAAAATTCTTTTTTACATCAATCATATGTGATCTTTTAGATTAGCACAAAATATTGCTACAATTCCAACTGCATGTGCAATATCTGATCTACTATGCACAACATACGTCAACTTACCAATCATTGATCTATATAATGTCTGATTTACCTTAGTTGACTAGTCATCCTTTGCCAATTTGCATCTAGTGACCACGGGTGTACCGACTAGTTTTGAATCCTCCATACCGAATGTGTTCAATACTTCTTTTATGTACTTTGATTGGGTAATGTATATGACTTCATTTTGTTGTAAAATTTACAAGCGAAGAAAAAATTTAATCTCTCCAAACATTGACATTTCAAATTCTTTTCTCATTTCATCAGCAAATGATTTGCATAGATTATCATGTCCTCCAAATATGATATCATCAACAAAAATTTCAACAATAAGAATCTTGTCATCAGTTTCACCTTTCAAATATAAATTGTTGTTGTCACTTGTTCTAAGAAATCCAATACTGATAAGATAGGAATGCAATCTTTCATACCATGCTCTTGGTGCTTGTTTTAATCCATATAGTGCTTTGTGTAACTTACATGCTATGTTCTTCTGATTAGGATCAACAAAACCTTCAGGTTGTTCAATATATACCTCTTCTTCAAGTATTTCATTCAAAAATGCAGATTTTAAATCCATCTAATAAAATTTAAATCATTTGTAAGAAGCATATTCAAGTAGTATTCTAACTCCTTCAAGTCTAGAAACAGGTGCAAAAGTCTCACCATAGTCAATACCTTCTTCTTGTGCATACCCTTTGCATACAAGTCTTGTCTTATTCCTAGTGACATCTCCATTTTCATTCAATTTATTTCTGAATATCCATTTGGTTCCAATTACATTCTTGTCTTTTGGTCTCGGTACCAATGTCCATGTTTTTTTTCTGTATTTTCTCAATTTCTTCATTCATGGCCTTAATCAATTCATAATTTTCAAGTGCATCTCTAACAGTTTTAGGTTCAAATTCACAAACTAAACATGTGTCATTTCTCAACTTATTTCGGGTCATTATGCCAGTTTTCTTATCTCCAATAATATAATTATGTGGATGATGTTTCCTTACCTATCTTACAAGTACAGGTTCAGTTCTTTGTTCTTTATTGTGTTCTCCACTTGGTGTATGAACATGCTCTCCATCGCTAACAGTTTGTTGATTCTTGGTCTGTATGGATTGATGCTCAGTAGTATTACCCTGATGTTTGGTATCACTAGGTTGTTTCTTGGGTAGAGTGTTAGGTTGCTCAATGTAGGAAAATCTACCATAGTCTTCCAATTCCTTTTTGCTTTCTTCATCATTCTTTTCAGCAAATTCATCAACTCTCACATTTGCACTTTCAATCATCTTGTTAGTAGCCTTATTCAAACATTTGTAAGCTTTTCTCTTAGTAGACTATCCTAAGAAAATTCTTTCATCACCTTTTGAATCAAATTTCCCATTTCTATCATCTTTCAGAATGTAAAATCTGCTTCCAAATATTCTGAAATAATTTACATTAGGTGTGTAACCATACCATAATTCATAAACTGTCTTATTTGAATCTTTCTTTAATTGAACTTAGTTCAATGTGTATACAATAGTACTAACAGGTTCTCTCCAATATATCTGTGCCACATCTTTTTCGATCATTAGTGTTTGCACACAATTCACAATAGATCTATTTCTCCTTTCAGCAATCCCATTCTGTTGGGGTTTCCTCGGTGCAGAAACTAGTCTCTTAATTTCATGCTCATTACAAAAATTAGTGAACCCATTAGAAATAAATTCACCACCTTGATCTGATCTCAACCATTTTAGTTCTTTACCACTTTCTTTTTCCACATTTTATTTATACCATTTAAACATCTAAAAAGCTTTAGATTTTTCTTTCAAGAACATGATAGTCATCATTGTCATCATTCTAGAGAAGTCATCAACAAACAAGATAAAATATCTGTCTCTATAATAACTCTGAGTTCTCATAGGACCACACAAGTCAGTATGAACTAACTCCAAAATATCATTAAATAAATTTTTTTTTATCTTAAAACTATCTATTTTGACATTTTTCCCATTTGACATTGTTTGCACATGACATGGTCAGGTTTAGATAATCTCGATAAACCTCTAACTCTCCTTTTCTTACTGATCTTAACCATGTTGTCAAAATTCACATGACATAACCTTTTGTTCCATAACCACATATCTTCAGTTCTAGCCAACAAACAAGAAGTTTCAGCATTGTCAAGATAAAATAGATTTCCTTTAGATTGTTCACCAGTACCGACCAACTTTCCAGTCTCATCATAGATTTTTACCTTTTTGTTCTCAAATGAAACTCAATGACCTCTATTATTCAGTTGTGCTACACTCAACAAATTATAATTAAGTCTCTTCACCCAATATACATTCTCACATCTGATCTTGTTGTTCAACAATATAGACCCTTTTCCCTTTACTAGACAAGGTGTATCATTTTCCATTTTAATAGATCCACCATTATGATGTTCAAGGTATTCAATTTTTTCTTCATCACTAGTCATATGATGTGTACAACCACTATCAATGATCCAAGTATCAGTTTTGCTAACTTTAGAAATAAGTGTTGTTTCAACATACCTTTCTTCTTCTTTTGAATCTTCTTTCAAAGCTACGAATACCACCTCAATGTATTCATCAGTGTTGCTGTCAATGTCATCATTATCATCTTCAACAAGGTAATATGCCTTATTGCCTTTGTATTTGTAATCTTGGTTACATCTTCTATCATACTGTCAGTTTCCTCTGTGTTCTTAGTTATCTCTTCTATCATACTTTCTTTGATTAGATCTTTCATTACTTTTCTCATCTTCTTTCTTGTTAGGACATCTAGCCACAATATGGCCAATATCTTTAAAGTTAAAGCATACTAGAGGTAGTTTTCCTCTATATCTTCCTTTACCTTTCTGCAGTCTTTTAGCCATTAATGCTTCAAGTTCATCAAGTTCATCCTCATCACTATCACTATCACTCTCATTTTTTATCATATGTTTGCCGCTTGATTTACCAATTTTTAGAGATCACATAAATGAAGATTCAATAGTAGGAACAACACTATTGTCAAAGTTATTCAACTCAAATGCAATTAGTCTACCGATTAGACTACCAAGTGTAATATGATTACCAAGAGCTGATCTCATCTCATAAATTATAGAAACTCTACTAGCATAAATAGGTAACAAGGTTCTGAGAATTTTACTTACAACAGTGTCTTCTTCAATAATACCTCTTGCTCCTCAGATAGCATTCACAATCTCCTTGACTCAATTTTTTTACTGTGATATGTTCTCTCCTTTCATTTTCATGTCATCAAACTTTCCTCTAAGACTTTTAGATTTAGCCCTTAGCACATTCACATCTCCTCCATGAACTAGAGTAAGCTCGTCCCACATCTATTTAGCAAAAGTACATGTCCTAACATGTTCAAATTTGACATCTAATAAGGAAAAAGAAAGCTCTATCATCGTAGTATTGTGTTCATGTCTTTCTCTCATCTGATCAACAGTCAAAGGTCTAGTGGGAAAAATGAACTCATTATCCAAGTAGTATATTGTAGACTCTCCAATCCCTGATAGGTACAATCTCATTCTTCTTTTCCATGTCGTGAAAATGTCTTTGTTGAGCTTTGGCACCTCTCTCTTATACATCTTGTGATCTTTACCTTAAGTCCTTCAAACTTTCCTTTCAAGCACTATATGTTTTGATACCAATTGTTAGATAACTGAGAGGGGGGGTGAATCAGTTAATTCCAGTTGTCCTACAATTTCAAATACTCCCAAATGTACATAACAAAACTTTGAAACCAATTAATTAACTCGGTAAAATATCAAGTGTGCCTTTCTCTTCATATACCAATTACTAGTAAATTAAATACTGTGTTTACCGATCAATCTAGTTATAATAACATGTAAAGTAAAATAAAAATTCAACACATCTAAACACATATAACACTTAGATTTTTAATGTGGAAACCCTGTTAGGGGAAAAACCACCTGGGACTGGTAACCCAAAATAATTCACTCTTCTGAAGTGAGCTTGGTTAAGAGCCAACCCTGTTAAAGGTTACAAAACACATTGTGATGTGTGACCTGGTTAGAGGATTTATCACTAATAGTTCTCCCTTGACCAAACATTCACTATGGGGTCAACAAGAAAATAATCAACATTCATTGAATATCATATTGAAATATAAAGACTATTAAGTCCCACTTGGTTAAGAGATTTATCTGTAGAAATGGTTAAACTGCTACAGTAATGATCTGATTCAAATACAACTTGATTTGCAGATTTTCAGATCTATGGTAAGCTCAAAATACCTCTGATCAATAATCAATTCAATATCTTTATTTCCTCCAACTCTATTCTACTCGACAATTTCTTTCTCTGTCACTTGGTGTTGTCTGCAAAATTGCTCGGTTCTATCTTCAACCAGTTTGACCAGTGTTGCATGAAATCAATCTTTTCATGCAAATTCTCCTGCAGAAAACTCAATAATGAATCTCTTGTCTTTTTATATAGACATCATAAACCGTTTCATTTCCATCCATAGATTTTGCCTCTTAATCTTCACCGTTGATTTTTTCGCTTTAAGCTTCCTCGACAGTTGTGTCAATAACATGTTTTATTCTCCTTCATCTGATCATCCTTGAATTTTGTCATATGTTTGATCATCATAACAAATATTATCATTTACCTCGTAATCATTAACAATTGTCAAGCTCATCATCTTTAGTCATAAGTCATAAGTTCCATTTATTTCTTTCACTCAATCAATACCTTAATGCATCGGTGATAACTAGCTCAGTTAAAACTATACTCGGTATACACTACGCTTTCTCGGTGTATACTGAATTCTTCATTCACCAACCACATGAACTTGTTCGTTCTAGATCTTCAATACATCATAGATTCATGTAATACAATCAAGTCACTAACATAATTCCATAGACTCATCAATAAGTTACGCAATGAATACCATATCCATATCTTTCTCATCCATCTTATCTTCATGTAGATATCACATTCCTTTATCATTTTTCCTTCTTAAGATATTTTGTAACCATCATGATAAGTACAATCAAAACTAGTTGACATCAATGACAATACATTAACTGATTTAATATCTTACATGTACTTTATTAGCTCGGTGATCATCAATCACTGTCTTTCAAATATCCATCCCATTTCCCTCAAGATATTCAATCAGTTGTAGTTTATCAGCTTTAAGTGCAAAAAGTAATAATAAGGGAAAATAGATAAAAACCCTATGTTTAAAGTGATTGAGAAAAATAAGATGATAACCATACACCCTAGTAAATCTCCCATCAAGGTTGAAATACTCTATGATAGGTTTAAAAAATTCTCTCCAAATAAGTTTAATTTTCTTAGGCTCAATGTAGGAATTGTTACCTTTAACCAGATCCTCCCTCTCTTTATCAACTTTTGGAAACTTCTTCACTATTCTATTTGACATATTCCCATCTTTGAAGAACTTGATACCATCCACGGGAAGGCCAGTCACTTATGCTATCATATTTTCATCAATCACGACCTCCTGGCCAAACAAAGTCATCTGGCTATTACTCCATTCTTGGACAAAGATCATGGTAATTTACCTATCATAGACATGGATATTTTCCAAGTAGGGGGTAACTCCCCCCTTTCTAGAAGACACCAAATTGTAGCATTGTTCTTCCACTCATCTCAGCTAATCAGTTCCACCCTTCTCATATCACCACCCATCTTCGCGCAAATAAAATAGAGCTCAAATAATGGAAAGTACAAAGTTAAGCCAAATAAAAAGAAAACAATCCAAAAAGGAAAAAAATCAACCACAAAATGTATGACTGATCAGTAGTAATAATTATCTTCTACTCTTTCGGATGATTTCCACCTCTAGTGCACTAATACAAAAATTACCAAGTGTCATTTTTATCATTAATTAGTATTCTTCCAACTTTTCAATTAATCTGATCAAATCTAAGGAAAGATAAAATGTAATTAATCATATTAAACTCCCATTACCATGTGCTAATAGTCTTAAGGTGGACACCAAGATTGGCTAGGCCATAGACCACACTATTAACTTCACAATAAGCATGGGCTATATGATAATTTTTAAAGGTTTGTATTATGCTCATCGACTCTTCAATAATATATCAACCATCCAAGAGGCCTTATATTTACCCTTCAAAAACTTCATTATATTGTTAGAATCACCCTTAATCCACACTCTTCTATAGTCTAGGATTTTAGAAATCTTTAATTTTTTAAAAGTGCCCATGGCTTCTATGAGGTAGTTACACTCAACTCTCAAGGGAAGCACCATTGCATAAATACATGTCATTCTCATCTCTTATCAGTCCCCCACACTCAGCCGACCTAGGATTCCCCTTACTTACCCTATCAAAGTTAATTTTTACCCATCCAACAAGAGGATAGAGCCAAACCAAACCTTCACCCTATCAAAATTAATTTTTACCCATCCAACAAGAGGATAGAGCCAAACCAAACCTTCTCTACTATTCTTGACTTTGCTCATAGATTTTGAAATATCAATTTTGAACTTCCACTCTTTCAAGATTTTGATATCTTCCTCCTTGCAAGAAACATAGGTTTTTTACTCAAATCAGCTAGAAGAAGGTTAGCAATCTCGACTATACCTGTGAAGACTTTCTTAGCCACCATATTAGGGGGAATATCTGTCTCCCTAAAAATTATATTATTTCTCTCTTTTCATTGGCCCCATATCATATGAGGATATAAATGAAATACCACAAAACTTTAATCAAATGATGGGAAGAAGGGCAAGACCATTGAAAGAAGAAGTCTTGGATGGACATAGGAAACACCTAGCATAGGTTCCATATTTGGAGAGTTCTTCACCTAATCTCCCTCAAATAGTTAGAATGGAATAGTAAATAAGAGATAGATTCTTCCACTTCCATACATAAATAGCACCTGTTGGGAAAATAGAATCCTCTTTTAAAGAGATTTTTAGTAGTAAGAACTTTATTTTACAAAAACATCTAGAAAAAAAATGTTGATTTTAGGAATGAGAAACTTCCCCCATGACTTTGGCCAAAAAGGTGGAGGACCAGGGGACAACGAAAACAATAAAATATGAGAAGGCACTGAGAAGAATCCATATGGGGAACTCGACAAGATAATGAGGTCGTCAAATTCCTGTTTAATAGACCAAGCAAAAAACAATTTTTGAATAGGAAGAAGAGCAATATCAATAATAGAAAGATCAACCCAATTCTGATCTCGACAATAGTCCCTCATTAAGGAGATAAAGTAGGCCTTGCAAATTTCTATGAAAGGGGAGAGGATAGGAAAATGGCATAAAGGTTGATCAAATAGCCATCTATCTTCCTAGAAAATAATTCTTCTACCATTCCCAACCTTCCATCTCATTCTTAAAGTAATGATATTTTTAATGTTCACAATATTTTTCCAAATGAAAGACCTGGGGGGGACATAGGAGAGTGAATAAATTCATCTCGTGAAGAGAAGTTGTATAGGTACTTGTTCTTCCATATCTGGTTTCATTCCCTCTTTTCTCCATAGGTTCACCAAATCTGCTAAGCTAACAAAGCCTTATTGATGGTCCTTACACTTCTAATTCTAAGGCCTCCCTACTTCTTGGGTTTACAAACATTGTCCCAAGTAAGGAGGATAAATCATTTTTTCTCTTCTACCCCCAACCATAAGAACCATTTCTAAATTTTCTCAATTACATTAGAAAAATTTGAGGGAATATTAAAGAGGGAATATAAAAAAATAGTTACCTAATATTTGCTAACTGTATTCAAAATTTCTGACATGATTTTTTGAGATTTCTTTTCCACCATGGATAGTGAGGTTAGGTCAAAAAATAGTAGAGAGCACCATAACTTTGCGCTTCTCAAAATCTTGTGTCAAAATTTCAAATCACTCCCATTTTTTATAACTTACTTGGAAAGTCCCCTATTTATAACTAAGGTTTAAGGACCACATCATCAAATATAATGCAAAAAACAATCCAAAAAATAAGTGAGACCAGTCATAGTGCACTAGGGACCACCATACTTCAGGTGATGTGGCATTACATGAGTGGTTTATTTTTAGAATAAGGGATACATTTCATTCAATTATGGGTAGTCATCATGTTAGAAAAAATAACTTTATAGCCACAACTATTAGTGCAATGCTGTTAAAAATATTGGATACTAAATCAGAAAAGTGTGGGTATTGAATTAACAACTACTATCACAACCATTGGAATGCATTCAAGTATTGGCTCCTCTCCCCTAGGTAGTGGAATACATTAAATTATGCACAAAAAAGTTTAGCTTCCCTAAAAAAAAACTTCAAACATGCTCCCACTAACAATGAACAAGAACATGAGTGAAAAATAAAAATGAATTTACAGTTAACAGGAAACATAATCAGAAAATAAAAACAATTGAATATATAATGACTATATCTACTATGCTCATGCCCCAATGTCATGACATGCCAACAACATAACTTGCTTGTCCCATCAATAGTATTATCATTTCTGATATGCCCTGACATGCACAGTTGCACTAGTCTTATTTATTAATTTGGAAAAACATTAAGATAGAGTGAGTTAAAATATTTTTTTATTTTAAAGATATAAATATATTGTTATATTTATTTAGAAAATTATAAATAAATATTATTTAATTTTTATCATTAAAAATAATAGAAAACAAAATCAAAATAGATTTTTATGTCATGAAAATTATTTATTTTATTCATTTTTCTATTTAATTTTATGTTTAGAATTTTTTATATTTTAATTATGTGTATAATAAATGAAAATAAAAAACATAAATAATATTTATAATTGTTAATATAATTATAAGTATATTATAATTTCTAGTTAATTATTTAGAAATATATTTATAAGTAATATCTCAATATACTAAATATAAGTATATTTTTTTAAACAAATATTTTGTAAGCACCTAAATGGTAGGTAGTTCAAATCTTCTTCAATTAAAATAAATAAATATATATATGTACTGATTAAAATGTGTAAATATATTTATAAAATAATTTATTTATGATTAATTATAAATATATTATTCTCTTTATTGGTGAAAAGTTTATTTTATAATATCAAAAGTTGAACATGAAAGATTGGCCCGAACCAAGGGTAGCAATAGAAGAAGGTACTACCATCCCTGGAATGGAAATAACAATGGGATACATTAATAGATCACCATCCAAATAAAACAAACCAATATAAGTACAACTATTGATTCTTGAGGGTACCCCTTCCCTTAGAGTGAAATCGTAGAGTCATCAAATGGAGCAACATTTTCTTTCCTCTTCTTTTTTCTTTTGATAGTGTGTCAATCATCTTCAATTCTAGATGTCTCATTCTCCCAGACAGTAGTGTTATTGGGAAGTAGCTTATGATCCTCAATATTTGAATTCTCCTATTAGAGCTTATCTTCTCCATCTAGAGTCACCACAAGTACAGATGACCTGCACTTCTTTGTGCCTTCTAGCACGGTTGCACCATTGTTTTTCTACAAGTCCCTACCAATCCCTTTCGAATACATAATTTTGTTCTACATTTTTGGTTGTTCATCCTACAAAGAGGGCCTTGAAGTTTTTTGAATCTATTCCCCCATGACAACCTCATAAAAACCCTTTTTTTTCTCTCCTTTCTTTTCAACCATGTAATATTGAAAGTGACATATTTCCACCAAGAATCATTCTTCTGTGTAGTCACTTTGTCACATTTTGTAGCCATGTGACCTATTTAGAAACATCTCCTGCATATGATGTGATTCTTCATAGTCCAATGTCTGCACCCAATAGTCTTTGGAAGTTTTAATCATAATTTCTACAAGTAGCCCATCAGAAATATCCATTTCCACTAATATGTTTGTATAGGTTGAATCAAAAAGATTTGAAGAATCCTCATCAACCATTAGAAAATCCCCCAATGAATCCCCAATTGCCTCCAAACATGAGCCAAACTAAAAATGAAGAGGTAAATTGGGGAGTCTAACCAAGATTGGAATCTTGTAGAAGGATTCAGAGTTCTGACAAAAATCTGGGTGCTAGGGTTTTAGCATCAATAGGTATTTTTCTTCCTAACATTAGAAATGCTCACACGGTATCTTATTTCTATTCTCAATATTTTCAAAAACCACAATAAAAAACCTTTTTTAGAAGGATAAATTTGAACACAACCTGTAAGCATGGGATCCTAGTTATCAGTTATCAAGCATGCAACTCCTACAAGCTGGGCCAAAGACCTCTAAACCAACCAATCAAAGCTATCTTAGAAAAAATGGCAAGATTATACTCTACCTCCTCATTTGCTGCTACATATAAATTAAATTTCTTGGTATATGGAGTCACAGAAAAACTCTATGAGGAACTCTATAGCCATGCCTGCTCCAATCTCTCAGGTTTCAAGGGGCCATCTTGAGACCCCCGATTCCTGGAACCCATATGTCCAACATGGGTATCGTTGGTTCTAAATATAATCTCCACTATTTTAGTGTTGACAGTGACACCCACAAGTTACTTCCATGTGTTGTCAATCTATCCTAGGGAGCCACATTATGGGTCCTCTTTCCCATCCTCATTCTTGTTATCTTGCGTTTGTCTCACAGTGGAATTCCTCTGAGGAGCTAACCGTTGTGCAGAATGATGGTGCAAGGAGTCCCCATTTTCAAATTTAGAAACTTTCCTTTGCATTCACCATAGAAGGTTTGATCCCTTTCTTTTCCAATTCCTATAGTTTTTACCTAGAAGTCGAGTCAGGGTGGGGCAAGCAAACTAGGAGAGTTCGCCTTGTTTTTGGACAGGGAAAGAGAAACCTTAGCCCCAGCTCTTGTAGGACTCAGACCGCATTGCAGAGCCATCTTAGAGTTTAGGTGAAGAACATCATTAATTAAATAAAATTTATTTAATTAATGATTAAATAAATATACTATTAAGTATAATACTACTAAAAAAATAAATATACAAGAGTAAAGATGAGCCATAATACCTCTTCCAGTAAGGAGATTTTGCTTATCCAGGAGAATCTAAAAAAATGATAGAGCTGGAGAAAAAGATGGAAGACTCAATCCAGATTCTGAAAGGATGGTAGTAGTTGGTTGATTTTTCAGGTTCTCTTTATGTTTCCTTTGTTGTAGGTTTTAGCTGGTCTGGGGTGTTTGTTCCCCCTTTTTATTTTAGTTGCTAATTTTTGGTGAACTTAATGCCTTATTTGATTTTGTAACTTTTGGGTTTTGGGTCCCTATAAAACATGTTTTTGCTTTAATTTAAAAAAAAATTAAGTATACAAAGAACAAAAATTATTTTACAAAATTAAAAAATCAATGAAACCAACAAAACTTATAAAAAAATATAAATTTAATATTGAATTTAATTTACTTAATTAATAAAATTATGACGTTAATTTATATGAACAATGTTGTGATGCTTTTCTTTCTTCATAAAATATATATATCTGATTTTATCTATCCAATAAATATATTCCTTCAATGGAATGAGATTTCACATCTTACCCCTAACAATTTTTGAATTATTCATTCTTGTTTTTCTTTTGTATATATGTATATGTGTGTCTATGTAGATACATAATGTTTCTAAAATTCTTTGCAAATGATTTGAAAGAGATTGGAAGAAATAAAAATTGTTTCATTATTTTATTAATTTTATGAGAAATTATTTTTTGTTTGATTACAAATTAAGATTTTTAAAAACTATTGGTCAGACCTCGTGTCTTAACTAGTGATTAAACATTACTAGCGCTGACCAATCATAGTTCAGATTTTTGTTAGTTTCTATTTAATGCTATGTTTAAGTTAACAAAAGTACATGTTTTTTTTTTAAAGTTTAACATATATTAAAAATATTTATTTTTTATTTGACTGGGATAGAAACAGTGAAGAGATTATCATAAAAAATTACAAATTCCAAAGCGCGAGAACACACTTGTGAGATCTTTGGCAGTTCGTTGTAGGAGAAGAGGTTTCGAAGGTACTGCTACGAAATTTGCAGGTTTCCAGTACCAAATGACATTTTCTAACAACAACAAAGTTTTTCTTGCAAAAAGTACCTTCTCTTATTTTCTTATATTCACAAGTCTAGGTCTTTCCAAGATTGCCAATAAATAATGGTGGGTAAGTGGCATCTGCAAACAAGTTCACGTACCTAGTCTCTGTTATCGTATTTTAACTTTTGAGATTAAGAAGATTTTTATGGCAGGTGAGAATGAGAGCAACCTCATTCCACCATAGTAGGCTTTCGAGAAAGGGGTGTATACAATTGATATAGACCAAACTGACATTTTTCAAACCTTCACTGCCAATCTTACACTACGCCAAATTAACAATGAGGTGATTCCTCAGAATATTGACAACGTTACGTCCCAGTTGAAGGTAAATTTACTTGTTTGTTACTTCTTCTTTCTTGCACACTTTTTAAATTGGGTTTTCGAGAATATTTTCTATTCCAAACAAGTAAAAGACCTATTCGTTACTTTTTTTCTTGCACATTTTTAATTTAGGTTTTTGAGCAGATTTTTTTGTTCAAAATAGGTAAAAGTATTACATGATCTTCAGGAAGCTTATATCTAAATATTCTAATGTCATTAATGCTAGTATCCGCTCTTACCCTAAAAAAATTCTTAGTAAAATTTGTGATTATCTTCTTTCCACAACACATTTGGCTATTTTCTTGATATAGGGAACAAATTGGATGAAATTGGGGCCGTTGCTGTAGATTTTTTTAGGGGATTAGAAAAAAGAAAGGTGCACCAACTGATCGGATAAATCTAGGTTAAAAAATAATAAGTAAACTCTCACTTTTATAGGTACTTCATTTCAAGATGGATCATATTGCATGATCTCAAATGATGATAGGAAAAATTATTTACACCATCAAATTCAAATTAAAAATTTATTTATCAGAAATTATGAAGATTTACTTATTTAAAATCTCACGTGTCTAGGAAGTGATATTGGTTTTCTAAAGAAAACAAATTTGGTACAAATTGTGTGTTTCTTTCCTAATATTTTAAAATGGCACGGGATAAGCTGGATTTTCGACCACAAAATATGCAGATCATGAAGAAAGATGCTCAAAATTATACGAAAATCTGTTGTGTTTTCTGATTTTTGCAATTTGGTCAATAATACATTTTGTAGGGAGCTTAGCCGTGTCCTTTAAAAAAAATGTGTCAGTTCTATCTGCAATGGTGTAATTTTCATTGAATTGATTAGGGCCTCCACTTTTTTTACAAAGAATGTGTTGTAATAATGTATACTGTAAATATTATTCGTTCCTTTTTATAGTGTGAATTGTGTAGCTGTACATTGCTAATAATTCTCTTGTTTGTATAGAGTGAATTGTAGTACTATATAACATTGATAATATTCTCTCCTTTCAACAAAGTGAACTGTGCTACTGTACTATGAGACCCAAAGGTCACATGACCTTTCCCATTCTCACCTCTTCTTTTGATAGCTATATATGTGTGTATAAATAGATGTGTATAGTCCATGAATGTATTGTAAATTGGTTAAGTGTTAATAAGAGATTTCCCTACTTTGAAAGTAGATGTAGACAAATTTGCCGAACCTTTATAATTTGTTGTGTTATGTGTTTTGTTCTATTTCTCTATTGTTGTCTTAGTTATGTTTATTAATTTCATCTTCTCGATTAAAACATACAATTGGTATCAGAACTTAGTTGAAACCAAGGAGCATATATGGAACACGACATCCTCTTATTTTGACTACTACATTTTTTCAAAACCTTTCAAAGCGGCAATTTTGGTAAGCTATTTCTCACAGATAATAAATTTCTTAATATTGTTGGAAAAGTAGATGTTTTGCTAAAACTAACCAATAGAAATAGTTGGTTGTTGCGGGATGTAAAATATGTTCCCCAACTTCAAAATAATTCAGTTTACGTTGGAGAATTGTTTTCTCAAGAATTTAATGTTAGGTTAGAATCTAATAAGTGGAAGGTGATGAAATGATCCTTAGTAATTGTAAAAGGAAGCAGATTGGATAGTTTATATTTGTTAGAGAATCAAAATGAAGTGGGAGTTGCGGTAACGATTCCCAATGATGGCACAAAATTTTAGCACAAGAAATTTCTAAGAATTCACCTCACCGGGAAGATAGAAAGAAGAACCTAAAACGAAAGGTAAGAAATAGGGAAATAGAAATTAAAAACTCTGATTTTAAGAAATTTAAAATAGTATCTCGTGAGGAAAGATTTTGTTCTATTGAATGTGAAATTGTTCCAATGGAAATAGATGGAGTAGATGATTTAAGTAAAAGAAAATACAGAGCAATTTTCATCGAAGAATATTTGGAAAGTGAAGAGTCCAAGTCACTTGTGAAGGAGGAGCATAGTGGCGCCAAGACCAATAGCAAAGAAAGGATGAGTTTCAGACAGATGGACTTCAAGAAAAAATTATGTTGTAACTTTTCTCCTAGGATGGAGGAGCTACGGCACCTCTTTTCCAACTGGCAAGAAGTCGTTGCCCAACAGGAGCCACTGAGTCTATAGGTTGTGTAATGGAGTGGCGACAACAATAGCCACCACCATCATGATAGAGACGGTCATACCATCGCTCAGCTTGACTAAATCCATTGTCCTTGGCTCTAGTGGTAGAGACGTGATCTCATATCATCTAGAGAGAGCCTGGTCATCAACCGAGAGCCCACCAACATCGATAAAGCTAGGAATCACTTTGTTGTTGCCAACAGTAGGAGAAGTAGCAATGGTGCTGGTACAAATGGGGTGTCTCAAAAACCCATGAGTATCTCTCGTGTGAACCTATGCCTTGAAAAACACCTGACACAAATCGCCAAAGAGAACAATGGTGTTGTTCAAGGACAAGATTTTAAGAATTCTCGAGAACTATGAGATCGTGAGATGGAACTGAGGGCACAAATTGTAGCTGTAACACAGAAAGGTAAAAAGAAATCAAATTTAGAGAACAAACGACTAATTATTTCGAGATAGAGTATTTTTAGACTTGGGTTTGAGTGGGAGTTGTTTGAGATTGAGATATCTAAATCGATACATGATTATCCGGATTGGGATGCTCCAGATGCCACACCTAGGATTGGTGGATGTGACAACTCATAAAATCAGGAAAAAGATAGGTCAAATTAGAAAGAAACGTTGTCCAATTTCAGACGAGTTCAATCAGAAGACGTTGTTGGTCTTTTGGAAAACTTCGAAGCCACTTTGAATCCTTTACATACGTTACAGTGTGTGTGTAATTGGGAAGATTAGTAGAGCATGTTTATGGAAGTGGATGGAATTATCAGGCGGAAAATCAAGATTTTAGTCCTTCCTAGTGTGCAATCATTTCATGCGATTACTTGCTTCTTTGATCCCACGGTTGCCTTGGAAATTAGTCGTAAGCATGATACTGGAGTGGATGGGAAGGTGAAAATCCGGTGATAGATTAAGGATGAAATAGGTTGTATTGGAGCAGCTAGTGGACGTGTCATTCATTGGGATGAATATCGTGTTGGAGGTTTCCTCACATTTTTTGTCATTGCCGGTGTGATTCTTAAACAGTGCGTGAAAAAAATGTCTAAAGGTGCCCATACTACCATTATGTCAGAGGGCTTTCACAGGACCTCTACTAACTTTTGGAAGAAGTTAAAAATGGCAACTGTGCAACAGCCATGAGCAGCACCGACCATGAAGACAGAGAATGTCAGAACTACCATCGGTTGTATAAGAAGTGAATTTTATGAAGTGGCTATTGCTTATGAACACAATTACCAAAAGGAGGTCGCATTTCCATAAGGACTTCTTGCAATGAAGTAAGAGCCTCAACGACTCATTGCATATGCAAATGCTCTGTTTGGGCTCGTTTCTTTACTAAGAATGCATGGAAATGAATTCATTAATTGGTTTCTGAGTGGTTTCCTTCGAAGATATGTGGATGGTGTTGTTGAGGAGCTAAGGTAAGGTTTGAAATCTCTAGTCATGTTTTTTGGCTCCCAGTATGAGTACACCTATCTCATAGCTCCGCAAATTCAACAGATGTTTATATGCTATGTTTGTATATCTAGCACTCCTCCAGTATCTTCAGTCACACAGGAATATTCATCGGTGATAGTTTTATTAGGGAACCACCACATTGTGCACTATGTATTGCATATTTTTGTACTGAGTATCTTCTATGGCCTCCAATTATTGGTGCAAATGATGGGTAATCAGGTAAAGCCCGTAGAAAGGCAAAAGTATGGAAAATGGTGATACGTATTTAGATTGAGTGTACAGTAGGTCAAGCTAAACTAGCGAAAGATATATCAGAAAATTTGGGACAAAGAGGTGAATTTGATTCTGATAATGGATCTATGGGTGAGTTTACACCTGTAAAATGGGTGAGTTTACACTTGTAAAAGTTATAATTAAAGGTATTATGATGTTATATTATTTTTAATCTGATAAAAAATGGAGATTATTATTCATGGTTGTATCAATTGGACTTCAAGTGTGAGATTGTTGGGATATGAAGCCCAACAGTCACATGACCTTTCCCATTCTCGCCTCTTCTTTTGATAGTTGTATATATGTGTATTAGTAGATGTATACACACCATGAATGTATTGTAAATTGGTTAAGCATTAATAAGAGATTTTCCTTCTTTGAAAGTGGATGTAGACAAATTTTCTGAACCACTATAATCTCGTGTTATGTGTTTTGTTATATTTCTCTATTGTTGTCTTAGTTATGTTTATTAATTTTATGTGCACGATTAAAACTTACAATTTGCATGTAGGGATGATAGAACATGAGTTACTCAAACATTGGATTGCCAGTTTGTTAACCTTCCATTATTACAACATGTGTAAAAGAAAAATTCCAAACATATTTTAGTTTATTATTAAAGGAGAAATTAAAAAATATAATTGTATTAATATTTTATAAAGCGTTATGCTTTAAAAATAAATTTTGTTAAAGGTTTTAAGGTAGGTTAGTTTGGTTTCAGGCTAATTTTGTTTGAATCGATAAATTTGTTAAATTTAAAACTATTATTTTTTGTTTATTATAGTTCTTGAAATATTATCTTTTTAATAAAATAATAAGTTTTTGGATTAATTATTGATAATTAAGAATGGAAGAGTTTCTAATTTTATTTATTTTACTTGAGCTCTCAAAGTAATGATAGAGTTAAACTCTTAAATTAACTTGTTAAACAATTTGTAATAGTTTGTTAGAGTTGAATTGTTAAATTAGGTTAATTTGTTAGAGTTGAACTTTTGGGTTACAAAAAGTTAATTGAGTTATACAAATGATTTTTTATTCATGTTAATTTCCCTCCCACCTCTTGTACTCGGTGAAGGTCAAATGAGTTACATAAATCATAATGAATTACAAAAAATAATTTTGATTAGTATTAAGTTCATAAATAGAGAATTCAGATTTAAGTCAATCAATTTAAGTGAACGAGGTTATAAATAGATATTAGATTAAGTAATTTAAGAGTGTAAAAATTGAACACAATTATAAAAAATAAAAATTGAATACAATATTATAGATATTCAAATTAATTTTAGAACATGATACAAATTGGCTTTCTTTTTGGAACATGAAAAAATGAAATTAGTATCATTAAAATTGAGCTGGGTTTTTCATAATTTTAAACTGAAAATAATTGATGTAAAAATTGTCATACATTTTTATGAGTGTTTAGGGTTGTTTGTTGAGTTGGTATTTTTCATGAACTCTGTGTTTTATTCGGCTTCAAATGTTTTTACTTTCTAATATATTTTGGTTGAGAAATAGTGTATAATAAATTTAATTAAAAAATAGAAAAGTGGGCAAAGATTATTTCAGACACATTTTACGTAATAAAAGGCTACATTCAATGGAATGACACAACAATTATTAGCCTTTTCAGTGCTGGCATATTATATATATATGGAAGAAGCCAAACTTAATATCCGAAGAAAGACAGCTGCAATTGAAGATTAATATGTGAGAGCCAGTAGATATTTTTCTTCAGATTGCATAATTCGAATGGAATGATTGGGATTATAACCTCGGTATTCCCATCCATAGTTGACTATCTTTGTCTATAAAGATCAAATTGACCTTACCTGCATTATAAACCATTCTAAATGACTTGTGTTGTTTAGTTACTGGTGTACGAAATCCCTATATGTTATTGATCATCTAAGAGCCACAGCTCATGAGATTTCTAGTGCCATATTTAGTTCAACTATTGTTCAATAGAAAATACAGTAAATTTTTAAATTTTCACTAAGCATTTGTAATCAACTTTGTTGCAAGTTAACACTTTATTTGTGAACATTCAATTTTACTTCAACCGTCGAATCTCAAGGTTACCATTTATTTTGACTGAGTCCCTTTCACCTCATCTGAGGACTCTTGTTGGCTTCCAAAGTACACTCAACATCAACACTATCAAAATCTACACTAACTAATACTGTGAGAATAGGGATAAAATGTGCATTTATAGAATACAAATTTAAACATTCAACTTCTACTTCAAGAAAATACTTTACGTAGTTATTTCGTAGATGGACACAGAGAATTTTATGGTCATCTGACAAGGAAGACAATTTAGGTATTTACCCTTGCAATCCAAGTGCTTTTTAGCACTAACTCTTTGTTGATAAATTGAACTTATAGTGACGGAAAAAGATTAAGGCTAAATGAGAATCACTAGGTAATATCACAAGAAGCGTAAAAGTGTGAACCTGCCACTTTCAGCATTTGTTGTTAATGTAGTGTTATGCATGATTAATTCTTTAAAGAAATCAAACCAGACATTAATCTACTCTAAAGTATGTTTCCAGTTTGGGTGAACTGTGGTTCAACAATTATTTTACCCAAGTGGTTATTTTTGGCTCTACGATATATATAGAAAATATTACTATGATTGTAAAAATATGAAGTTTAAACATATAAATATATTGACGATTAATTTAATATAGAAATATTCTAGTAAAATGAGAAACATAAAATAATATATGTATTAAATAGAAATAATATCATAAAAATATGGTCTTCTAACTATGATCCATAAATATTTGATGAAACAAAGAATTTTAATTATCCAATGATTATGAATTATTCAATAACTATAGATACATCTCATATATGTTAACCACCCAATAAAAATCAACATCAAGTAAAGCCAAAGACTAAGGAACCGAAGAACCATATGTTGATGAATCTATTTTGGTTGTAGCTATATTTTTTTGCATTAATTCCTACGTATACCTTCGAGTTGAGTATGTTGTCAAATCTTTATGTTTTCTAACAGTGCATATTACATGGCTTCTTGATTGAATGATTAGTTCAATTTGGGGTCTAATGCGCAAGTTGTGAGAGTTCATTTCAAAAAGTAATGTGCATAAGATACAAATTCAAAGTTTATTTTGGAAATGTTTGACATAGATATTGCTCTAATAAATTTATGAGAAAAAAAATTATAGAGCTCAACTGCAATTTGAAGAAACTTTGATTGCAAATAAAAGCATGAATTATTAGTTGTCCTCAAAATCGTTTTTTTTTTTAAATATTTTTTTAATGTTTACCCTGTGTATGCCTACGATTCGCCCTGTGAATGTCTAAGACGTGCCTTGGACAAAACCAGAGTCTTAGGTGCACTGGGAGTACCTAGACTAAATGGCCACGGGTACATACCCATGAATAGGAAAACATAGTAGCACAACTCTAAAGACTGAATTCAGGATTAACCTTTTCTTTCTATCTAAATTTAATGAGTGGGACAATGTTGAGATCACCTTTGCTATCATGTCCTCTTTTTGGAATTAAAATGATTAATAAAATATATTTTTGATTTGACCTGCTCATTTTTAATTTTTTATTAGGGCTAAAAAACTACAACTGTAATAGAATCACTTCTTTTCCTTCATGATCATTCTAAATATCCTTTGCATCCAATTAAATCAGATTTGAGTTGCGTTCAACCTAGTTACTGAAGGACAAAGACCTTTATTTCCATGTTTAAGTGGCTGATTTGTGGAGAATCATAATACATTTTCAATTTTCTAAGTGTAATGCTACAGTGTCTTTTTCAACTAAATGTAATCTTTGGTTCTCAAGCATGATTGAGGGAGAGTTTATGGTGCAGATTGAGAGCGGCAGTATGTTTGTTAGAATTAGGATTGATAGCTCTCTGCATGGTTGCTATTTTTGTTTTTTTTAAATTCTAATTCCTATCTTTTTCTAATAAGTTTTCAAATATTTGGATGATATATGAAAACAACTCTATTTCCAATAAAGAATATCACATTTTATAGTATTTATGAGGATACTTTGGTTCTTGGTTTGCTGCATTTTGATGGAAATTATTTCTTTGTAGAATATTAAGTTGAATAGTCATTAAAGCAATCGTTCATTTGAAAAGTGACTTTGACATATATACAATTAAAATTCTTCTATATAATTGAAAAAATAAATTCACTTCTTACTACAATTCAAATATATTATCTTTGTGTTAGTACAATTCAAACAAAACCATATCAATGTTTCATTATACTACAATTCAAATAGAACCAAAACTAAACTGTACTTTCAGTCTTAGGCAGGAACTTGGCTGCCTTGCAACTCTTGTTTAATTATGAATTGTAAGTGTATTTTTCAATGTTGATTCACCATAAAATATATATTATTTTACAAATTTAGAAGATAATATATATGTTCTAAAGAGAAATAGAGTATTCTCAAATATATAATTATAAATCTACAAATAGTTATTAGTACATTTTAGAAATTAAATATTCAAATCCTAATATTCAAGAATTAAATTATATCTCTATATGCATTCTGCTAAACTAGCCATGATTTTACCTTCTATCATTTCTACCCACTCCTAATTTTTTCCCTAAATATGTTTATGATATTTTTTCATAAACTAATCAGTTACATTTTTAAAATATTATAATCTTATTTTGATTAATTATTTTCTTTCCACAATTTTTATGTTGAATCTTAGCTCCATTAATTTTTCCTATTCTAGATGTTTGAGATCTTATTTTCATTTAATTATTTTCCTTCCACATTTTTATCTTGAGTCTTAGTTTTATTATTTTTTCCTATGATGCTTGAGTATTTTCTTTATTTTGCACTGTAGTGTTTATTGTTTGCATTCTTAGCCTTCCAATAATTGAGTATTATCTTTTTGAACGATTCATTAATATATACCACTTTATAGATAAAGTCATTAAAATATACAATTTCTTTTTACATAAATACATTATTTAATTATTCGATCTTAAAAACAAGTCTATTTAATATATTTTTTAATAATATTCATTTCTATGCTCCACATACACATTTGCTACTAGATTCTTTTGAAGGAATATTTTTCACAATTGAAACGAATATTATTTATTTAATTTTCTATTATTATTTGATAGGTAATTTTCTATTTTTTAAAATTTAAAGAATCATTAAAAAATACAAAATAAGTAATATCTATGTATATTTTTCAAATAGTTATAACAAATATTGATTTATTTAAAATAAAATATTTTAACTCGCACTATCTTAATGTTTATCCAAATTGATAAATCAAATTGGATGCATGGGGGCATATTAGATGACGGTTCTGTTGATGGGATGGGGAAACTATGGTGATGGCATCGATGGATCATGGATGCCTTTGGCGTTAAGATATTTATGCTAACTGAACAATATTATATTATCTAATTCAAGATATCTTCTTCGCAATGAATTCAACAAATAAGGGTACTCATGTCAACAAATAAAGGTACACATATATAATAATTCTTCAACAACATCTTCACCACAAGGGTACACATGTAAGATAACTCTTTCAAAATAGCTTCTCTATAATCAATTCAACAAATATCAATTCAACAAACCACGATACAATCAAGTTAACTTTAATTGATGAAGCACATATATAATAACTCTTTCACAATATCTTCACCACGGGGTACACATGTAAGATAACTCTTTCAAAATATCTTCTCTATAATCAATTCAACAAATATTGATTCAACAAACCAGAATACAATCAAGTTAGCTTTAATTGATGGAGCAAGGGGATCATGGATGGCATTTTATTTGCTGGATGGCCGGTGCCCATAAAGAATGCCTTTGAAGTTAAGATATTTATGGTAACTAAACAATATAATATTAACTAATTCAAGATATCTTCTCCACACTGAATTCAACAAATAAGAATAGGCATGTCAACAAATAAAAGTACCCATGTCTAATAACTCTTTCACAATATCTTGCAACGTCTAAATCCTCGGAGCTGGCTATGCAGCCGACAGATTCTACCCGCCCCTCCCCACCATGCATGGCACCATACCATCCATGCTCGGCACCATTTACGATGGGAGCCCCCATCCCAAGGACATTTTATTTTTAAAACTTTTTACTTGACTGAGGACTTGCCCGTACTCATGCAAAATGGTAGGAATATTTTTAATTCTTTATTAAAGTTTATTTTGTTAGTCTATTAACTTTATTATTATTTAAGTAAGTATCATTTTATTTTTATTATTTTTACTATTTTTAAAGTCAACGTTATTAAAATAATTAATATAATATATTAATATTTAATTATATATTTAAATTTTTAATACTATATTTTTACATTAGATAATATATTTTTTTAATAAAAATACTTTTATTTATTTTAATAAATATTTTATAATATATTTAATTATATATATTATATGAACTTTTGAATAACATTACTTATTTTTTAAAATTCAAATAATTACATTATTAAATTTTTTTATAAAACTATTAAAAAACAACTTTTTGAAATAAATAAATTTACAATCATAATTTTATACTTATAATAAGTATATTATAAAATATTTTATATAATTTTATAATATATTTTATATGAAATTTTTTATAATAATAGTTTGGTAATGATATTATAATATATTTTATATGAATTTTTTTATAATAATAGTTTAATAATGATATTTTTTATAGTAAAATTATTTATAACAGTTTAATTTTAATAATAATAATTTAATAATAGTTTAAGTAAACTATTATTAAACAATTTTTAAGTCAAATTGTTAAGTATAATTATCATATTGATACACATATTATCAATTTTACTTGACAATGTTTAAGTAAAATTGTTAAGTATAATTATCATATTGATATACATATTATCAATTTTACTTAAAAAATTTTAAGTAAAATTGTTAAGTACAATTTTTAAGTAAAATTGTTAAGTATAATTATCATATTGATACACATATTATCAATTTTACTTGACAATGTTTAAGTAAAATTGTTAAGTATAATTATCATATTGATACACATATTATCAATTTTACTTAACAATTTTACTTAAATTTTTTTTTTAATTTTTAAGTAAAATTGTTAAGTACAATTGATAATATGTGTATCAATTTTACTTGACAATTTATAAGTAAAATTGTTAAGTATAATTATCATATTGATACACATATTATCAATTTTACTTAACAATTTTACTTAAAATTTTTACTTAACAATTTTGTTAAAAATTGTCAAGTAAAATTATCATATTGATACACATATTATCAAGTGTACTTAACAATTGTACTTAACAATTTTACTTAAATTTTTTTAAGTAAAATTGATAATATGTGTATCAATTAATGTTTATTAAATAGGGTTTGGATATTACATATCGATACACATTAATAAACATTAATAAATCCAAATAATAAAAAAATGTTAAGTAAAATTGATAATATGTGTATAATTAACAATTTTACTTAAAAATTGTTAAGTAAAATTGATAATATGTGTATTAATATGATAATTATACTTAACAATTTTACTAATAGACAATACCAAAGAAAATAGTATAAGGATGTTGCCAAATGAAAAAAAAAATATCAAAACATAAATTCATAATATTAAACTATTATTATAAAAAAATTCATATAAAATATATTATAATATCATATGAAATATATTATAATATCATTGTTTCCTTACAAATTTGAACATAGACAACTAATTAATATTTTTAATATTTAATATATTATAAATAATATTTAAATTGTAATTATAATTAAATTAAATAACTTAATAATATAATATATATATTTATATAATAATAATATTATTATTATTATATTATCCATCACAAAAATATATTATAAAATATATATATTACACACTTAACATATATATATATATATATCATGTCCAATATATATTTGCCTTTCCACCAATATATAAAATAATCATTTTGAAACTGGCTTAAAAGTAGCATAATAAAAAAATCAGAGCACAGACATCTACATCTGACATCTGACATCTGACATCTCACGGAATTTCGAGCTCCTATGGATGTATGGACTATGGAGTGAGGAAGCTATGCATGAGGCGCTTGGGAAACTGTCGGCTGCATAGCCGGCTCCTAAATCCTCAACTAAAACGTAATGGGATGTATGCCTATGTGCCATACCATCCCCAGCGTCAAATCAAATCCGTACTGCCGTGCAGTGACGAGCCATCATCCAGTGAAGAGGCGTCCGCCGACAATCAATCAAATCAACAAAGCAGATGATCACTTTGCTGGTTACCAGCTGGAAACAAGTTTAATGCCCATCCCGCCAAATTTCTCGTTGTTATTTATTCTTCGCAAATACATAAACTTGTCAATCTTGATAAAAAACGAAAACGAATTTCAGGAACAAATTTCAGGTACGAACACAAGCGTTTTCTTTTGCCTTTTACAGTTCACTGATTACGTTTTGTGTCATTTTTACAATATGCAGTAGGTATTTTGTATAATGGGCCATGTTTACAATTTTGTATAAAAGAAACGCAGCACTCCTTCCCTCGTCACTCAATTCAGGAACCTCCGAAAATAGTGTAGCATTCTTGTCATCTGTTGCGAATAAATATGAGCGTCAGCTTAATGCATATATTGCAAAATCACCACTAGCTTGAAGTTTTGAAAATTTCATTTAACATATATTGTCATCTGTGTTTGTAACTAGTTAATCAAGCTAAAAAGACCTAATACAGACCTGCGTTGGATATCTGGGGACTTGGCTTTAAAAACAATGTTGGCTTTAAATATAAGATGAAGAAATCATTTGAAATGGGCAACTGCAGCGACAGAACAGATTTTCCCACAAAGGGCTTCAATCCGCTCAGGCTTTTTATCACCACTTGTGGTCTCTATGCTGGCGTTGCAATATTCTGGGTGGCCTTCGCGTATCAGATTTTGAAATACATTGACATTTTTGTCTCCTCCATCAATGACTTTGGTGAATATGAGATAATGTCGCGCCCCTGGATTCCATTGCTGAACTTCGAAGCCAAATTTTGCTGAATAACTGGATTCACTGTGCTTCCAAATGTAGAATTTAGACTTGCTCCTGCTAAATCATTTCATTACTTATTTACTCCTAAATATTGTTAACTTTCCCCACATTTCGACCATGGGAGAAGCAAGGAATCCTGTGATATTACTCAAAATTATATCCACATTATTCAAAATAAATTACTGTGGGAGTGACCAGCAATATACAAATCTTATGGACTCTATTTGAGGAATTAATTTTCTAATATGATTTAAAATTATTTTGGTAATGTGAAATAATATGGGTACGGAAACTTACTATTGCATTCTTAAATATGTTTGTATTAAATGTTTAAAATTTTGTGTAAAAGAAAATGTTAAAATAAATTATATCACTTACAGTTATGTTTTTAAATATGTGTAGGTATTTGAAAGCTTGTTCCAAGTCAGACGTGGTCAAGCAAAGTCATTTCTTCATATTGGACACCAAGAATTGGGTAAGTAGGTTCTTCTTCAATTGTTAAATTGCATTAAGTTGAATATAGATAGTAATATTATTAACAACATTAATGATATTAGCTTTAAAAACTTCAAAATTATTCTTATATCTACAAGCAAGGTTGACACGTTAATAAACATTTATTGAACCATTTATCTTCAATGGCATTCTTATTTTCTTATCGAATGTAGTGGTAAATCTTACATTGAGAAGATTCATAAAGCATTAATAATTCTTCTATAGAAACCTAATGACTTCTCTCAAATATAAAGGTGGTTTCTATGGATAAATTATATTAGTTCCTTTAGCATCCGATTTATATATTTTTAATTAAAAGAACCAAGTTGATAGGGTAGTGGAAGTAGTTGTTGAGCGGACAAAGTCTTGAAGCTGTGTGAAGATCAAAGCTCAAGGGATCAAGGGTTAGGAAGGAGAATCCTAATGCAAGGGAGAAGGTTAAGTAACTAGTCATGAGATGACAATAAGAAAAAATGTATGTGATCAACATTTTGCTTGTGATAAGAGATGGAGGAAAGTTAGCATGTGGAGTCCAGTGGTTGGAAGAGGTAGTTTGAGATATGTTCTGACCATTATTAGGTCTTGAGAGAACCATTGAGTGGATATGAGAATTGAGTGATCAGTTGAGGGATCTTAGTGTTGATCCAAGATAAGTGAATTAGATTAGTGACATTGAGAGACAATGTTTGATGTAAGAAATTGTATCTCACTGTTACGTTGAAGAATTTCTCATTAATTCATAGGACAAAGGATTTTGAGCAGTGTGCTCTACATCACACTCTTTCCAAAGATCTCGTTAAATGACAGAATTTGGTGTGATCTCAACCAGTGATAGACATTATTAAATCTTTTAGTATTTTTTAAATGTTTCCAATATTATCTACACTGAACTATCCAACTTCTTGAAGTATTTTTTAGATGTAGTATTTACAAAAAATGGGGGATATTTATTACTTCTTGCTAATCATTGACATAATTGTAATTATTATTTTTTAGTTAATAATGAGTTATAATCTAAAAATTGGTTATTCAATTCAAGAATGTTCACTATACAATATGTTTCTTTGTGCAAGTTGTGAAATCTGAAAAACTATTAATATAATACTTTTAATTTAATTAAAATATGTAAATATTATATATTTCATTGTAAATCTTTTAAAAATATATATCTTTAATTCAATTTGATATTCTGTTTTTATAGTTATATTTAGTAACTACAAAGTGACTTTAAAAAACATACATAATTTTCATTCTAAATTTTATTTTTCATAGTTACGTTTAGTAATTTTCTTTTTTATTATTATGACATAAAATAAGTTATAATTCTATTTTTCATGGTTACTTTTAGTAATTTTAACTTAGAATTTTAAGACAAATGAACTCATAATTAGAAAACAATAATATAAAATAATAATAATGGTTTGATTAGAAAATGATAAAAAAAACTAAAAGAAATTATTAAATATAAAATAAAAATCAATTTATGTTAAAAAAATTAAACATAAAAGATATTAATTTTAAATTTTAATTACAAATTTTTAATAATATTTTATTTCTAAACTGTACTCATTAATAATAAAAATTAATGTATCCCAATACGGATAAATTTTTTTAAAAAATTTGCCGAGTTGTACTGATTAATAATAAAAATTAAAAAATTAAAAATTAAGCAGGTAAGCAGGTTAGCGACGTATTTATTTGTTTCCAGCTGGTAACCAGCAAAGTGATCATCTGCTTTGTTGATTTGATTGATTGTCGGCCTTCACTGCAGGATGGCTCATCACTGCACGGCGGTACTGATTTGATTTGACGCTGGGGATGGTATGGCACATAGGCATACATCCCATTACGTTTTAGTTGAGGATTTAGACGTTGCCAGAAATTATGACGCCCTACCCAATGTATTGAATTGTTCAGTACTTTCATGGCGCTTCGTATTTTGATTTGGACAACCTTTAACTTGGCTCGTAGACATAGCATTGTCAGCGATAGCCTGGTACACGGTGCATTTAGTGTAGCATCAAATGAAATGATCACTTTTCTATATTTTTCAAATCGAAAGCTCTCGACGCATTTAAAGTAGGGCACTGGCTAAATAGTTGAATATTTGTACCAGTCAGTGCCATCCGTTAAGACAGTGCCTGTACTCCTGCTATTTACAACTGCACACATCTGACACGTGTAATATAAACTAAAATAAATATCTTATCAAGGGAGATAGTTTTTTTTTTCAAACTTTTATTTATAAATTTAATTGTCTCTTTAAATTTTATAATTTTGATATTCTATTATAATTTATAATTAATTATATTATTAAATTTTTATCTACTTATTTTTTCTAATTAATTATTAATATATTATTTATTATTTTAAAATTTTATTAATATATTTGAACAAGATTGTAAAATTTACTTAATATTACATTAATATATTTTATTATTTAAAAATTATATTAATATATTTTATTATTATTATTTATTATTTTTAAATTATAATTATTAATATATTTGAACAAGATAGATGCTTACCCAGATTCTGGAGCAGAAGAAGGTGGTCTGGATAGAGGGTCTTCTTGGCTAGACCACCTTGGTGGAAAATCTTGATGAAGTTTTTTAATAAGAGAAACTTATCTACTGGTCTCACTTTTTTGTTTGAATTTTATCACGAGAACTATTACCTACTCTGATTTTTTTGTATATCTTGTAGTTTGATGAACTTTTTACCTTTTGTGATGTAGTGGTTCGTTATACTCTTTTGATCCCTCTATTTTTTATACAAAAAATAATTGACCTTCTAAAATTAAAAGTCTTTTAAACAAGATTGTAAAATTTGATAAGATATTTATTTTAGTTTATGTTACACGTACCTACATTTTGTCAGATATGAGATATGGCAGGAGGAGTACAAGGGTTGTCTTAATGGACAACACTAGCTAGCGCAAATATTCGTCTATTTAGCCAATGTCGTAAAAGAGGTTCTCCGTCCAAGGGCGACAAGTGCCAAGTTCGGTTCCTACAGAGGAAGACGCTAATTCTACCTTGTGGGAGGCATTCTCATCCTAGTAAAAATACTAAGGAATGGATGAGCAGGATGCTGAATATATGGATGGCTACGAGGTTTTTTTTGAACTTCTAAAGTTTTTTTTTTCCATCCACTATCAGTGAGCTTTAACGGAATCAGAGCGTTAATGTTGGAATGACACAAATTTACAGCAAGGAAAGATGCCCTAAACATTGAAAAGCTACCTAGAATGACATAGATTTACTTGTAGAATGTACTTTCTACATAATTAATCTGCACCATACACTTGAAAATGTGGAGTAATGGTGATATTTATGTTTTATTAAGGAATACGATTTGAAAATTGTAGAGATCAAGAATGTAAGGTTTAGAAAATGAAATTTTGGAGTTCTAAAGTTCAACAAATCTAATTTCCTTTGGGGAGGGCTTAAAAAAATTGTGTGTTACCTGGGTACTCCCTTCTCCATAGAGCCCTCCCTAAAGGAAATGTGGCTCTGGATTAAGGATAAGATTTTTAACAAACTTAATAAGTGGCATAATAGATCCCTCTCCCTTGTTGGCAGAGTTCAGGTTTGTCAAAACATCCTCTCCTCTTACAATGTGTACTATTCCTTTGCTTGGATGTTTAACAATTATCAAATTCTTGAGATTCAAAAAGCCATCAGGAACTTCCTGTGGTCTGATGGTAAAGGTAAAAAGAAGCACCATGCTGTCAAATGGGACGGGTGCTACACTGACAAGCTCCTTGGTGGGTTGGGCCTAAAAGATCTTAAAACTCAAGGGACTGCCTTAGCCACCAAATGGATCTTTCACTCTCTGGAAGGTGATGAGCCTTGGAAGGTCCTTATATTAGAAGTAATATTGAAAGAGGCATCCCTAGAAAGGCTAAAGCTTGGAAAAGCATCCCCTTTTGTGACATCATCGAGGGTGACTTTCCTATTCTTGTTCAAGGATCATCGGTTTTTAAAACTATCTGGAAAGCTTGGGAATATGTTAAGAAGTTCATCCCTGATAGAACCTTCTTTGACCATAAACTTATTTATGGTGAAAGATCCATTTGGTGGAATTTACATCTTGGTGGAAAACCTTGTTGGTACTCAAAATGCAGTTTTGAGGTACCATGTAAAATTCTTGATTAGTGCTCATTTTTGGCTTTGTATTGCATGCTAGTATGGGCATACTTTGCATCATTTCATGAGGTCTATGTGTTCATTGCCTTTCATACAACCCATTGAGGTATTTTGAGTCCCTAGATTGCATTTTAAAATGGGTTTGCATCAGTTTGGTTTTAGGTGGTCTCGAGAGTCAGAATTTGTGTTAGTGTGAAATTCACCGGGAAGGGTCACTTTGAGGTTGAATAAAATGCTCCTTGGAGGGTGTCATGAAAATCTAAGCCTAGCGTCTTGTTGTACACATTGCATACTCTATATGTGTCAAGTTTTAGGCCTCTATGATAAGTTTTGACCCCGTTTATTCATCCCCTTCCGGAGGTGTTTTATAGTTTCTGGACTTGGCCCTTTTCCCAATTTTGTTGGGAACCCTATTTGACATGTTATAACTTGTACCCGGTGGATTGGTAGAAAGGTTTTAATCATTTCCCTGTATTATAGACAAGTTTTACTCTACCCTTGTCAGTTTGTAGCTCGTGATGAATCCATCTGATGAGAAATTGAAGCTGATTCCATTTACAATTTTCAGTACTTTTCTGCATGTCCTGAGTTTACTTCTGCAAGTACCCATTTTCAGTGAGCTATATCTTTTGTCTGAAAGATGCCCAGATCAAATCAGTTGTGGATTCGGGTTGTAGACATCTTAACGTACTTGCATGCTGGTTTGTGGCTCCTCCGGGGTCCATTTGCTATTTTTACCAGGATGGTTGCAGTTGCAGTTTATTGTTTTCTAATGGTGGGTTTGCAGAGCAAAATGAAAGTGCCAACTTTGAAGGCTTGTAACTTTTGCCTCAGTTGTCGCCATGGGACGCCCTTTTGCAGGATGGATGAGTATGTATCAAAAAATGGGCTTGTTTAGTGGTAGCGCCCAATCAGGTGATCTTGTCAGTTTTTAAGGCCGCTCCCGGATGCCAGCTAATGTTATTTGGAAATCTTTGCAAAGGATAAAAGTGAAATATATGGCAAGGAATGTGTCACAGTGAGCTTTAATGTTTTCAATGGTTGGGGTAACATTTTAAATTGATGTGTCAACTGTAAGGACTATGGATTGATATGTATAACTTATGCATCACTCCCAATGTTCCATCTTACACTGTTATTATTTGTTGCTTTTCAAGTTGACGAATTGTTTGAAATCTTGGATTGCAAGCAAAAGATGTGCACCTCCTTAACTACATCAGTACATCTTCAAGGAGGAGAAAGAGAGAAGGCAGTTTATGAGCACATCGCATAAAGTGGTAATGGAAATCTTCAATATAAAAGACAACAATAATGGTATCAAATTGTCGCCAGGAAATTTAAAAGAAAGTATTTAAATGGCCCAGACAAGATAATGTCATGATATGTGAGAGAAAAGGAGTGTGTCACCAGTGTGACTTATCACTAAGATTGGGCACATGATATTTGTGTACGAAGAAATGGCTAGTATTATTGGTGCTCCTTTATCATTGTTGTTTTCTAGAGGGCAATGCATCAAGGTCTTGTCTCAGATTTTGAGAAAATCAAAGCAAAGTAATGTTGTGATGCCAAATATCATAAACAAATGCAAAGCATGTGGAGAAGAAGAAGATAAAAAAAAGGGTTGAAGGCAAGAGCCAGTGGAATAAAAAAAAGTGTAAATGCACAGCCAGTCACTTTTTTTATCATAACTCAAAAAATACAAACTAGGTCGGGCTAAATTTTACATATGTTTGAGACGACTATGTGTGAATTCTACAGCAAACTTTTTAGAAAAACCCAATTTGAAATAAAAAATTATGGTTAATGTGTGAATTCTACAGCATTACTTCCAAAAGTTTAGTCCCACATTGGTCAAGAAATGACCATTTCAAGTGTTTAAAAGATATATCACTCACATAATGAAATGAATAAAGAGAAGAAAGCTCTGAAGAGTGTGCACAACTAGTGCATTGGGATGCATGCCAATGACCATAAAACACTAAATTTTGAAAAAAAATGCTGGTGAAAAATGCTAATGGCTAAGTCACTAACATTCAGAGAATTGGAGAATACACTTAGTCGCTAGTTCTTCCAATCCCTGGCAGTTAGTCTCCAGTTTTCCAAATACAAATGGTTAAGGAGATAACACTCAGAGAACTAGAGAATGCCTTGGTCGCGAGTTCTCAAAATACAAATGGTTAAGGAGATAACATTCAGAGAACTAGAAAATGCTTAGTCTCTAGTTCTCCAAATGGCTGGCAGTTAGTGATAAACATTCAAGGAATTGGAAAATGTTTAGTCTCTAGTTCTCCAAATCCTTGGCGGTTAGTCCATAACATTTAGAGAATTGGAGAATGGGCTTAGTGGCCCATTCTCCAAATGATAACCATGGTCAAAGAAAGATTTAGAGACTTGGAGATACATGTCATTTGTCAGTTCTCCTAATCAGTGGGTTAACCTGAGGTCAAGTCCGAGCATGCAATGAGGTGGTGACAAGTGTCAAGTCCTGGTGCCTTATGAGGTAAAAGTGCAGAATATTAAAATGATATAAATTGCAAATTGAGAAAGAATTTAAAAAATGATAAAGTTGAAACTATTGAAAATATTCAAAAATTTAAATGCCATGGCCTGTGCACGAAAAATTATCCTAGGAATTCTTTTTTTGCCAGAATATATAAGTATTATATATCACCGGAAAGGTCTCAAAATGAGGAATATGATGGTGATGAGTGTTTTCAGTTTTAGTGAGATGGGAAAGAGCAGTTCAAGTTCAAATTCCGAGGACAAGAGTCAGGATCGAATCAATTTTGAGAAAGGATTGCAGAAAGAGGTTGCAAATTTGGAGGGAATAGGGATCAGTTTTGAGGAGCAGTTGCAGATATTTTTTAGGAATAACAGGTGTAGGTGACTTCCATTCTCCTATATCTGGTTTTCTCTCCATTGTAACAAGGAGGTTGAATTTTATGCTGCAGAGAAGCTTCCAGGCTTTTGAGTCTTATTTTTCTGTGTTTCTTTGTTTTGCAAATGTGTAGTCACATATAAATTTTAATGAAAACAGGAGAAGCCCAATTCAGTTTGTGTTTGATGTCTTTGTATTCATGATCTTAATTTTTGTGTATTGACTTGTAAGGCATGTCAGTATACCAGTTACAAGGTATCTGTGGGTTTGAATTTGAGTTTTCCTTAAGGAGGGAGTAAGCCTGGACTTTGAATTCTGAGAATTCTAGATTTGTATACGAATTTGATGTCCAGGAACTAGAGTGAAAGGAGTGATCTGCAAGGCATTTCACTTGGTTTCTTTGAGTTTGAGGTTAAGATTTTTTAGGAACATACGTTTGTATGACTCTGTTGCCCAATGAATAAGGCACTGGTCTTGGTTTTCTTTTCAGTTTTCATCATCAACCATTAAAATCAAATTCATCTTTACTTTCTTGTTATTATGAATATCCATGTCTAATTGTATTCAGGGAGTACAATTCATTTTAGTGATTCCTTGAAGAGAGAATCAATGGGTTAGCCTGCCTGAGCTCAAAGCTCGAAGAGAAGGAGTTTATCCTTATTATCACCTTGGCCATTTTTCTAGTTCTTAGCAGATCATACAGGTGGGATCCTGTATAAGACTGGTTGAGTTGAACTCCCATGTTTTATAAGTCTGAGAACTATCCTTCGATTTTCATATCTGCATAAAAGGTTCTAGTGAGTAAGTGTTTATGTATGCAGATATTATCATGTTTTAGGTGTACCCGCCTGAGTGTGTGGAACTCAAAGCAGAAGGAGGATCAAATCCTCATTAATTAGGCTTTCCTTGCCTCTCAATTTGCATGAGCAAGTGGATTTGTGTTGCTAGACAAAGATCCTTATGTATGGTTTTCATATTTCTCTTTTAGAGTTAAGGGATACAAGAAAAATGGCTAACAAATTGGCGACTCTACTGGGGAAGCAATAAATGACAACAAGGTTAAGATGCTCAATTCCTTGCTTTGTTGAATCATCCCAGGGTCTAATCTATTGAATAGAGTCAAATAAAATTTTGTTATATTATCTCACCAAGTGTGAGTGGCGACTCTGAGTCTCTGTTTGATCAGTATGTTCTTGTAGTGTATTTTATGGTCCTGACAAACAGTGTTACCCTTTGAAGTTGTGTTATGTTTGCTGGTTTTGAAAGAAGGTTCAGATCTGAGATAAAATCTCTCAGCTGATTCATAATTTATCCTCTAAAAAGAGGTGGTGGCTCTACAAAGATTTAGAAGGTGATTTGAAGGAGGTTTCAGATCATTATTTTACACCAGCAACAACACTTACAGGTAATCCTTTATCAAAGTATAAAACAGTCTCTAAATAGGTGAATCAGTCACTAAGAAAAGGGAAATTTAATTTGGAAGTTCATGCCATATTTCTGGATAGAAGATTCAGTTTCTAAAGAGTATCAGAAGTATGTTGGTTATGAAGTTGTCACTGCATAAGTTGTAGAAGAGAAAAGATGCATTGTCAAGAAGTTATGTCGTCTGAAATGACAAATTGTGTAAATCTAGATGTTATTCCTAGATCTTCTTTTCCTTTGTTTGGTTTTGAAGAAGATGAAAATAATCTTGCAATGATTAAGCATGAAATTCGGGCAAAGGAAATTGAGTTCCTGAAAATGGAAGTAGGGAAAAGGAATGATGAATTAGTGTATCTAGTTTATAAAAGATTTGTTGCAGCACTCAGCAAACTTCAAATTAAAGGTGTACTTCAGGAACTTTATCGTATTGATTTGTTTCTAAAACTGTGTGTTCCTGAATCAATTCACTGGGATGCGAGAACAAAAGCGAAGTATATTGTGTGGGTAGAAGGATCTCAGTTTGAACATGAATGTGAAAGTATTGCGGTCAAAGCTGAGAACAAGTGTGATCCTCAATCTAAAAAGGAAATTTATGAGGACAAATTTATTTCTCCTATTGCATTCAAAAGTGAAGTATCTCAGTTTTCAGATGTACCTGATGAATGCAATGATGATGCTGATGATGAATGTCAGAGTGATAGGGGTGAATCTGTTGATGGCGACTTCTATGACTTTGAAAAGGATAATGATTCTCAGTCCGAAAATGAATGCAGTTCAGAATATGATTACCCGAATGAAGATGGTGTAAGTGAAGATAGTAGTTCTCTCATTAATGAATGTGTTGGTGTTTTGGATTCAAAGTTAAATGATTCAAATTCAAATTTTTCTTGTGCTATAAGTATCCGTGACAGTGAGTCTGAATATGAGTATAATGATATCTCAAATCCTTTGTTTAATGAGAAGATTGATTGTGATCAGCCAGCACTATGTAGAAACTTCTATGATTCACATTTTCATTTGGTTTCTAACCCGCTGTTTGAAGAGTTTATTGAAGATCCAGTCCATGTTGAAGTTGATACAGTACATTCATTTGATGATGAATTTGGATATGAATGTGAATCTCAGGTCTCATCTTAGCCAGATGAGAAAGAGGTAACATATGAGGAGCCTCCTGATTGTTTGCTGCCTTTGCATGAGTGTGAGTATCAGAGTTTTATTTTTGACCTGCAAAAATGTGATGAGAATAATGATAAATCTGAGGTTTACAATCAGCAAGTTTGTGTGCTCCCATTTTGTGAAAATCAGTCCCGTATTAGTTTGCCAGATGTGGTGGATAGTGTTTCTTTTTCTTTTGTGCAAACTAATGATATCAATGAATGTGACCAGCACATTTATGAAGATGATCAGTATATCCAAATTGAGTTTGATTCTCGGGCATTTGATGGATATGAATATATGGATTATATGTTGCCTAATGTGTTTATGGAGAATATTCATGTTTTCAGCCATGCGGATGCAAGTGACATTTTCAGTTTGATTTCAAAGCATGGTGGAAAAGAGAATTGTGTTTTTGATTGGGGTAAGTGAAGTTTCCAGCCATGATTTCCGTTTGTAAGAAGTTTGTACATTTGTATAGCTGCTTTGTTTGCAGTAGTGCAGTTTGCTTTTGAATAAGGAACTAGTTTTGAGGAGCTTGTTAGAAGGAATAGGTTGTTTTTGGGGTGGTCTACTCACCCAAGAGATTCTAGATTCTTGTGCTGATCTTACGCTCAACCATCCCCAGACGGAGCCACTATTGGTACTCAAAATGCAGTTTTGAGGTACCATGTAAAATTCTTGATTAGTGCTCATTTTTTGCTTTGTATTGCATGCTAGTATTGGTGTACTTTGCATCATATCATGAGGTCTATGTGTTCATTGCCTTTCATACAACCCATTGAGGTATTTTGAGTCCCTAGATTGCATTTTAAATGGGTTTGCATCAGTTTGGTTTTAGGTGGTCTCGAGAGTTAGAATTTGTGTAAGTGTGAAATTCACTGGGAAGGGTCACTTTGAGGTTGAATAAAATGCACCCTGGAGGGCGTCATGAAAATTTGAGCCTAGCGTCTTGTTGTACACATTGCATACTCTATATGTGTTAGGTTTTAGGCCTCTGTGATAAGTTTTGACCCCGTTTATTCATCCCCTTTCGGAGGTGTTTTCTAGATTCTGCACTTGGCCCTTTTCCTAGTTTTGTTGGGAACCCTGTTTGACATGTTATAACTTGTACCTAGTGGATTGGTAGAAAGGTTTTAATCATTTCCCTGCATTATAGACAAGTTTTACTCTACCCCTGTCAGTTTGTAGCTCGTGATGAATCCATCTGATGAGAAATTAAAGCTGATTCCATTTGCAATTTTCAATACTTTTCTACATGTCCTGAGTTTACTTCTACAAGTACCTGTTTTCAGTGAGCTATATCTTTTGTCTGAAAGATGCCCAGATCAAATCAGTTGTGGATTCGGGTTGTAGACATCCTAACATACTTGCATGCCGGTTTGTGGCTCCTCTGGGGTCCGTTTGCTATTTTTACCAGGATGGTTGCAGTTACAGTTTATTGTTTTCTAATGGTGGGTTTGCAGAGCAGAATGAAAGTGCCAACTTTGAAGGCTTGTAACTTTCGCCTCGGTTGTCGTCATGGGACGTCGTTTTGCAAGATGGATGAGTATGTATCAGAGAATGGGCTTGTTCAGTGGTGGCGCCCAATCAGGTGATCTTGTCAGTTTTTAAGGCCACTTCCGGATGCCAGCTAATGTTATTTGGCAATCTTTGCAAAGGATAAAAGTGAAATATATGGCAATGAATGTGTCACAGTGAGCTTTAATGTTTTCAATGGTTGGGGTAACATTTAAAATTGATGTGTCAAGTGTAAGGACTATGGATTGACATGTATAACTTATGCATCACTCCCAATGTTCCATCTTACACTGTTATTATTTGTTGCTTTTCAAGCTGACGAATTGTTTGAAATCTTGGATTGCAAGAAGAAGATATGCACCTCCTTAACTACATCAGTACATCTTCAAGGAGGGGAAAGAGAGAAGGCAGTTTATGAGCACATCGCATAAAGTGGTAATGGAAATCTTCAATATAAAAGACAACAATAATGGTATCAAATTGTCGCCAGGAAATTTAAAAGAAAGTATTTAAATGGCCCAAACAAGATAATGCCATGATATGTGAGAGAAAAGGAGTGTGTCACCAGCGTGAGTTATCACTAAGATTGGGCACAGGATATTTGTGTACGTAGAAATGGCTAGTATTACCGGTGCTCCTTTATCATTGTTGTTTTCTAGAGGGCAATGCATCAAGGTCTTGTCTCATATTTTGAGAAAATCAAAGCAAAGTAATGTTGTGATGCCAAATATCATAGACAAATGCAAAGCATGTGTAGAAGAAGAAGATAAAAAAAAAAAAAGGGTTGAAGACAAGAGCCAGTGGAATAAAAAAAAGTGTAAATGCACAGTCAGTCACGTTTTTTTATCATAACTCAAAAAATACAAACTGGGTCGAGCTAAATTTTACATATGTTTGAGACGACTATGTGTGCATTTTACAGAAAATTTTGTAGAAAAACCCAATTTGAAAATCAAAAGTTATGGTTCTCTGAGTACTGACAGCAATAAAAAATCAGCATTACTTCCAAAAGTTTAGTCCCACATTGGTCAAGAAATGACCATTTCAAGTGTTTAAAAGATATACCACTCACATAATGAAATGAATAAAGAGAAGAAGGCTCTCAAGAGTGTGCAAAACTAGTGCATTGGGATGTGTGCCAATGACCATAAAACATTAAATTTTGCAAAAAAATGCTGGCGAAAAATGCTAATGGCTAAGTCACTAACATTCAGAGAATTGGAGAATACACTTGGTCGCTAGTTCTCGCAATCCCTGGCAGTTAGTCTCCAGTTCTCCAAATACAAATGGTTAAGGAGATAATATTCAGAGAACTAGAGAATGCCTTAGTCACAAGTTCTCCAAATACAAATGGTTAAGGAGATAACATTCAAAGAACTAAAAAATGCTTAGTCTCTAGTTCTCCAAATGGCTAGCAGTTAGTGATAAACATTTAGAGAATTGGAGAATGCTTAGTCTCTAGTTCTCCAAATCCTTGGCGGTTAGTCCATAACATTTAGAGAATTGGAGAATGGGCTTAGTCGCTCATTCTCCAAATGATAACCATGGTCAAAGAAAGATTTAGAGACTTGGAGATACATGTCATTCGTCAGTTCTCCCAATCAGTGGGTTAACCTGAGGTCAAGTCTGAGCATGAAATGAGGTGGTGACAAGTGTCAAGTCTTGGTGCCTTATGAGGTAAAAGTGCAGAATATTAAAATGATATAAATTGCAGATTGAGAAAGAATTTAAAAAATGATAAAGTTGAAACTATTGAAAATATTCAAAAATTTAAATGCCATGGCCTGTGCACGAAAAATTATCCTAGGAATTCTTTTTTTGCCAAAATATATAAGTATTATATATCGTCGGAAATGTTTTAGAATGAGGAATATGATGGTGATGAGTTCTTTCAGTTTTAGTGAGATGGGAAAGAGAAGTTTAGGTTCAAATTCCGAGGACAAGAGTCAGGATTGGATCAATTTTGAGAAAGGATTGTAGAAAGAGGTTGCAAATTTGGAGGGAATGGGGATCAGTTTTGAGGAGCAGTTGCATATATTTTTTAGGACTGACAGGTGTAGGTGACTTCCATTCTCCTATATCTGGTTTTCTCTCCATTGTAACGAGGTTGAATTTTATGCTACAGAGTAGCTTCCAGGCTTTTGAGTCTTATTTTTCTGTGTTTCTCTGTTTTGCAAATGTATAGTCACAGATAAATTTTAATGAAAACAAGAGAAGCCCAATTCAGTTTGTGTTTGATGTCTTTGTATTCATGATCTTAATTTTTGTGTATTGACTTGTAAGGCATGTCAATATACTAGTTACAAGGTATCTGTGGGTTTGAGTTTGAGTTTTCTTCAAGGAGAGAGTAAGCCTTGACTTTGAATTCTGAGAATTCTAGATTTGTATACGAATTTGATGTCTAGGAACTGGAGTGAAAGGAGTGATTTGCAAGGCATTTCACTTGGTTTCTTTGAGTTTGAGGTTAAGATTTTCTAGGAACATACATTTGTATGACTCTGTTGCCCAATGAATAAGGCACTGGTCCTGGTTTTCTTTTTAGTTTTCATCATCAACCATTAAAATCAAATTCATCTTTACTTTCCTGTTATTATGAATATCCATGTCTAATTGTATTTAGGGAGTACAATTCATTTTAGTGATTCCTTGAAGAGAGAATCAATGGGTTAGCTTGCCTAAGCTCAAAGCTCGAAGAGAAGGAGTTTATCCTTATTATCACCTTGGCCATTTTTCTAGTTCTTAGCAGATCATACAGGTGGGATCCTATATAAGACTAGTTGAGTTGAACTCCCATGTTTTATAAGTCTGAGAACTATCCACCAATTTTCATGTCTGCATAAAAGGTTCTAGTGAGTAAGTGTTTATGTATGCAGATCTTATCATGTTCTAGGTGTACCCGCCTGAGTGTGTGGAACTCAAAGCAGAAGGAGGATCAAATCCTCATTAATTAGTCTTTCCTTGCCCCTCAGTTTGCATAAGCAAGTGGATTTGTATTGCTAGACAAAGATCCCTATGTATGGTTTTCATATTTCTCTTTTAGAGTTAAGGGATACAAGAAAAATGGCTAACAAACCTCTTGCCCTCTCACAAGGATGCTCTGCCAAGTACTGGAATAATTTGGGGATTTCTCAATTCATATGTCATTTTAAGGAAGACAAGCTTATTAGATGGGAGGATATCAATACCAAGTTCAATATCGCTCCTTCTCAAAAGAAAACTTACAACATGATCGTCAAAGCTAGTAAAGATCTACCTAAGATTTGTCATGTTGACTCTCATATATTTCTTAAGATTAAATGGCCGGATGGTACTATTGTGGAAAAGATTAAAGCTAAAAACATATACAAAATTATTGCTACCAATAATGATATCATTGGGCACATTAACAAGCTCTGGTACTCTAATCTGGATGATAAGATATGGAAGAAACATCTTGACAGACTTTGGAAGGCTCCTATTGAGCCTAAAATTAAATGCTTCAAATGGTTGTTGCTTCTTGACAGACTTCCTGTTAGAAAAGATATTAATAATGATGCTATCTGTAGATTTTGTGGTCTTCAGGACACTAGTAGACATATTTTCTTTGATTACTCTTTTGCCAAAAGTATTTGGCGTATGTTTGGAATCAATTATCCTTTTTTTGTTAATATCTTTGAAATTGTTACTGGATATATTGAATGTGTTAAAAATGATATGAATAATTTCTGGAACATGTTATCTTCTAACATTCTTTGGTAGATTTGGAAGTGTAGAAACGAAGAAAGGTATCAAGACTCCCCCAGGTCCCTTACTGAGTTTTTTCGAAAACTCACATATTTCAAAATTTCCATGCAGGTGAACATGAACATGACTTTGGATAGAAAGAAACTTAGAAGATTTCTTCAAGCTGGGCACTCCACCATGTTCGTCTATGAGCTTAAGGATGGATTTGACTGGAGAATCCACATTGACAACTGTGCCAATTTTGAAGAAACATTGAAGAAGCTCACCAAGGAAGTCAACCATAACAGAAATGCTACCGATCAACAAATCTCCATACTGTCCCAAATTCAGGACAAGAAAAATATAGTCTGGATGGAGGGCCCCAGGGGTTGGACCGCTTGGGTCGAGGACCACAAGGATATTCTATCCTAGACTGTTCTTTTATGCTTTGTAACTAATTTTCATACTCTCCATTAACTCATGTGGTTGAGGCTGGGCCTCTCCCAGTATACTCTGGCTGTTTTTTGACTTTTGATTTTTGAAATCCTTATAGTTAATTCAAAAATTTTGGAGTTCTAGGTTTTTTTTGTTTGTGATAGATGAAATTTCTTTTGTTTAAGTTTGTTGGATATCGCTTTCTCATCATTTCTAAAAAGATGGATTTCTACTCCTACCTATAACAACGGAGATAGACCCACTTGTGCAAGGAGATGAAACAACACACATAGTACTCTCCATGGCCAGGTCCTTCCCATCCTGTAGTGTTTGGTGAGTATATTGATGAAAATCACATCAAATAATTAAATTTGTAGAAAGCGCAACTGACAATTTCTTAATTAAAAAGTACAGTTACACACACTACAATAAGTGTTTATAAATGGTATTAAATGTGCACAGCAGCACCGTAAACCAAACGCCTTCAATGACTGGTCGAATCAAGCATGCTAGAGAAACTGAAAGAGAGCTTTGGTTATATATTCTCTTTTAGCTAGTGTTAGAAGTAATATGTATTTTTTAACTATTGTGTTATAGTAGGATTCAACAATGATTTTAGCTTTTGTCTGAAGATGCCAACAATACAATTCAAAAAGTCCATTTGACTTGTTTTAAATTGGATGCTATAATTTTATAAATAGGAGACAAGTATATATCTCAACATAGTATCACACATTTTAATTTTTTCTATTTTCTCCCATCTCAATCACTAATGCAAGAGATTATATCTCTCCTATTGTAACGTTAACAGATTCAATTTGTAAAATGTGTAGGAAAATCTATCATTTTTCACCCTTTCGATAAAGTTTCCAGGCAGTTCCAACTGGAAGTGATTATCCAACAAACTAAAATGTAAAATGTAAAATATATAATAAGAGTTTTAAAAAAAAAGTGTCTCTCTTAATAAGATATGCATTTTAGTTTGTTTTTTCGAGGTTGTAGTTTTAGTTGCTTGTCACAAAATAACTGCAGATTTATTCTTGTAATAGAAAGTGGCTAAATTTAAAATTATATACCAGAAAATGAATGAATTCTTGTCATAGCTCGTTGATAGGTTGCACCAACAATTGTCAAGCTGAAAGGCATGACGTTCCAACATAAAGATCCCATGCACAAGTGAATGTTGTATTTTCCTAGTCCTCAGGTGCAATGCAAATGTTATTATATCCAGAGAATCTATCCATAAGATAATACATTTGGTAACCAGTAGTGAGATCCATAATCATGTCTATGTTCGGCAATGGAAAATCATCCTTAGGACAAGCCTTGTTTAGATCCTTGAAGTCTGTGCATATACATATTGATTTATCAGCTTTGGAGAAAGACACAATGTTGGAGATCCAATCAGCATAGTCTATGGTGCGAATGAATGTGGCTTTAAGTAGCTTTTCCAATTCTCCTTGATGAACTACAACTGATTGAGCACTTGATTGATGAACATCAAGTGATTAGAGATCACCGAGCACTGAATGGATATGTAAGATAATTAAATCAATTTTTATGTTGTCATTGATGTCAACTAGTTTTGACAGTACTTGTCATGTTAGTTACAAATATCTAAACATCTGTAAAGAGGACAAAAAATATGAAGAACAGAGATATCTACATTGAGGAAGATGGATATGACAGATGAGGATAAGGAGTACTCTTGGTAATTTATTGATGAGTCTATGACTTCATATTGTTGACTTGATTATGTTGCATTAATTTGTTATGAAGTTGGAAGCAAAATGTTACAAAGCAGTGTGGTCGGTTAATGAAGCATTCTAGTATACATCGAGCTAGTGTAGTGTATACCGAGCGACAGTATCAATCGAGCTTGTGTTCACCGACACATTTCTTTGTCAACCAAGTATGGACAAAAGAACTAAATGATTAGTTTAGCCGACAAAAATTGATGAGCTGTAAAGTGTATGATTTCAAGGTGGAAGATAAAGTTTGTTACGAAGATCAATGGCTAACAAAAATTGAAGAAGATCTAAAGGATAGAAACAAAATGTGTTACTGACACATCAGCCAAGGAAGGTTTAAGTAGCAAAATCAATGAAGGAGATTAAGCGGCAAAATCTGATGGATGAGAAGAAAATGATTTACTTGTCTATATAAGAGGCTAGGGTTTCATTATGAAAAGAATGTCAGAGGAAGGAGACTATAGGGATATCGCGTGAACATTGCTTCATGCTTTCCTGATCAAACTGGTTGAAGAAGAATCGTACTGCAGAGTTAACCGAGCATCAAAGAGCTTTTACCGAGGGATAGTAAGTTATTGAATGTTGATGAACTGAATATAAATATTGATTAGAGGATTTTTATTGACTTAGAATAGATCTGAACATCTGCAAAGTCAAGTTGTATTGCAATCAGATCATCTACTATTTTTAGTTTAACCATTGTAAACAGATAAAATCTCTTAACCAAGTGGACATGAAAATCTTATATGTCATTCATAGAATGTACATTGTTATCCTGTCAACCCCATAGTGAATGCAGATTGGAAGATAACTGTTAGTGTTAAATCCTCTAACAAGGTCACACCTTACAGTGTGTTTTGTAACCTTTAATAGGGTTGGCTCTTCACCGAGCTCACTTTAGAAGAGTGAAAAGTTTTTGGGTTACCGGTCCCAGGTGGTTTTTCCCTTTGCAGGGTTTCCACGTTAAATCTTTTGTGTTATGTGTTTATGTGGTGATTGTTTGGCTTTCATACTTGACATGTTGCATATCTGATTTGCTCAGTAATCTTTATGAGCAATTAACTGGTAATCGGTAAAGTCACAGACAGTTTAGTATTTATTTTTTACCGAGCTGCAAATTTAGCTGAATTTGTTTTAAGTGATACATTTTGTAATTGGGATTGTGGATAATTGATTCACCCCCCTCTCAGTTATTCTAACACTTCTTTCACCAGTAATGCAATATGAGGATGCATTTTCCTTATATATTTTTTATTGGTTTGATCCCTGGTGCAATAGACAAGTGGTGCATAATGAGATTTGTGTCTAGTCCTGGCATATCAAAATAAGACCATGCAAAATTGATCTTCTTCACTGTAAAGAACTAGATTTAAATTGCTTATTTTCATCCTTAAGAAATTATTGTGCAAGGTGTACGATTTGTGGGCTTTCAATTGTACCTCAGTTTACCTATTGTGTAGGCTCTATAAGAAATGACAATCATTTCTAAAAATGTTTAGGGAGGATATCAAGTATCTCATCCGCATGAACCTCAGAGCGATTTTCGCCATTGGATGCATTGTTTATTTTTACTATTTTTGAATCTATTACTGCCAAAGAGTGGTTTTCATCATCATATCGCTTTTTCTTTTTCTTTTTCTTGTTACTTTTGTAACTGAGATACTTGAGATATCCCACTAACATGTTTCTATTTGTTGCACTGGTGGAAGAGGGGAAAGGTTCAACAACATTTAGGTAACATTAAATATTATGGTCATTGGCAAAAGATAATAAGTTTATTGGATCAAAAGAATTCTAGTCAATTAGCTCTGGGTAAACGAGAGGTAAGGAACCAATGGGCTCAAGGGAAAACACTCTAGTATCATTATCATCATTCATAGCAGTTGAGGATAAGTCAAGGATGTTATCTTCCCTAGAGTTATCTTGAGTGCGACTCATTGAAGTATCACTACAGAAGTTATAGGAGGTGTTTTGAAAACTTACTCGTCTAGGTCCAAAATGACAATCAAGATCCTATTCCACTTCTCTTTGGTGCGAGAATCTATGTAAAGGAACCATCATAATCTTGGATTGTGAACCAAAGTTCCAGTTGGGATTCTAAGGAGGAAGAACAATAGGAGGAATGTTGGGAGGATACTCCTCTTCTTCAAAGATATCTTGAACAGGAGGCACTACAAAAGGTTTAATAGTTGGATGGTCTTGATTAACCTTTGGATTATGCTACATATTAGGACTTCCACCAACCTCAAAAGTGGAAATATGAGCATGTTTGTGGATCAGATCAACCTCTATATAGATTTTAGCATTAGACAATTAGTCTCATTCATACTCATGGGAGTTAGTTCTACTACTGGAAGATCACCCTAGGTACTAAGCGATGCTCACGGGAGCTTCTTCATCATGTCCCTCTAGATTGGTATCTTGTCTCTCAATCTCATCTAGGTTGAGGTCTATTGTGTCAGATTGGTTGTCTTTAATGGATTCTTTTTGAGGGGGTACTTGGGTATCCAAAGTCTGAGAGTAGTCCCCGTAATCCAATATAGGCAAGAAGGATAACCAAGGCTGTGTGGACTCTCTAGATGAGTCAATAAATTGAGGTAAGTCGAGGATATACATGCAATGCTGACAAGTTTTCCCTAGTTAGGGTGTCTTTCCTCAGTAGAGTGTCTATGATATTATCCTGATAACGGTGATGTGACCAACTCATGCTCAATGAGTAGTTACCTACTTTCTTTAGTAGGTTTGTTTGTAGGTATGTGTAGAAGCCTCTCATAATTTTTTTGAAGAGTTGACACAAAGAATAGACAAGGAGAGGGGCCAAAGGCACACCCTAACCAGATCCACCTTGTAGAGATCGCACACAGAAGCAAAAAATACACAAGTGAGAGAGAGAATGCATATAACTTCATATATTGATTCAATTTGATTCATACATGTCGAGCTATAAGGCCTTCTTGATTTAGGCCAGATATTACAATTCAAGTACAGAAGTCCTCCAACATGTGAGGATCTGAAACAATCTTCAATCTTCTAACTTCTACTACCAATGTCCTCATTGATGTCCCAAAACTACAACCAAAGATTACAAAATATACAAGAGGCTACCGAACAAGTCAGCTTTCAGATCCACCATCAACCGAAGGAACGACTAGATTTAGGTCCACACGCTTCCCAATGATAGATACTAGCATTAAATTCATGACCATAATTAATTGTAAGAGTCATCCTCAATTGAAAACTAAAACAAACACCTCAGTAAGCAAGGATAACTGAGCACCAGACAAGCATCACTGAGTGCCAAGGAATTAACCGAGTGCCAGAGAGATAACCAACCAATCTTGGTTAACAAAGGAAACTAAGCAACAGTGAACCAACTCAGTCAAAGCAGAAAACGAGCAACACAGGAAAACACAAACATGTTTTTGGTGACACGGGATTGCCAAGGACCTGAGATGCTCCTGCATCAGACACCTGGGGTTATTTGAAATGATTCTCTGAATCATGAAGTAGGTACAATCTGAGGTGAATCCAACTCAGATTGTGAGATCCATGAATTGTCTTCAATCGGTCTATTCTTCCACTTTACCAGATATTCCATATACTATTTTCCTCTTGTACTTCTGCCAATTGTTTGTTCCAAAATTTGCTCAACTTCTTCTATCTATTTCTTAGGATAATCTTTCGGTACTATCATTTCTTCATCCGACTCATGGTAATCATACAAATCAAAAATGTTGAAAATAGGTGATATATCCATGTCATTAGGTAACTCAATATCATAAGAATTTCCACTGTCAAATTTTCTCAAAATCTTGCAAGGGCCAAACTTCTTCATTTTCAGTTTCCCATATGTTCCAACAGGAAATCTGTCTTTTTTCAAATGAACCATTACTTGATCACCGACTGAAAAAGTCTTATGTCTTCTAGATATGTCAGCTTTGTCTTTGTATTTCTGATTACTTTTCTCCAGCTTATGTTTCATATCTTCATGCAATGTATTCATGTACTCAGCAAACTTTACTCCTTCAACACTTCTTTTTCCTTCATCATTAATATCCCTCAAATCTTATATACCTCTCGGTTGTATGCCATTTACAATCTCAAAAGATGTTTTTCTAGTACTCCTATTCACTGAATTATTGTATGTAAACTCTGCTTGTGCCAACACAAAATCTCAATTAATCGGTGTGTCTCCAACTAAACATCTCAAAAGATTTCCCAAGCTTCTATTCACAACTTCTGTCTGTCCATCAGTCTATGGGTGAAATGTAGAACTATATTTCAACTCGGTGCCAAACTTTCTCCAAAGGGTCTTCCAAAAGTATCCAAAAAAATTTACTGTTTGGGTCAGAGATGATACTCCTCGATAATCCATGCAATATGACAATTTCCTTAAAGAAAATATTTTCTATATGTACTGCATCTAATATCTTTCTACAGGGTATAAAATGTTCCATTTTAGTAAATCTATCTACAACAACAAATATAGAATCATTACCTCTTACTGTCTTCGATAAGCCAAGAACAAAATCCATATAGATATCAATCCAAGGTTTCTTAAGAACAAAAATCAGTGTATACAATCCAATATTCTGACTTACTCCTTTTGCAACTTGACAAATTCCACAACTTTTCACAAATTTTTTAACATCCTTATACAATTGTGGCCAAAATTATTTCTCCTTAAGCAATTTCAATGTCTTATCAACACAAAAGTGTCCAGCCAAACCACTACTATGTTTCTCTTTTATCAAATTAGTTCTTAGTAATCCTCTCAGTATACACAGCTGAATATCTTTAAACAACATACCTCCTTGAATAAAATATTCTTCCCATTTAGTACTTGGTTGATATTGAATAAGTTCTCTACGCTTTCTCCATAGCTCAAAAAAATTAGGATCAAATTCATTAGAATCTCTCATGTCATAAAAACCAAGAACTTCAATTTTCATCTCAGTCATCAAAGATCTTCTTCTACTCAATACATCTACAACTCGGTTAGTGACTCCACTCTTATGTTTTATCACAAATGTATAACTCTACAAATATTCAACCCATTTCATATGTCTCTGATTCAACTTATTCTGACTACCCAAATACTCTAAAGCTTTATGATCGGTATACAACACAAATTCACTCAGTATCAAATAATGTCTCCATTTCTTCAGGGCTTGAACAATAGCATAGAATTCTTGATCATACACAGAATAATTACTTTTTGCATCATTCAACTTTTCACTAAAGAAAGCAATAGGTTTACCTTCTTGACTCAACATAGCTCCTATTGCACTTCCACTTGCATCACATTCCACTTGAAATACCTTATTAAAATTGGGTAATGCTAACACAGGAAATTCAAAAACCTTCTGCTTCAGAGTCTCAAAAATTTTATTAGCTCCATGTGTCCACTTGAATTCTCTTTTATATCCTCTCGTAGTCTCAGTCATAGCATTACAAATTGAACTGAAATTCCTAATGAACTTTCGGTAAAAACCTACCAAACCATGAAATGATCTTACCTCACTAGCATTCTCAGGTGTAGGCCAATTCAAAATAGCTTCAACCTTTTCAGGATCCATCTTCAAACCATCAGCTAAAATTACAAATCCCAAATACATGATCACCTCTTGCATGAAAGAACACTTTTTCAGATTTATCAGCAACTTTTCTTCTTTCAACCTCTGCAATACTTGTTTAACATGCAACAAATGTTCTTCTCTAGTTTTACTAAATATCAGAATATCATCTAGATATACAATAAAAAAATTACCTAAGAATTTCTTCAAAACTTCATGCATCAACCTCATAAAAGTACTCGATGCATTAGTTAAACCAAAAGGCATAACCAACCACTCATACAAACCTTCTTTTGTCTTAAAAACGATCTTCTACTCATCACCTTCTCTAATTTTGATATGATGATACCCACTTTTCAAATCAATTTTGGTAAAATACTTTTCTCCAGTCAAACTATCCATTATATAATTCATTCTCAGTATAGGAAACCAATATTTCATTGTTATCTTGTTGCTTGCTCTGGAATCCATACACATTCATCATTCTCCATTCTTCTTCGCTGCCAATACAGAAGGTACTGCATAAGGACTCAAACTTTCTCAGATCAAATCTTTCTGCAACAATTCTTGAATCTGTCAGTTCAATTCCTGATTCTCGGTAGGTGTCAACCGATGTGGTGCCTTATTCGGTAAACTAGCTCCAGGGATTAGATCCATGCAATGATTAATATTTCTCTTTGATGGAAAACCATCAGGTACATTATCAGAAATGATCTCATTGTAATCGGTGAGTAACTTATCAATATCCTTAGGAATGCTATCCTTTGTTTTCTTACTTGATTTGTTAGGAATCACAACAAAACATATATCATTCTTCTTCAAATCCTTAACAAACTTTCTTCCTTCCATCAAGCAAACTTTCACAGATGTGAAAACATTACTAACAGGTTCTTCAATCAAAGGTAACATGAGGGTTTATGCACAAAGTTGGGTACCAATTCCACGGAAGTCTTGTAGAAATGAAAAATGTCACTTGAAACAGGCACCCGTTTTCAAAAAACGGGCACCTATTTTTTTTCAAAACAGGTGCCTATTTCTAAATTTTATTTTTTTTAAGAATTAAAAATGCATTTTAACACTTCGATATTTTTTTTAAAAACGGGCGCCCATTTTTTGAATTTAAATAACGGGTGCTCGTTTCTTAAGACATGAGCAGGAAGCACACATCCACCTTGAATTTCATTCCAAAATTGGTTTGGCTTAGGCTTTGTAGAACCAAGCCTATGCCTTGACCTCCAAAAATTTGGTTAAGGCATTGGAATGCCAGATTTCTACCTTGCTTTAATTTCTTGATGGCCTTTCTGATCATATCTTTTTACGACACAAAATCTCATTGGAGTTCTCACTGTCCTAATTTCAAAAATGTAAATTTTATAGTGATGCGATTATTTTTACTATTTTTGCATTATTTATTAGTTAAAAGTGGTACCTAAATGTAAAATAAAGAGGTTCACTAAAACTTTAATAACTTTTTTAGTTTTAAGTTTTTTGGAAAATAAATTATATGAAATCAATCTAGATACAATTCCCTTGAAGATAAAATTTTTTTTTTTTTTAAAAGTATGAAATTCTCATCAAATTATGGTGGTCGTACACCAGAGGTTTTTAAAATATGTTTTATAGTCAATTAAAAATTAATAAAAAAATAAGAAAAAATATGTTCATCAATATTTGGTTTCTTAGGTATATTTCTCCAGAAGGATTTGTAAAAATTTATTTATTTAAGTCAAAATATGGTGGTCGTACATGACTATGGTATGGTCCTGAAACATGCATTTTGAAAACATAGTTTTTAAAAATTTCTACTAAAAAGCAATTTATACCATGTGGGTATTTAAATAAATTACATATTTGAAAAGTAGACTCCGAGAACTACATTTTCTATTACTACATTTGTTGAGATTCAATCTCTAAGTGCCTCAAATTTAGACATCAATTGACAGGAAATTTTAAAAAAAGGGAAAACACTTCCATTTTTGCCCAAAAGTGGGACTCAACTTCTTGTAGCCACCCACGATTTGTCTTCTCCCATCAGCCCAAATAGTATATTTATGCAATCTCCCATCATATATAGCATGTCTATCATATTGCCAAGGTCTACCCAACAAAATATGACAACAATCCATAGGCATGATATCACATAACACCTTATCATAGTGCTTTCCAATTTTCAAATTCACATAACATTGTTCACTTACCAAGAGTGTATGCTCATCTTTGATCCATGAAATTTGATAGAGCTTAGAGTGTTCCAACCTTTTCAACTACTACTTTGTAACCATTTCCTCAAATGCCAAGTTCTCCAAGCTTCCACTCTTAATGATTACCTTCCACACTTCATCAAAAACTCTACATCTGGGCTTGAACAAACTTTTCCTTACCGGATCTTCCTTATTACTTTCACTCCAAAGTGCTCTACTTACCATCAATTTATTTTCCTTCTTAGGTTCATTTGGTGACTCTTCTTGCACCAAAGCATTTCTATTGCTACCGACCTTCTTACTTGCATGTGTACACTCAAATGATCTATTTCCTTCTTCTCCACAATTGTAACAAGTTCCTCGGAAACCACCGCTATTATAACCACCTCGGTAGTTATTGCCTCTTCCTCTAGATGAACTTTCACCTTTCCACTCGGTCTTGCCTTTATCCAGATTCAGCTTTCTGGTTTAGATCTACTGTTTTCACCATAAGATCTACCTCTTCCTCTAGGGAATCTACCACCTCTACCTCTTTGTCTTGTGTCGTGTCTCTTGTTCAATTTCTCCTTAGCTTTCAATGCAAATTGATAAGCTTCTTCAATGTTCTTCAGTTTGACCAAACTGATTTCTTCTTGGATGGAAACTCTCAATCCATTCAGGTACCTAGCAATTCTTTCCACATCATCTTCGTCATGTCTAGATTTGATATCTAATTTATAGAATTCCTCAGTATACTCTTTTACTGAGCTATATTTCTACCTCACACTTTGCATTCGCCTAACTAGGTTAATTTGATAATCACAAGGTAAAAACTTTCATTTTAATTTATTCACCATTTTATTCCATACCTTAATTTTGTCTTTTCCTTTCCTCTTTCTGTCCAACTACAAATGTTCCCACTAGAAGGATGCATGAATTTTCAACTTTGTGCTTGCAATTTTCACCTTCTTTTCCTCAGCCGGGGCATTTTCATACTCAAAGTACTTTTCCATCTCGGTGATCCAGTCCACCAATTCATCAGAATCCAATTTTCCACTATACTCAGGAGGATTAAAGTGTGGTGTAGATTGTAGATTTGTCAAAGCCTTCAATAATATTTCCTCACCTTGATCCATGGCTGGTGCAGGTTCTACATCAACTTGTTCTTATTCAATTTCATCATTACTAACATCTTCAAGATGTCTTCCTCTTCTCTGGGTTGTTTCAACAGTTTCTTTAATCTAGCAGCAAGTTGTCTCAAAATATCTTCCAATCCTGGATCCACGTCTCACCTCCCACGAACCATCTTGAAACCCTCTGCATTTGCAAGTTAGATCTCAATCTGCTACCCCACAAAAAATCAACTAGGGTTTGACAAGAAGGAACCCTCAAACCTAGATTTGCAAACCTAAATCCAGATCTTACCTCGCTCTAATACCACCTGACGCAAATAATAGACAGGGAGAGGGGCCAAAGGCACACCCTAACCAGATCCACCTTGCAGAGATGACACGCAGAAGAAAAAAACACACACGTGAGAGAGAGAATGCAGATAACTTCATATATCGATTCAATTTGATTCATACATGCTGGGTTGTAAGGCCTTCCCGGTTTAGGCCATATGTTACAATTCAAGTGGGTCTGTGCAAGATCATGAGGGACCAAAAAGTGGCGATGTGAAAAATATTCACTTTTCACTCGTCCAAAAGCGCATGAAAGCGCTTGTTGACTTTTTAGTAGGCCTGGGTGTCAGTACACCTGGGCAAAGCTGCCACCAAAGCACATACCTAATCGGGTACCCGATATTTTCAGGTACCCGATAACTATGGCATATATCCGACACCCACGAGCCCTATTCTTCATTTCCTAGCGCGATTTCTTCAAGTTTCTAACCACATTTTTCTGATACCCGATATATTTTCGGATACCTGATATTGGAAACCCCAAATTCGACTCCGATCATATTTGGTAAGTAGTTAATTGCATATTTTTATTAATTTATTTCATTTTCATTATAAATGTAGCATTTTTTAAAAAAATAGGATTTTGTATTTATATTTGTAATAATATTTGAAACTTAGATTTGTTTTTTATTTAATCAGGCGTGGCTGACAACAATGAAGAAAATAACCCTCCAAATAACAATCCCGAAAACAATCCCCCATATCTAAACCCTAAATCTTTACAAGATTTGATAGAAGAAAATTTGAACACAATACGAGGTTTCCAAAACACGTATCAAAATATACCTACATTAGGTCCCATGCTTGCCACACTAAATACAATTGTTGGAAATATTGACACACTCACGCAGCAACATAATGCTGCTCTTCATTGGCGTGATGATATGCACACCCAATTTGATGATGGGCTTGACCATGATGGGATTGCGGCCCTTAATATAAGTAAGGAAGATATAGCCGCCCTTTTTGTCGATCCTAAAATCGGAATACCAGTTGACCTCAAAAATATCAAATTATCAATAAAATGGTGCACAAATGAAGCAATGTGCACAAACTTTTGGGATCGCTGGTGGATGGTTTTTGATAAACCACCAAATAGCAATTTGGAGGTCCCATTTTATTTTCTTAAAAAAATGTATGCTGAGTTTGTGTTTGGTCACCATGTTGATTATTGGAGTATGAGGCCCAACATGGGCGTAGGCAGAGGAGCTCCTCAGACTAGGCCATCTTCCCAGCGTCGAAAGGCCACTACCTTTGTCCCCCCCACTGATGTCACACCCCCTCCTCTAGTGCAGCATCCCGATATCATTTATGAGGCTACCGAACTGACTATTAAGGTCATTCATTTACTGAGTGATCAGTTGATCACACAGACTAGGTCAGTGTTGCCTCCTGTGGATGTTGCTGGCGCATCAACATCTCATCGGAATTCACATGTATGCGAGCTCCATATGTACATTATGTGCAGGCATATGTGCCTCGGACCGCTTACTGATTCTGATATATATCAGTTTCATGATATTGATGAGGGAGATATAGGAGAGGCTGTTGCAGAGGCTGCAACACCTCATGGAGCATCTACATCTCATGAGAGTGCTTAGGAGGTGCATGTAAAGCCATTGACTCCTGTTGATACGGTAAGAGTAAACATTATAAATAAATTTGTCACATGACTTATTTAATTTAAAAATAATTTATTTATTTAGATTAGTTTTAATGATTGCATGCACTTATGTATATATATTTTTTCCATTTCTGTTCAGTCAATGACACAGGAGGAGGTGAGACAGGTGGATGAGTCCACACTTTCGGCCATTTCATTTGGCCTTGTTGACTATACGGTATATTATAAATTATGTACCCATTAGTTTTTTTTATATCATTTGGTGTACATGCTTAAATCTCTATCAAATAGAGCAATAAAATTCATACATTTACTAATATATATTGTCATCTTATTGTGTTCTTGCAGGCTACAGCTGACATCAGTGGGGGGCGTGAGGGGGTTCCTTCATCAGGTGTCGACAAAGGAAAGGTAGTTAATTGTTTAAGATTAATTATGCATGCATATGTATGCCACTTGTGTGTAGTAATAAATATTTTACTTGCACTTTATTGTATAGGGTGTGGCTATTGATGATGTCCCGACACCGGTTCAGCGACGTAGGGTTACAGGTGTCTCGATTCGGAGTGATAGCCCGATTGTACGTAGACTTTTACATATTGTTATTTGTATTTTGTAACTAGGGTTGCTATGATGAAGTACATTGATATATAATTGACAATCTTTTTACTCTCATAGGTTACTCCAACTGTGAGAGAGGTCCCACAAGAATCTTTTGTTTCTTTGTTGACCCAGCCCACTATTCCAGAGGAGGGATCACCAGATGTAAGTTTTAATTTTAGTTCAATCAATTTGTAATTTTATTATTCTATCATCCTATTTTGTAGATTTATTACTCTATGTTGCACCAGTCTACTAATCTCATTATTGCAAATATATATTTATAGGTCAAAGTTGGTATTGTTGGCATGGTCCCTTCGCTACCCAGGACTTATGTTAGGACACCTGATCGTGGTAGGCGATCGAGAGACCAGGTACAAATTTATTTGTATTCGGTTATAATTTTAATTAAATTAGTGTTTGAAAATTATGAATTATATATATATATATATATATATATATATATATATATATATATATATATATATATATATATGTACAAATCATATAAAGTAAGCAATCTAACTTTGGTTTGAACTCATTTTTTATGCAGAATCAATCAGAGCCCAACACTCCTTCAAAGAGGCTACATTTTGATGATCCCCCTACAGCATAGGATGCAGTTTTAGTTTTGTGGTCATTTAGAGATGACACTTGGCACATTTTGAGATGGCATATATGCCACATTGTACACCTCAAAAGATTGATTTTGTAGACATTTTGAAATGGCATGTGCCATATTTGTATATGGACATACTTTTGATACATTTGATACATATATAGAACATATTCATTTATATGTTATATTTGCGTCATCTTTTGTATATACATATTTATTATTCATGTTTATGGAATTGAATGGTGAAGTTATATCTTGACTATGATTATCATTATGATTTAAATTATATCTTGTTGAAGTTACATTTGTTTTTCTTTACTCTGGAATACCCTGTTCATGGAGCTTATTATGTTTGAGGTTTAACTTCTTGTTGGTGAACAGATTTGTCTTCAAAAGAAACGCTTACAAAATGACCCTTAAAGCCCAAACAAAAAGACTCAACCAACACCAACAGTTGGGTCACTTCACTATTGAGAAGCGTAAGTGCCCTTTGAATTATTCGGGTACAGCTCCCCGTGCAAGAATTACAATGAATCAACTAAACTATAAATGATAATGCTTTTAACCTAAAAGCAATAAAGGCTTACAAACATCTATTCGTAAACACGAGATAGATGCAAAGGGACTAATTTACTGAAAAGAAAAGGATAGTAAACGCTACAAATTTCATTTGCCTAAACAATGCATTACAGAAAGAAACTAAGAGAGAAAGATGAATGGTTCTTTCCAAATACACGAAAAACTATAGCATAAAGTCCACAGATGATCGTGCTGATGATCAGACGTAACAGATGTGTATTCAAAAGAAACCAATATCATTCAAAGATGAATATCAATCAGAAAGTGAGCATCTAAAATCAAAGTTTTAATATGTTGACATATCCTTATTTAAACACAGCAAAACAACAAAGATTCTGATGTTCCTGTAAATTAATCATTATCTGAAAATAAAATCCCTCTTTCCCTGCATTACAATAAAAATCCTAATCTATCCCTCCCCTGGCACAAAGTCTCTCGGGTCAAGCGGAATCCGGAACCCCCAAAATCTCCTCTACGAGCCTTACTTATTTTCCCCTTTCGGTTAGTTTCTTTCCTGTTATAATAACTAATTCTTGAGGACGTGTCTATCCACATGTTCTTTCTCGAATACATTAAAGTATCCCTTTGTGAGTGCCTTAGTAATTTTTTGTTATGAAAGTCCATGTTACTTGGTGCTCTACATCTTTCAAAATGGATCTATTCCTATAGAATAGTGCCATCTGGATCTTATTGCAACACAAGTGTTAATGTCTCTGTGTTTTGATTGGACGCTTGGTGCTATAACTAGAGCGTGTCATTTCTGGCTCTCCACAAACATACCGCTTCATGCAAGTGACACCAAGAAACATTTTGTCGAAGCCATCATACATATGTATTTTGGGATTCAATTGCGAGCACGTCCTCCTCAATTTTCCCACCTTGTGAACCTGAAGCCAACATCTCTGAATCATGACTGATGTCAACACAAAGAACTGCATTATCATGCATCATGAAGGCATCATCAGCTTGGTATTGAAAATTGCTCTTAAGTTTCCCACTGATATAGTCCCAGACCTCTATGAATCCAACAACCGAGCATGAAACAAGGTTTTGTCCATCAAGGAAGATGTCGGGTCCTCCTTAACATTCGGTGTTGGGGCATTCTCAGGAAATGATAATGTCTTAATATTGAAATTGCATTATAGATTATCATGTTCTCGAATGCCAATACTGTCGATGTGCAAAACCAATTCTCATTGTCATCGACCAGTCTAACCTGACAAAGCTTTGGAAACTGCATTTTTGGATACCTTTTACTAGTTCTACTACTCCTATCTGCAATTCCATATGCCGTGCTCTGCTTGCGGGCATTCTATTGAATAGTTTACATATATTGTCTATGCTTCCAAGTCACAATTTTTATGGGACTCGATAGTTAAAATTATAACCGACCCCAAGGATGATGGCATGTCCTTGGATAGATAGTGGCATTGATAGCCTCTCCAACCATTTCAGTCTACCTTCATAACCATACCAAATAGGACAGTGTTTGCTCAAAAAAATTTCTACTTGATCCACGAGCCCCAGAAGATCGCTGCCCAATCGTGCTTAGTGCACCTTGGGGTCACTTGGGTCGAGCGTGGTCGCAAGCGTTTCGATGACTCTGTGGGCAGAACAGGGTTGTCATTGGCATTTACCCGGCCAACCAGAGCTGATGGAGCAGACAGTTCAATGCTAGGTCAGACGGTTTGAAAGATACGCTGCTAAGCCACTTTCAACTAACCCTGACTGCAAGTTTTGGCATCGACTGAGATCGCCTTGCCAAATGCAAATGAAGTCAAATCGCCCAAAGCTGAGAGAGGTTATTGTAGACCTCAAAAACACGATCCCGTAGCACCTAACAGTTTGTTGATAGCTCTCACGAGGTCCGAGATACGAGCCCCAGAAGATCGCGGCCCAATCGTGCTTAGTGCACCTTAGGGTCACTTGGGTCGAGCGTGGTCGTGAGCGTTCCGGTGACTCTATGGGCAGAATGGGGTTGTCACTGGCGTTTACCCAACCAACCAGAGCCAATGGAGCAGACGATTCGATGCCAGGTCAAATGGTTTGAAAGATACGCTGCTGAGCCACTTTCCACTGACCTTGACTGCAAGTTTTGGCATCGACTGAGATCGCCTTGCCAAATGCTAATGAAGTCGAATCACCCAAAACTAAGAGAGGTTATTGTAGACCTCGAAAACATGATCCTGTAACACTTGACAGTTTGTCGATACCTCTCACAAGGTCCAAGATACGAGCCCCAGAAGATCGCTGCCCAATCGTGCTTAGTGCACCTTGGGGTCACTTGGGTCGAGTGTGGTCCCGAGCGTTCCGGTGACTCTGTGGGCAGAACGGGATTGTCATTAGCGTTTACTCAGCCAACCAGAGCCGATGGAGTAGACGGTTCGATGCCAGGTTAGATGGTTTGAAAGATACGCTACTGAGCCACTTTCAACTAACCCTCACTGCAAGTTTTGACATCGACTGAGATCGCCTTGCCAAATGCAAACGAAGTCGAATCACCCAAAATTGAGAGAGGTTATTGTAGACCTCGAAAACACAATCTCGTAGCACCTGACAGTTTGTCGATACCTCTCACAAGGTCCAAGATACGAGCCCTAGAACATCGCTGCCCAATCATGCTTAGTGCACCTTGGGGTCACTTGGGTCGAGCATGGTCGCGAGTGTTCTGGTGACTCTGTGGGCAGAACAGGGTTGTCACTAGCATTTAACCAGCCAACCGGAGTTGATGGAGCAGACGGTTTGATGCCAGGTCAGACGGTTTGAAAGATACGCTGCTGAGCCACTTTCAACTAACCTTGACTGCAAGTTTTGGCATCTACTGAGATCGCCTTGCCAAATGCAAACGAAGTTGAATCGCCCAAAACTGAGAGAGGTTATTGTAGACCTCGAAAACATGATCCCGTAGCACCTAACATTTTTTTGATAGCTTTCACGAGGTCCGAGATATGAGTCCCAGAAGATCGCTGCCCAATCGTGCTAAGTGCACCTTGGGGTCACTTGGGTCGAGTGTGGTCGCGAGCGTTCCAGTGACTTTGTGGGCAGAACGAGGTTGTCACTAGCGTTTACCTGGCCAACCAGAGCCAATGGAGCAGATGATTCGATGCCAGGTTAGACGGTTTGAAAGATACGATGTTGAGCCACTTTCAACTGACCCTCACTGCAAGTTTTGGCATTAACTGAGATAGCCTTGCCAAATGCAAACGAAGTCGAATCGCCCAAAACTGAGAGAGGTTATTGTACGCATTGAAAACATGATCCTGTAACACTTGACAGTTTTTTGATACCTCTCACAAGGTCCAAGATACGAGCCCCAAAAGATCGCTGCCCAATCATGCTAAGTGCACCTTGGGGTCACTTGGGTCAAGTGTGGTCGCGACCATTCCGGTGACTCTGTGGGCAGAATGAGGTTGTCACTAGCGTTTACCCGGCCAACCAGAGCCAATGGAGTAGACGATTCGATGCCAGGTCAGACGGTTTGAAAGATACGTTGCTAAGCCACTTTCAATTGACCTTGACTGCAAGTTTTGGCATCGACTGAGATCACCTTGCCAAATGCAAATGAAGTCGAATTGCCCAAAGCTGAGAGAGGTTATTGTAGACCTCAAAAACATGATCCCGTAGCACCTAACAGTTTGTTGATAGCTCTCACGAGGTCTGAGATACGAGCCCCAGAAGATCATGACCCAATCATGCTTAGTGCACCTTGGGGTCACTTGGGTCGAGCGTGGTCGTGAGCGTTTCGATGACTCTGTGGGCAGAACGGGGTTGTCACTGATGTTTACTCGGCCAACCAGAGTCGATGGAGCAGACAGTTCAATTCCAGGTCAGACGGTTTGAAAGATACGCTACTGAGCCACTTTCAACTGACCCTGACTGCAAGTTTTGGCATTGACTGAGATCGCCTTACCAAATGCAAAGGAAGTCAAATCGCCCAAAATTGAGAGAGGTTATTGTAAACCTTAAAAAAATGATCTTGTAGCACCTGATAGTTTGTCAATAGCTCTCACGAGGTTTGAGATACGAGTCCCAGAAGATCACTACCCAATCGTGCTTAGTGCACCTTGGGGTCACTTGGGTCTAGTGTGGTCGTGAGCATTCCGGTGACTCTGTGGGCAGAATGGGGTTGTCATTGGCGTTTACCTGGCCAATTGGAGTCGATGGAGCAGACGGTTCGATGCCAGGTCAGACGGTTTGAAAGATACGCTGCTGAGCCACTTTTAACTAACCCTCACTGCAAGTTTTAGCATCGACTGAGATCGCCTTGCCAAATGCAAACGAAGTTGAATCGCCCAAAACTGAGAGAGGTTATTGTAGACCTCAAAAACATGATCCTGTAACACCTAATAGTTTTTCGATACCTCTCACGAGGTCCAAGATATGAGCCCCAGAAGATCATTTCCCAATTGTGCTTAGTGCACCTTGGGGTCACTTGGGTCAAGCATGGTCGCGAGTGTTCTGGTGACTCTGTGGGCAGAACGGGGTTGTCACTAGCGTTTACCCAGCCAACCGGAGTTGATGGAGTAGACAATTCGATGCCATGTCAGACGGTTTGAAAGATATGCTGCTAAGCCGCTTTCAACTGACCCTGATTGCAAGTTTTGGCATCGACTGAGATCGCCTTGCCAAATGCAAACGAAGTCGAATCGCCCAAAACTGAGAGAGGTTATTGTAGACCTCAAAAACATGATCCTGTAACACCTGACAGTTTGTTGATACCTATCACGAGGTCCAAGATAAGAGCCCCAGAAGATCATTGCCCAATCGTGCTTAGTGCACCTTGGGGTCACTTGGGTCAAGTGTGGTCGCGAGCGTTCTGGTGACTCTGTGGGCAGAACGGGGTTGTCACTAGCATTTACCTAGCCAACCGGAGCTGATGGAGTAGACGATTCGATGCCAAGTTAGACGGTTTGAAAGATACGTTGTTAAGCCACTTTCAACTGACCCTGACTGCAAGTTTTGGCATCGACTTAGATCGCCTTGCCAAATGAAAATGAAGTCAAATCGCCCAAAATTGACAGAGGTGATTGTAGACCTCAAAAACATGATCCCGTAGCACCTAACAGTTTGTTGATAGCTCTCACGATGTACGAGATACGAGCCCCAGAACATCGATGCCCAATCGTGATTAGTGCACCTTGGGGTCACTTGGGTCGAGCATGGTCGCGAGCGTTCCGGTGACTCTGTGGGCAGAACGGGGTTGTCACTGGTGTTTACTCGGCCAACCAAAGCCGATGGAGCAGACGATTCGATGTCAAGTCAGATGGTTTGAAAGATACGTTGATGAGCCACTTTCAACTTTCAACTAATGTATTATATATATTAATATATTAAATATACTAATATATATAATATATTATATATACTAATGTATAATATATACTAACATATATATATATATATATATATATATATATATATATATATATATATATATATATATATATATATAATACAAATACTAATGTATACTAATATATTATATATAATATTACAAATTAAGGAGAAACTCTTGTAGAAATATGGAAATTATAATCTTCCTCCTAGAGCATACATTAATGAAGTTCTTCGTGCCTTAGCAAAGGAAGCCAGCTGGATTGTTCAAGCTTACGGTACTACATACAGAAATGCGGTATGTATTTTTGGCCTAAATTTTTTTCTCATTTCTTTTAGGTCTTTAAAGGTCATCGGCTAAATCTTTGTATTAAATGTGCCTTTTACAGGTGTCATAAACCCTAGCTACACAAAAATGGAGGCTTTGAAGAATAGTTCACTGGAGGCAGAGAGAGACTCCCTAGGGGTCCATTGGAATGCTCAAGTGTGTCTTAAGCGGTCCTAGGATCCTAATACCACTTAAGACACACTTGAGCATTCTAATGTGTCAAAAGGGGTTCTAGGGACTCCCTAGGGGTACTAGTACACCTTATCACACATTAGAACACCTAGAGAGTCCTCATGAACCCTTAAGACACATTGGAATGCTCAAGTGTGTCTTAAGGGGTTGTAGGACCCCTTAGGACACACTTGAGTGTTCTAATGCATCAAAAGGGGTCATGGAGACTCCCTAGGGGTCATAGTATGCCTTATCATGCCTTAGGACCCCTAGAGAGTCCCCATGATTGCTTCAGACACATTGGAATGCTCAAGTGTGTCTTAAGGGGTTGTAGGACCCCTTAAGACACACTTGAGCATTCTAATGTGTCAAAAGGGGTCATGGGGACTCCCTAGGGGTCCTAGTACACCTTATCTAACACATTAGAATGCTCAAGTGTGTCTTAAGGGGTATTAGGACCCCTTAAGACACACTTGAGCATTTGAATGTGTCAAAAGGGGTCATGGGGACTCCCTAGGTGTCCTTGTAAGCCTTATCATGCTCTAGGATGCCTAGGGAGTCCCCATGACCCCTTTTGATGCATTAGAATTCTCAAGTGTGTCTTATGGGGTCCTAATATCCCTTAAGACACACTTGAGCATTCCAATGTGTCAAAAAAGGTCATGGGGACTCCTTAGGGGTCCTAGTACTCCTTATCACGCATTAGGACACCTAGGGAGTTCCCATGACCCCTTTTAACATATTGGAAAGCTCAAGTGTGTCTTAAGGGGTCGTAGGACCCCTTAAGACACATTGGAGCATTTCAATGTGTCAAAAGGGGTCATCGGGACTCCCTAGGGTTCTTAGTACACCTTATCACGCGTTAGGACCCCTAGGGAGTCCCGATGACCCCTTTTGACACATTAGAATGCTCAAGTGTGTCTTAAGGGGTCGTAGGACCCCTTAAGACACACTTGACCATTCCAATGTGTCAAAAGGGGTCATGGGGACTCCCTGGGTGTCCTAATGCGCATTAGGACACCTAGGGAGTCCCCATGACCCCTTTTGACGCATTGGAATGCTCAAGTGCGTCTTAAAGGGTCTTTTTGACGCATTGAAATGCTCAAGTGTGTCTTAAGGGGTCCTAAGACCCCTTAAGACACACTTGAGCATTCCAATGCGTCAAAAGGGGTCATGAGGACTCCCTAGGGGTCCTAGTACACCTTATCACGTATTAGGACACTTAGGGAGTTCCCATCACCCCTTTTGACACATTAGAATTTTCAAGTGTGTCTTAACGGGTCCTAGTACACCTTATCTAACGTCGAGACTCTCTAGGGTAGGACCCCTTAAGACACACTGGAGCATTCCAATGTGTCAAAAGGGGTCATCGAGACTCTCTAGGGGTCCTGACGCATGATAAGGTGTACTACGACCCCTAGGGAGTCTCGATGACCCCTCTTGACACATCAGAATGCTCAAGTGTGTCTTAAGGGGTCGTAGGACCCCTTAAGACACACTTGAGCATTTCAATGTATCAAAAGGGGTCATGGGGACTCACTAGGTGTCCTAATGCACATTAGGACACCAAGGGAGTCCCCATGACTCCTTTTGACGCATTGGAATGCTCAAGTGTGTCTTAAGGGGTCTTAATACCCCTTAAGACACACTTGAGAATTCCAATGTGTCAAAAGGGGTCATGGGGTCTCCCTAGGGGTCCTAGTACACCTTATCATGTATTAGGACACATAGGGAGTTCCCATGACCCCTTTTGACACTTTAGAATGCTCAAATGTGTCTTAAGGGTTCATGAAGAATCTCTAGGGGTCCTAAGGTGTGATAAGGCATACTAGGACCCCTAGGGAGTTCCCATGACCCTTTTTGACATATTGGAATGCTCAAGTGTGTCTTAAGGGGTCGTAGGACCCCTTAAGACACACTTGAGCATTCCAATGTGTCAAAAGGGGTCATGGGGACTCCCTAGGGGTCCTAAGGCGTGATAAGATGTACTAGGACCTCTAGGGAGTCCCCATGACCCCTTAAGAGACATTGGAACACTGTAGTATTCCAATGTGTCTTAAGGGGTCATGGGGACTCCCTAGGGGTCCTAACGTGTGATAAGGCATACTAGGACCCCTAGGGAGTCCCCATGACCTTTTTTGACACATTGGAACACTCAAGTGTGTCTTAAGGGGTCCTAATACCCCTTAAGACACACTTGAGCGTTCCAATGTTTCAAAAGGGGTCATGGGGACTCCCTAGGGGTCCTAAGACATACTAGGACCCCTAGAGAGTCCCCATGACCCCTTAAGACACATTGGAATTCTCAAGTGTGTCTTAAGGGGTCCTCTGACCTCTTAAGACACACTTGAGAATTCCAATGTGTCTTAAGGGGTCATGGGGACTCTATAGAGGTCCTAACGCATGATAAGGCTTATTAGGACCTCTAGAGAGTCCCCATGACCCTTTTTGATACATTGGAATGCTCAAGTGTGTCTTGAGGGGTCCTATGACCCCTTAAGACACACTTGAGCATTCCAATGTGTCTTAAGGGGTCATGGGGACTCTCTAGGGGTCCTAATGTGTGATAAGATGTACTAGGACCCCTAGGGAGCCCCATGACCCCTTAAGACACATTGGAATGCTCAAGTGTGTCTTAAGGGGTCGTACGACCCCTTAAGACACACTTGAGCATTCCAATGTGTCTTAAGGGTTCATGGAGACTCTCTAGGGGTCCTAATGTGTGATAAGGCGTATTAGGACCCCTTAAGACATATTTGAGCATTCCAATGTGTCAAAAGGGGTCCGAGGGACTCCTTAGGGGTCCTAAGGCATGATAAGGCATATTAAGACCCCTAGGGAGTCCCCATAACCCCTTTTGACACATTGGAATGCTCAAGTGTGTCTTAAGGGGTCCTATGACCCCTTAAGACACACTTGAGCATTCCAATGTGTCTTAAGGGGTCATGGGGACTCTCTAGGGGTCCTAACGCATGATAAGGTGTACTAGGACCCCTATGGAGTCCCCATGACCCCTTAAGACACATTGGAATGCTCAAGTGTGTCTTAAGGGGTCGTACGACCCCTTAAGACACACTTGAGCATTCCAATGTGTCTTAAGGGTTCATGGAGACTCTCTAGGAGTCCTAACATGTGATAAAGCATATTAGGACCTCTTAAGACATACTTGAGCATTCCAATGTGTCAAAAGGGGTCCTGGGGACTCCTTAGGGGTCCTAAGGCATGATAAAGCGTATTAAGACCCCTAGGGAGTCCCCATAACCCCTTTTGACACATTGAAATTCTCAAGTGTGTCTTAAGGGGTCCTATGACCCCTTAAGACACACTTGAGCATTCCAATGTGTCTTAAGGGGTCATGGGGACTCTCTAGGGGTCCTAAAGCATGATAAGGCGTACTAGGACCCCTAGGGAGTCCCCATGACTCCTTAAGACACATTGGAATGCTCAAGTGTTTCTTAAGGGATCGTACGACCTCTTAAAACACACTTGAGCATTTCAATGTGTCTTAAGGGTTCATGGAGACTCTCTAAGGGTCCTAGCGTGTGATAAGGCATATTAGGACCCCTTAAGACATACTTGAGCATTCCAATGTGTCAAAAGGGGTTCTAGGGACTCCTTAAGGGTCCTAAGGAAAGATAAGGCGTATTAAGACCCCTAGGGAGTCCCCATAACCCCTTTTAACACATTGGAATGCTCAAGTGTGTCTTAAGGGGTCCTAATACCCCTTAAGACACACTTGAGTATTCCAATGTGTCTTAAGGGGTCGTGGGGACTCTGTAGGTGTCCTAAGGTGTGATAATGCATACTAGGACCTCTACGGAGTCCCCATGACCCCTTTTGACACATTTGAATGCCCAAGTGTGTCTTAAGGGGTCCTACAACCCCTTAAGACACACTTGAGCATTCCAATGTGTCAAAAGGGGTCATGGGGACTCCCTAGGGGTCCTATTATGCCTTATCACGCGTTAGGACCCCTAGAGAGTCCCCATGACCCTTTTTGACACATTGGAATGCTCAAGTGTGTCTTAAGGTGTATTAGGACCCCTTAAGACACACTTGAGTGTTCCAATGTGTCAAAAGGGGTTATGAGGACTCCCTAGGGGTCCTAGTATGCCTTATCATGCGTTAAGACCCCTAGGGAGTCCCAATGACCCCTTTTGACACATTGGAATGCTCAAGTGTGTCTTAAGGGGTTTTAGGGGTCAAAAGGGGTCATTGGGACTCCTTAAGGGTCCTAGTATGCCTTATCACGCCTTAAGACCCCTAGGGAGTCCCCATGACCCCTTTTGACAAATTGGAATGCTCAAGTGTGTCTTAAGAGGTCCTAAGACCCCTTAAGACACACTTGAACATTACAATGTATCGAAAGGGGTCACGGGGACTCCTTACCGGTCTTAGTAAGCCTTATCATGCGTTAGGACCCCTAGAGAGTCCCCATGACCCCTTTTGTCAAATTGGAACCCTCAAGTGTGTCCTAAGGGGTCCTACCCCATAACCCCTTTTGACACATTGGAACCCTCAAGTGTGTCCTAAGGGCTCATAGGACCCCTTAGGACACACTTGAGGGTTCCAATGTGTCAAAAGGGGTCATGGGGACTCTCTAGGGGTCCTAGTACACCTTATCACACGTTAAGATCCCTAGAGAGTCCCCATGACCACTTTTGATGCATTGGAATGCTCAACTCTATCTTAAGGGGTCGTAGGACCCCTTAAGATAGACTTGAGCATTCCAATGCGTCAAAAGGGGTCATGGGGACTCCCTAAGGGTCCTAGTACACCTTATCATGCCTTAGGACTCCTAGGGGTTATGGGGACTCCCTAGGGGTCTTAGTATGTCTTATCATGCTCAAGTGTGTCTTAAGGGGTCTTCTGACATGTCCTAATGCATTCTAAAGGGTCATCGTTCCATCAAAGTTGCATTTGAAACCCTAATGACCCCTTAACGAGCCTGCTGACCTTGATTCAACATGTGGTGTCCCGAGACCACCCCATGGACCCCTTTCGAGTTCTATTAGGCAAAAGTCATCCAAATTTGGTACGTAGGTCCTCTGACATGTCCTAATGCATTGAAAAGGGTCTCTATTCCATCAAAGTTGCATTTGGAACCCTAATGACCCCTTAACAGGCCTGCCAATCCTGATTCGACATGTGGTGTCCCGAGAGCAGCCCATGGACCCCTTTTGAGTTCTACTAGGCAAAAGTCTTGTAAATTTTGTACGTAGGTCCTCTGACATGTCCTAATGGGTTCCAAAGGTCACCATTCCATGGAAGTTGCATTTGGAACCCTAATGACTCCTTAACAGGCCTACCGACCCTGATTCGACATGTGGTGTCCCGAGAGCACCCCATGGGCCCCTTTTGAGTTCTACTAGGCAAAAGTCATCCAAATTTGGTACGTAGGTCCTCTGACATGTCCTAATGCATTTCAAAGGGTCCCCGTTCCATCGAAGTTGCATTTGGAACCCTAATAACCCCTTAACAGGCCTACCGACCCCAATTTGACATGTGGTCTCCCGAGAGCACCCCATGGACCCCTTTCGAGTTCTACTAGGAAAAAATCATCTAAATCATGGAATTAGGTCCTTTGACATTTTCTAATGTGTTCCAAAGGGTCACCATTTCATCAAAGTTACATTTCGAACACTATTGACCCCTTAACAGGCCTACCGGCCCCGTTTCGACATGTAGTCTCCCGAGAGCACTCCATTAACCCCTTTTGAATTCTACTAGGAAAAAGTCATCCAAATTTGGTAAATAGGTCCTATGACATGTTCTAATGTGTTACAATAGGTCACTATTCTATTGAAGTTTCATTTCAAACCCTATTGACCCCTTAATAGGCCTAACGACCCTGTTTCGACATGTGGTCTCCCGAGAGCACCCCATGGACCCCTTACGAGATCTAGTAGGAAAAAGTCATCCAAATTTGGTACATAGGTCCTATGAAATATCCTAATGTGTTCCAAAGGGTCACTATTCTATCGAAGTTTCATTTGGATGACACCTTAATAGGCCTACCGACCCCGATTCGACATGTGGTCTCCTGAGAGCACCCCATGGACCCCTTTCGAGTTCTATTAGGGAAACGTCATCCAAATTTGGTACGTAGGTTCTTTGACATGTCCTAATGCATTCTAAAGGGTCATTTTTCCATCAAAGTTGCATTTGGAACCCTAATGACCCCTTAACAGGCCTACCGACCTCGATTCGACATGAGGTCTCCCGAGAGCACCCCATGGACCCCTTTTGAGTTATACTAGAAAAAATTAATCCAAATTTGGTACATAGGTCCTATGACATGTCGTAATGCATTTCAAATGGTCACCGTTCCATCAAAGTTGCATTTGGAACCCTAATGACCCTTTAATAGGCCTACCGACCTCGTTTCGACATGTGGTCTCCCAAGAGCACCCCATAGACCACTTTCGAGTTATACTTGGAAAAAGCCATCCAAATTTGGTACATAGGTCCTCTAACATGTCCTAATGCGTTCCAAAGGGTCACCATTCCATCAAAGTTGCATTTCAAACCCTAATGACCCCTTAATAGGCCTACCGACCCCGATTCGACATGAGGTCTTCCGAGAGCACCCCATGGACCCCTTTCAAGTTCTACTAGGGAAAAGTCATCCAAATTTTGTACATAGGTCGTATGATATGTCCTAATGTGTTCCAAAGGCTCACCATTCCATCGAAGTTGCATTTGGAACCCTAATGACCCCATAATAGGCCTACCGACCCTGATTCGACATGAGGTCTCTCGAGAGCACCCCGTGGACCCCTTTCGAGTTCTACTAGGAAAAAGTCATCCAAATTTGGTATGTAGGTCCTATGACATGTCCTAATACATTCCAAAGGGTCACTGTTCCATCGAAGTTGCATTTTGAACCCTAATGACCCCTTAATAGGTCAATCCACCCGATTCGACATGTGGTCTCCCAAGAGCACCCCATGGACCCCTTTCGAGTTCTACTAGGCAAAAGTCATCCAAATTTGGTACGTAGTTCCTATGACATGTTCTAATGCATTCCAAAGGGTCACCGTTCCATCAAAGTTGCATTTGTAACCCCAATGACCCCTTAACAGGCCTACCGACCCCGATTCGACATGAGGTCTCCCGAGAGCAACCCATGGACCCCTTTCAAGTTATTTTGGGAAAAAGTCATATGAATCATGGAATTAGGTCCTCTTACATGTCCTAATGCGTTCCAAAGGGTCAACGTTCCATCGAAGTTTCATTTCAAACCCTAATGCCCCCTTAACAGGACTACCAACCCCGATTCGACATGAGGTCTCCCGAGAGCACCCCATGGACCCCTTTCGAGTTCTAATAGGAAAAAGTCATCTAAATTTGGTACGTAGGTCCTATGACATGTCCTAATGCATTCCAAAGGGTCACCATTCCATCAAAGTTTTATTTGGAACCCTAATGACCCCTTAATAGGCCTACCGACCCCATTTCGACATGTGGTCTCCCGAGAGCACACCATGGACCCCTTTTGAGTTTCACTAGGCAAAAGTCATCCAAATTTGGTACATAGGTCCTATGACATATCTTAATGTGTTCCAAAGGGTGACCATTCCATTGAAGTTTCATTTGGAACCCTAATGACCTCTTAACAGGTAGGTACTTACCTTGATTCGACATGTGGTCTCCCGAGAGCACCCCATGGACCCCTTTCGAGTTCTACTAGGCAAAAGTTATCGAAATTTGGTATGTAGGTCATCTGATATGTCCTAATGCATTCCAAAGGATCACCATTTATCGAAAGTTTCATTTGGAACCCCAATGACCCCTTAAGTCACCTATCGACCCCAAATCGCACAATGGTCTCCCAAGAGCACCCCATGGACCCTTTTCGAGTTTGACTAAGAAAAATTCATCTAAATTGTGGAGTTAGGTCCTCTGACATGTCCTAATGCGTTTCAAATGGTCACCGTGCATCAAAGGTTGTCTCACGAGCCCTAATGACCCCTTCAGACGCCTAGCGACATTGATTGGACATGTGGTCTCCTGAGAGCACCCCATGGACCCTTTTCGAGTTGGACTAGGAAAAAGTCATTAAAATTTGGTACATTGGTACTCGAACATGCCCTATTGCCTTCCAAATGATCATTGTACATCCGAAGTTGCCTCATAAACCCTAATTACCCCTTAAGACGTCTAGCGACCCCAATTCGACCTGTTGTCTCATGAGAGGATATGTTATAACTTAAATTAAATATTAAAATAATATATAAAATATTTGAAAAAATACAATATTTAATAGACTAAATATATAATATATATGTTATAAGATATATTAGATATTACATTTAATATATATTATCAAATATACAATATATTAATGTCCTATTCATTTTATATATTATATATATTAGACATTATATTATATTATATTATATTATATACACAACAATATTTAATATATAATTTATAATATATACATATATATATTATGTAACATTTATATTATAATATAAAAATATTGCATTTAATATAAATCTGAACAGACTATATACTTAGGCCATTTAAATTGATATTATTGAATATATAATATAAATAAATAATATATAATATATATACTATATAATATAAAATATAAAACATAAAATATAAAACCTAAATATAAAATATATAAATTATTCATTGTCAGGGTGAAAGAAAAAAATATCAAAATTAAAGGGAAATAAAAAAAGAGTGGGAGGGGGAAACTTTTCAAATTTGAAATTAAAGCAAAATCGGGTAATAGCTTTGGAAACCAAATCTCCATGGTCAACGCTGAAGGTGTGCAAAAAATGTGTTTTTTCTCTATTTTTCTTATGTCAACATTTCGACCATTAGGTTGACGACTTTTTTTCCACCCGATTTCAATAAACCGAAAAGGGTTTATTCAGATGATTGTCAGCTTTCCATCGATATAAGTGCTGTCAGATTTTAAATTCGTTAAGTATTTATTAGTTATTTTCTAGTTCACTTATGTCTAAAGTCCTGATTGACATACTGATGGAAAAATAGCTATAACTTTCAAACCGTATAACATTTTTGAAATCCGAAAGATGCGTCACATTCTATGCTTCATCTAGTATAAGAAAAAATTAAAAAAAATTGAATTATGATAAGTTTTCAATGAGTTAAGGTGGTCAGACATGAGAGTTTTTAAATTCTGAAAGCACTGTAGCAAAAAAATCATAATTAATTATCTGTTTGGAATAAAAATACCAAAAAATATGCGTCACATCTGGGCATGAGTCAACTACTTATATATAGAATATTATAAAAAAATATTATCATTTGCTTTTGATTAGGATGGTCAGACATACACGTACTTCTTATTTTTTTGCTGAAATGTTTGTAGTGTTGCATTGCAATCTATACTTTTTACCAATCATATTAATTTTTTATAGAAAAGGCTTAGTAGTTTAGAAACTACATTCAATTTCCTACAAATTATATTCTTACAACTTTTTGATATTAGGTTGATAACTAGTTCATTTTTTCACGCCAAGTTGACTAATCCTGATTGTCTGATTTTTCATTGCCACTTAAGGGCATAGTTTGGCCCCTCATGATCCTGCACATACCCGGGGACTCTCTAGGTGCCCTAATGTGTGATAAGGTGTACTAGTACCCCTAGTGAGTCCCCAGAATCCCTTTTGAGACATTAGAATGCTCAAGTGTGTCTTAAGTGGTATTAGGATCCCTTAAGACACACTTGAGCATTCTAATATGTCAAAAGAGGTCATGGGGACTCCCTAGGGGTCCTAGTACGCCTTATCACACGTTAGGACCCCTGGAGAGTCTCCATGACCTCTTTTGACACATTGGTATGTTCAAGTGTGTTTTAAGGGGTATTAGGACCCCTTAAGACACACTTGAGTGTTCTAATGTGTCAAAAGGGGTCATGGGGACTCCCTGGATGTCCTAATGCGTGATAAGGCACATTAGGACACCTAGGGAGTCCCCATGACCCCTTTTGATGTATTAGAATGCTCAAGTGTGTCTTAAGGGGTCGTAATACCTCTTAAGACACACTTGAACATTCTAATGTGTCAAAAGGGGTCATGGGGACTGCCTAGGGGTCCTAGTACGCCTTATCATGCATTAGAACACCTAGGGTGTTCCCATGATCCCTTTTGACACATTGGAACGCTCAATTGTGTCTTAAGGGGTCCTAAGACCCCTTAAGACACACTACAGCATTGCAATGTGTCAAAAGGGTTCATGGGGACTCTCTATGGATTCTAACGCATGATAAGGCGTACTGGGACCCCTAGGGAGTCCCAATGACCCCTTTTGACACATTGGAATGCTCAAGTGTGTCTTAAGGGGTTGTAGGACCCTTTAAGACATACTTGAGCATTCCAATGTGTCAAAAGGGGTCATGAGGACTCTCTAGGGGTCCTAACATGTGATAAGGCATACTAAGACCCCTAGGGAGTCCCAATGACCCCTTTTGACATATTGGAATGCTCAAGTGTGTCTTAAGGGATCGTAGGACCCTTTAAGACACACTTGAGCATTCCAATGTGTCAAAAGGGGTCATGAGGACTCTCTAGGGGTCCTAAGGCGTGATAAGGCATACTAGGACCCCTAGGGAGTCCCAATGAACCTTTTTGACACATTGGAACGCTCAAGTGTGTCTTAAGGGGTCGTAGGACCCCTTAAGACACACTTGAGTGTTCCAATGTGTCATAAGGGGTCATGGGGACTCCCTATGGATCTTAACGCGTGATAAGACATACTAGGACCCCTAGGGAGTCCCCATGACCCCTTTTGACACATTGGAATGCTCAAGTGTGTCTTAAGGGGTCGTAGGACCCCTGAAGACACACTTGAGCATTCCAATGTGTCAAAAGAGGTCATGGGGACTCCCTAGGGGTCCTAACGCGTGATAAGACATAATAGAACCCCTAGGGAGTCCCAATGACCCCTTTTGACACATTGGAATGTTCAAGTGTGTTTGAAGGGGTCCTAAGACCTCTTAAGACACATTTGAGCATTCCAATGTGTCATAAGGGGTCATGGGGACTCCCTAGGGGTCCTAACGTGTGATATCTCAATCCCAATCCCTAGGGGTAATAATGTGCCCGCAATCCCTACCATATTTCAGAGTACCGATGAGAAGCAATGGTGAAAGTCTGAGACAGAGGTGGTGCCGGCATTGAAGCAGTAAGACATTCTTCATAATATCGCGGGGGGGGGGGGGGGCACCATCAAAACGGCAAGGCTTTCCTCATAATTTCGTGTCGCCACTAATCTCTTCTTTAAATTTATTAATGCGGTCAGTTCTACGGCACGTGCATCATTTCTAGTACAACTGCTCATTTTACCAAACCCTTCCCCGCTCTCCATAATCTTCGACCGGTTCAAAGATCCATCCAATTGTTCTTGTTTAACCTCCCAATGACTCTGTTCAGCTATTGGATTATCAATAGGCGTGGTACAATTGTCTGACACGACTAGAATCTATTTCGAGAACCTTTACAATTTAGCATTTCGGTTGAAAAAGCAGGGAAAGATACCATTTCATAGCCACAAGTGGTGGAAACAGAGTGATTCTCTTGGCCTCTGCTTCTATAATCCGCCTCCAGTGAACTATTCTTCAAAGCCTCCATTTCTACGTAGCTAGGGTTTTTGGCACCTGTAAAAGGCACTACTATGCCACTGTAGGGACTCATGCTCGTGCTCTGAATCATATTAAATAATATTTAAAATGTAAAATATATATTATATAATATTTAATATATAATATATAATCTAATATATATTTTTAATATTAATATATATTAAATAATATTAAATATAACATTTAATATATAATTCATATTATATAATATTTAATATATAACTAATATACAATAATTAATATATAATTGATATTATATAATATTTATTATATAACTAATAACTATCAAATATATATCAAATATATAACTATCAATTATATAACTATAATTGATAAAGTGGAACCAAATTTTAAAATTAGAAATTAGAGAAAGTGGAGGCAAAGCAAAAATTTGAAATTCTGCCGCCAGATTTGGGTACCCGAAAATATCGGGTACCCGATTAGGCTCGGTATTGGTCTGTGCAGCAAACCTACCTGGTCAACTCTTGAAGTGTCACAAAAATGTGTTTTTCTTCTGTTTCTCTCAGTTCCAGACTTCGACCATGTAACTGACGACTTTTTCTTCACCCGAATTTGATAAAATGAAAAGGGTATCTTAAGGAGATTATCAGCTTTGTATCGATATAATTGCTGTCAAATTTTGAATTCGTTAAGTAATTATTAGTTATTTTCTAATCGAGCTACCTCTAAAGTGCTGATTTAGATATTGATTGAAAAATGACTATATCTTTCAAACAGTATAACATTTTTGAAATCCGAAAGATGCGTCACATTCTATGCTTCATCTAGTATAAGAAAAAATTAAAAAAAATTGAATTATGATAAGTTTTCAATGAGTTAAGGTGGTCAGACACGAGAGTTTTTAAATTCTAAAAGCATTGTAGCAAAAAAATCATAATTAATTATCTATTTGTAATAAAAATACCAAAAAACATGCGTCACATCTGGGCATGAGTCAGCTACTTATATATAGAATATTATAAAAAAATATTATCATTTGCTTTTGATTAGGGTGGTCAGACATACACGTACTTCTTATTTTTTTGCTGAAATGTTTGTAGTGCTGCATTGCAATCTATACTTTTTACCAATCATATTAATTTTTTTTTAGAAAAGGCTTAGTAGTTTAGAAACTACATTCAATTTCCTACAAATTATATTCTTACAACTTTTTGATATTAGGTTGAGAACTAGTTCATTTTTTCACGCCAAGTTGACTAATCCTGATTGTCTAATTTTTCATTGCCACTTAAGGGCATAGTTTGGCCCCTCATCCTGCACATACCCAAGTACAAAAGTCCTCCAACATGTGAGGATCTGAAACAATCTTCAATCTTCTAACTTCTACTACTGATGTCCTCATTGGTGTCCCAAAACTACAACCAAAGATTACAATATATGCAAGAGGCTACCGAACAAGTTTGCCTTTAGATCCACCATCAACATAAGGAATGGCCATAACTGGGTCCACATGCTTCCCAATGATAGATACCGGCATTAAATATGTGACCATAATTAATTGTAAGAGTCATCCTCAATAGAAAAATAAAACAAACAACTTGGTAAGAAAGGATAACGGAGTGCCAGACAAGCATCATCGAGCACCAGGGAATTAACTGAGCACCAGAGAGATAACCGACCAACCCCGGTTATCAAAGAAAACTGAGCAACAACGAACCAACTCGGTCAAAGAAGGAACCGAGCAACACAGGAAAATACAAACATGTTTTTGGTGACACAGGATTGCCAGAGACCCGAGATGTTCCTCCATCAAGAGTGTCCTTGTCTTCATCAGTAGAATCTCCAAGTCTATCAAATAGAGGACCACTTGCGAACAATGTTGCAAACTTTTGTTCATGATATCCTACCCTAGTTTTAACCCTCACATTATGGAATTAAGCATGTATTGGTACAAGGAGGCCTTTGCCTTTCCTAAGAGGACTTATTCCATCATATCCCATCTTCTGCATGAGATAGTATCCTACACCATACTTCTTAAGAGAAATTTTAGTATACTTAATTTCTTGTTCAGCCTCTTCACCCTTATAAAGCCATTGCAAAATAACTTTTTCCTCATTTTCTTGTTCAAGAGGAACTCTTTCCTTGACCATACCAGTTCCTTCATTAATTTTTAGAGAAGAGGTTCTATTAGGTCATAAGGATGGAGATGGTCTCCCATAAGACCTAGGTGAGATGGGAAAGTTGACCATCGAGCATGAAGCATCCAGTCGATATTCCCCCATTTTGTTTTCTTTTATACTCAACTTCTTTTGAAATGCATCTAGTATTTCTTGTTTAGATATTTTAGTTTCTTGGTTCCTTAAGGCTTCCTTGTTGTGTGTAACCATGCTCTCAACTTGTTTAAGATTGTTGCAAGTGTATGATGAGTCTTCAGGGATAGTAACCTCAATTCCATTGTGAGGGAATTTAATGCATTGGTGATAAGTGGAAGGTACCACCTGCATTTCATGGATCCATGGGTGTCCAAGAAGTATGTTGTATGCTAGATGAAGATCCAAGACCTAGGAAATAATGTCCTACTGAAGAGGGCCTACCCAAATGAGAAAGACCACCATGCCTTTAGAGGAGTGTTCCTCTTCATCATATAATTTGATTTTTATTTTTTGTCGAGAATAGATGGCATGCTCTGAGAAACCAAGAGACTTAACCAAGCTAAACATGCATATATTCAAACCTGCACCTCCATCTATCAAAACATGTAACTTCACCCTATGATTGCGTATGAGGAACTTGATATGGAGGACCTGGTTGTGTGGGTGACTGACATATTTTTCATCTTCCTCTGGAAAAGTTAAGTAAGGTGGAGAAGCAAGATGACCGACCATGGAATGGAACTTATCTACATCTAGAATCTCCCTATGCGCATAGGAGATTTTAAGTAGTTTAAGTATTGGTATCTGAGTTGATGTGCATGGAGGTTGGTCAAATAGATTGTAATCACACATTGTGGACAAGGTAGCTGGTTTGGACCCTTGGGTCATTGGTTATTTGGAAGAAGAGGAGGAGGATGAACTTGCTCCTTGCAAAGTTTTTTCCTTGAGAGCGAGTTACCACATTAGATGATTCATCCTGATTCTTTCTTTTTATCTTGACAACATTGATAGTATGATCCGAGGAATAAAGCATGGGCATCACATTATCATTGTCGAAGTATGTGTAACCCACTTTGTTATCCTTTGTCATAGATGACTCCCCTTTTTCATATTTAGGGAAAGTCTCTTTAAAAGCCTTATGATTTGTGTTCGTCTAAGAGGGATCAATTGCAATTGTCTCATTATCAATTAGATCCTAGATCGGATGTTTAAGCTTCATGCAATCATTGGTCTTATGACGTTTATTATGATGGTAATCGCAATAGTGGTTATCATTCCACCACTTAGGCATTATCTCAGGATCGTATGGTTTGGAATTTCTAGGAAAAATGATGATCTTGTTGGTCAGAAGCGTCTTTAAGGCATTCTCAAGTGATTCTCCAAGAGGAGTGAAGTCTCACTTAGGCCTAGGGATCCATGGCCTATCTGTGTTAATTTCAGTTTTAGAGCCCGGTTGTGTGCTCTTGTTGGCTTTTACTACTTGGATGCTAGTAGAAAGGTTGAAAGCTAGCTCCTTGGGCTTGCTAGTGGTAGATGCAAAGGTATACACACAATTCCATCATTGAAGATATCTTTGGTTTTGGTTCAGAACTTATACTTTTCCTTGTTATGTTAGTTATTGGAAGAGGATTTATGTTCTTTATGTTGTAAGGTAATATCCCCTTTCTAAACAAGGACATCCTCTATGCGAATAGATGATTCAACCAATTTGTCAAATAAGGCATGTGTTTGCATCTGCAATGCATAGTTCATTTCAGGAAACAAAGTGTTTATGAATATATCACTCTTCTTTGTATCACATGAATTCGTTGGGAGTATCTAGAAAATATTTTTCTCCACTGTTGGAGGAATGTGACAAAGGGATCTTCCACATGCTTCTTTGTATTGCATAAGTCGAGCATGGTGACATTGTGACAGATGCTATAGGAGTAATTTTGGATGAAGTTTTGAACATGGTTCATCAAAGTTATTAATGCTAGGGGCAGGCGAGGTGAACCAACACATAGCTCGACCACCGAGACTTCAAGGAAAGAGTCTCATAGCTTGACAAAATAGAAATTAAAGGTAACTCATCTTTAGTTATAAATGTGGTAAGAAGAGGAGCAACTGAATTGGTGTTTGAATGGATTGGTTGAGAAAATAATGGAAATATTATTAACTATTCCGAGCTATACTGTTAACCATATATAGAGAGAGGGTAATAAGGTAGTAGATCAACCGGCGAACATAGGAGCGGATGGTATTAACAATGAACAACTCTATATAGATCAGGGCCTGGTAGTAGGTATATGATAAACACAAGTTAAACTGGTCCTCTATTGATTAAGATTAGTTGAGAAGGGAGTAAGTTATAGGTTAGTTTTAATTCTCTAAAATAGTTTATAAAAAAACATTAAACCTAACCAACACTCCTTTAAAGGAAATTTAGAAATATCAAATTAATTATGTAAGATGGAAGTATTCAGGTATCTCAGGTTAGAAGGGACTTAGTCGGTTCCTTAGAAGAATTAGGATTAGTAATTAGGCTCTTTATTAAAACACTCCAATTAGTATCAAGCCCAAATAAATCATTATTTGATAAAAAGTAGGAAGGAAATCAAGTAAAAAAGGAGTAGGTAAAATAATGATCTTGCTTTAACACTGAGTACGACGTAAGCTAGAATATTAAAGTTTTTAAAGAAGAGTTAGAATAATAATTAAAGAATAAGAATTATTTAAGCTTTAATAAGATCTAGGAACAATCTCCAAACCGTTGGAATTCTTGAAATACCTAAAAAATGGGCATTTCACTTTCAGTTTTAGAAAAAATGATATGACATTTTAGGAATAATGGCCTCGATGCTAACTTCTTTCCCCATTAGTCTAGAAATTTCCTATTCTAATAATTGCATCTAGAAGCATCTCTAGTGATTAAATTTTAGTTGTCAAGCGCTCCCTACTTTTCTAAGTACAGGGTATGATGTGAGGTGATGGAGCATTAAAGAAGGCAAGGATTCACGTGAGATCAAGTTACTACTTTCACATCATTCAACAATCAATGTGAGTAAAGGAGATTAAATAGCATTGAAGTTTGGATTCATCCATAAGTTTAGCCCATATTTTCTATCAGAGCTGAGAATGGAGTTGAGGATTCTGACTTTCCCCTTGCAAGATAATAGGAAAATGGCGTTTAGTGGCTCGATTAAGCCTGAGAGATGGAATGGTATCCTAAATTCTCTCTGATTAATCTCGTAGGGCCCTAGAAAAAGGATTATGGCATGATAATTTTGACAATGACTTCTCCATCCGAGTTAATGGCCACATAGTGGGGCTTTTTATAGTACTAGCTACTTTCAATGGTGTGGAGAAGGACAAGATAATAGTGGCGGCTAAAAAAATATTCAAGGACTTCTTCGCTGGTCTAGAAAAGGCATTTCATAGAATAGACAAAAACTTGACCATCCCTTATATGGAAATTTACATGAGAATGACATTGGTTGACTTACCTTCCATTCCAAATTTCCAGCGCTTGCCAATGCTATTTTTTAAAGATGAAGGCAAATTTGATAGGTACTGGCTAGAGATGAGGCGAAATTTGGACTTCCTGATAAAAAAAGTTCTAAAGGAGCAGGTTGAACTGGAATGGGTGCTGAATTACTTGAGAGCCGAAGGATTCGACATCCCAGAGGAGCTTGATGAAGATGAGATTAAAAATGTCAGGATAGTAGCCCCCTCAGTAAGGAAAAACTCTAGGAACTATGCAAACAATATGGAGGAAGAGGAAATAGTCATCTTGAGAAGTGATGGAGAAGCATGGAGCTGCAGTGTCATAAATAAAGATTAAATGTTAGTATCTAGTCCTAGTATAGATGGTATAAGAAAGTACTCTCTAGTAGGCAAAAGTTTAACAGTTACTTTTAAAATCTAGTAGATACAACAATAAAGTGGTTTTTTGGAAACTTATAGTTATATTTTGTCTCATGATAGATGTGATAAACTCTAATACTGGACTTATGTACCAATCTTAGATATATGTAGAATATTTCATAAACTAACTAGGAATGTGTTTTTATCTTTTAATATTCTATTTTGATTTGGTTAATATAAATTGTTGAATTCTTGTAAGCAAAAGTAGATTAAGAGGCCCCCCTAGTTGGGTTAAGTATTAGCTTGGTAAAGGATCCCTATAGGTCCATCAACCTCATATTATTAGGAACCTTATAATAGTGTACCTCTAACCATTCTTATCAGAGGGACACACCTAAGGTATAGGTAATCCTTCTCAAACCAGGAAAATAGACCCATATATTACTTCTAGGGGGAGGAACTCTATAAAAGGACCCATAAACTATTTTATCATCATGCATTCTCCCACTTTACAAATAGATAATAGCATTTTAGTAAGGATTTATCTTTTCTCATAGCCCTCTCTTATAGGTTATATTCAGTGCGAATGTTCAGGACTTGGTTTATAGATTACTAGCATTGTAGAATTTTAGTGATTATCTGTCAAATTCGGGTAGAGTTAACAATGATAGTCCCTTTATCTTTATTCGTAACAAAGGTAAAAAGTAAGCTTAGAGTACCTCTTTCTGTGTCTTTCAAGTTTACTTTAGAAGTAAGGAAATCTATTAGTTGGATCTGATAAGGATGCAGGATAACAAATGTTTAATGCATGATACCCAAAATAAACAAGTATCTAAGGTAAAATGAACATGGCTCTCATTTGAAATTTAGCAAAAGAAAAAGTTTTTTTCAGATATGAAAGAAATCAAGTATTAAGAAATTTGTAAGACATAATATTTATGGTTATAAATTCTAGATATATATGTTATGACTTCAAAATCACTCAAAAGGAGCTTTATTTCCATTTTTGGATTGGTTCATATATATATATATATATATATATATATATATATATATATATATATATATATATATATATATATATATATATATATATATATATATATATATATATATATATATATATATATATATATATATATATATATATTGAATAATATTTTAGCTATTCTTCATCTTTTTAGACTCGACATTTCTCTACTTCTGGACATATGATCTTTACTAGCTAGAAATTTGTAGGATATTTCATAATCTGACAGGAATTCTGGTCTGTTAATATTTTACTTTGGTGATTTAAAGCCTTTGATATCTTATAGGTGTTGGTTATCCAGCAATGCAATCCCCAGATTAAGCAAGGTAGGTGGTCTTCACCCCACGAGTAAGTATTTTCTCTAGTTTAGGATATCTGTTAGATCTATCCTCCTTAATCACCAAGTACCTAACTACAATGTATTTCTAAATCTAACGGGTTAGATATTCTTAACTCAGAGGCATTTCTAGGACATAGATAATACCTATCAAACTAGAAAGAGATAGTCTTCACAATAGCTTGTAGGGGGTACTCTGTAAGGGATCCTTCAAAACATTATTTTGTCAAGCCTCCTACTACTATGAAATAGCTTAAAGTACCCGCAGTAAGGAATGACACAACTCGTAAGACTTAATACAAGAGATCTCATCACCATCTTATATCCCTTCACATTGGTTGAAATAGGGCAATTCCTTAGACCCTGGTTAATAATTAGTCATCTCTGAATTATCTCAAAGCATTTGTTAATATCTGGGGTGTTGGTAAAAGGATAGTTTCTTTACTTTCAATCTACGAATTTGGCAAATAGGTAAGCGTAATTCCCTTTTCTTTTAGTTCACTTCAGAGGTAAGTTAAGGTAATAGATAAATCTGAAAAGGTTGTAGGATAATAAATGATTTATGTGGCTAATGTAATGTGCATTTATAAGGAAGTTATGGGTAAACATGATGCCAGTAATCTAAACACTAAGCAAGGAAGAAAACAAGGTATGATCCTAGTTCATATAAGTTCTTATTATATGGAGGTAGGCAACATAGTTTGTTTTTGCCAGAGGGTTTTAGAATAACATTATATAGGAGACTAAAACTGAAAGGTTACACCTTCCCCCTCTCTTGTTGACACACACATATATATCTCTGTGTGTGTATATATTTTATTTATGTGTGTGTGGGGACTTCTCTACAAGGCTCATCTAAGTGGTCAAATCTTGATAATTGATACTACCTCCTTAAAACTAAGTTTGGACTATTTAGATATCTCATTGCTTATGTATAATCTGGAGTAGAGTCATTTGATTAGCCGACACAGTTTTTTAAAACTAACTCTTCTGAGTAAGGAGTAGTGTCTAGAGGACTTCTATTAGTATTGGACAGCGATTACACAATAACAAACAAGGTTCTTATGTAAAGGATAACCTCTCCTCAGAGGTCCGTTTGTAGAGGTATCTCTTAAGTAGGAAGGATAAAAGTAAAGCAAGGAAGAACATTATGCTGATAGGAAGTAGGACCGAAAGGTTTTTCCCTAGAAAGAGGTAGAAACCAATGAGAAATAGTAAATCATATTAGCACCTGGATGAGTGGATTTCAGTATCCAATAAGGTAGGAAGGAAAGTTGGAACCTCTCAGAAAAGATCGAGAATGAGTAGTACAATATATAGCAATGGCTAATAGTAGACTAATAGATTAGATACATCTATTTGAGAAGTACTATACAAGGAGACTGCGCAAGAGTTATATCTCTCTCTGACAAATATGAATTTTCTTGTGCTCACAATTATGATAATACTAGAAGCATATTTTTAAGATACCATTCAACATAGATTTCCTAATAATCCTCTTACCCTAAAGTCAGCACTATATGATAATATGTGAGGAGGTCAGGATGGAATCGCCCAAGTAAATTCAGTTACTAGGAGTGATCAGAAAACAGATTTCAGAGGGCCTAACTATGGGATAAATAAGGTTCTCATTTGAAACTCTCTCGGGTGATAAAGGACAAAGTTGATAATTTTTAGAGAAATGTAGCAGATGTCATATTTACATATTTTCTCTTATATGCACATATATATAGACAGACACACACACACACACACACACACACACACACACACACATATATATATATATGGATATATAAATACATAGATATATTTATATAGATATTAATTATAGTCTTAATATCTATTAAATACTTAAACAAAATATAGATGACTGTTTTAAAATATATGATTAAACAGTAGGGTTAAATATCCCTCAATTAGTATGATAAATTAAGCATCTAGATACCCAGTACAATATATTTAAAAAGATTCAAATACATTCATACCTTAACATATATATAAAACAACAATAAGATATATATTTTCATATATAAATATTAGCTCATATATATACTTGTACTTATAAACACATATATGTACATATATATAAATATATATGTTCTAGAAATTTGTATTTAATAAACATTGAATTAGTCTCCTTTGTGGGTTGTCTTTATTTCTTACTGTGAGATTGTGCATCCTTTGATCTGTATTCTGTATAAATGTATGACTGACTTGGGTAGCTCGTACCTTTATCAGTAAGGTAGCAATAGTGTCTAGATGGTTTAAATTGTGGATGTTTATTTATCAAAGGAAGTTTTCACATGTAGTAGTTATCAATTCATTTTCTAAGTTTCAATACATGCCGATGTCTGAACATAGAATAACTATGATAGATTTAATTAAATAAGACATTTAATAATTTTCATTTATATTACATTAATTGATGGATGAATGTGAGGAAGGGGGTGAGTTTTATAGGTCCCTTTTTCACAATCATTGCTGAAGCAGATTTTCTTAAAATAAATGAGAATGATAACTTGAGATGTCCTAGGTAAAGAAAAGGTTGTATTAATATTATAGATAATATGCTAACAATGTTATGAGGTAAGACAAAGTGTTTGAATATGATAAAATTTAGAAGAAACTTCAGATGGAGGCTTTCTACATCGTCTTATCTCCAAAGATAATTGATAAAGCATCGTGTTTCAAGACATGATTGTTTAGCGAGTTATGTAAAAGACAACATAAGGGAGGTTTTCTTTTCCATTTTTTCCTACTAGTGCTCGCACTGAATGGAGACTCGTGTATCATATTTTAAATAATTATTAAATTAATCTTGGCTTAGACTTTTTACGGATAATTTTTTTTATATTAAGTAAATATTAGAATCTATAAATTCATTTAAAAAAAAATTTATTTTGTTCATTTAAATTTTAGATGGTAGGTAAGTTGGTGAAAAGTTAATAATATTTATATTATGACATTAATTATATTAGGTAAATATTAGAATCTATAAATTGATTTTGAAAAAAAAAACTATTTTGTTCATTTAAATTTGAGATGGTAGGTAAGTTGGTGAAAAGTTAATAATATTTATATTATGACATTACTTATATTAGGTAAATATTAAAATCTATAAATCTATTTTTTTAAAATACTATTTTGTTAATTTAAATTTTAGATGGTAGGTAAGTTGGTGAAAAGTTAATAATATTTATATTGTGACATTAATTATATTAGGTAAATATTAGAATCTATATATTCATTTTTAAAAAAAATATTTTGTTCAAAATTTTAGATGGTAGGTAAGTTGGTGAAAAGTTAATAATATTTATATTATGACATTAATTATATTAGGTAAATATTAGAATCTATATATTTATTTTTTTTAAAATTATTTTGTTCAAAATTTTAGATGGTAGGTAAGTTGGTGAAAAGTTAATAATATTTATATTATGACATTAATTATATTAGGTAAATATTAGAATCTATAAATTCATTTTTAAAAAAATTTATTTTATTCATTTAAATTTTAGATGGTAGATAAGTTGGTGAAAAGTTAATAATATTTATATTATGATATTAAATATATTAGGTAAATATTAGAATCTATAAATTAATTTTTTTTTAAAATTATTTTGTTCATTTAAATTTTAAATGGTAGGTAAGTTGATGAAAAGTTAATAATATTTATATTATGCTATTAATTATATTAGGTAAATATTAGAATCTATAAATTCATTTTAAAAAAAAATATTTTGTTCATTTAAATTTTAGATGGTAGGTAAGTTGGTGAAAAGATAATAATAATTATATTAGGAAAATATTATAATCTATAAATTCATTTTAAAATAATTATTTTGTTCATTTAAATTTTAGATGGTAGGTAGGTTGGTGAAAAGTTAATAATATTTATATTATGACATTAATTACATTAGGTGAATATTAGAATCTATAAATTCATTTTTTTAAAAATTTATTTTGTTCATTTAAATTTTAGATGGTAGGTAGGTTGGTGAAAAGTTAATAATATTTATATTATGACATTAATTATATTAGGTAAATATCAGAATCAATAAATTTATTTTTTAAAAAATATTTTGTTAATTTAAAGTTTAGATGCTAGGTAGGTAGATTGGTGAAAAGTTAATAATATTTATACTATGAAATTAATTATATCAAGTAAATATTAGAATCTATAAATTCACTTGTTTTAAAAAATTATTTTGTTCTTTTAAATTTTGGATGGTGAAAAGTTAATAATATTTATATTATGACATTAGTTATATTAGGTAAATATTAGAATCTATAAATTCTTTTTAAAAAAAAAATTATTTTGTTCATTTAAATTTTAGATGGTAGGTAAGTTGGTGAAAAGTTAATAATATTTATATTATGACATTAATTATATTAGGTAAATATTAGAATCTATAAATTCATTTTTTAAAACTTTTATTTTGTTCATTTATATTTTAGATAGTAGATAAGTTGGTGAAAAGTTAAAAATATTTATATTATGACATTAAATATATTAGCTAAATAATAGAATCTATAAACTTATTTTTTTAAAAATTTATTGTGTTCATTTAAATTTGAGATGATAGATAGGTTGGTGAAAAGTTAATAATATTTATATTATGACATTAATTATATGAGGTAAATATTAGAGTCTATAGATTCAATATTTTTTAAATTTATTTTGTTCATTTTAATTTTAGATAATAGATAAGTTGGTGAAAAATTAATAATATTTATATTAGAAAAACTGAACAAAAACAATTGCATGTAACAAATTAAAAAAGAAGATGGATTTCTACTCCTACCCGCGGAGACAAACCGACTTGTACAAGGAGACGAAACAACACACATAGGGGCTCTCCATGGCCAGGCCCTTCCTATCATGTAGTGTTTGGTGATTATATTGATGAAAATCACATCAAATAATTAAATTTGCAGAAAGCGCAACTGACAATTTCTTAATAAAAAGTACAGTTGAACGGGCTACAATAAATATTTATAAATGGTATTAACTGTACAGAGCACCACCGTAAACCAACCCCCTTCCTTCACCACAAGAGTACACATGTATGACAACTCTTTCAAAATATCTTCTCGGTAATCAATTCATCAATTATTGATTCAACAAACAAGGATACAATTAAGTCAACTTTAATTGTTTTTTATACGAACATTGCAAGTCCTCATGCACCTTAAATGCACGTGTTCACAGTGCTTTCTGTTAATTGTCTAGGTGCATTCTGGCTGAACCTCAGACGGCGCCTCCATCCCAGAAGTTCTCTTGGAAACATCCTAACGACGGAGGGGCTTCAGCGATGGGAAATATATGCTTAAGCCTGCTTTTTTCAGTTACCCTGTTTACAAAGCTCAAGAGTAATAGTGGTGCTGGAGATACTATTGCCTTGGGCGCCTTGCTTAGTGGAAATCAGACAATAATCTCAAAGAATGGCACATTTGAGTTGGGATTCTTCAGCCCAAATGGAAGCTGCAACTGGCACATTGGCATCTGGTATGCCCAAATACCAGAGAAAACGTATGTTTGGGTGGCCAACAGAGAGACTCCCGTGAGAAACAAGTCTGGCGTTTTGGTGCTGTCAAGAGAAGGTGTTTTGGTACTATTCGATGCAGAGGGCATCTATTTGGTCAGTCAACACAACAAACAAGGCATCCCGGGCTGTGTTATTGGATTCTGGTAATTTTTTAATGCTGTCCAATAAAAGTGAATCTAACAGTGTTTGGCAGAGTTTCGACAATCCCGTAGATACCTTGTTACCTGGGATGAGGTTTGGTGGACAGCAAAAGCTAATCTCCTGGAAAAGCTCAACGGATCCTGCTCCTGGGCTTTTTTCCCTACAGAGGGATCCGTCCGGGGCCAAACAATTTGTGTTGAAATGGAATAATTCAGTACAGTATTGAGTGACCAGAACTTGGGATGGCACAATTTTCAGTGCAATGCCAGAAATTGCAAACAAACAGATTTTCAATATCAGTGTTGAAAGTAACGGCTCTGGTTTGTATTTCACTTATATGTTGGTTCCTACCGTCAATATTCTGGCACGCTTTGTCGTGACTAAGTTCGGACAAGGGCGCCAATATGCATCCGTAAGGAGTATTTGGAACATGTTCTGGTCTGTGCCCAGAGATGGGTGCGCTGTATATGCTATCTGTGGTGCGTACGGAACCTGTGACTCCAGAAATCTTCAGACCTGCAGCTGCGTGGAAGCCTTCAAACCCATAGACAATCACGCCTGGGTTTCCCAAGATTGGGCGTCCGGTGGGTGTGTTCGGCAGAGCCCGGTAAATTGCAGCACTGACCGATTCATCGACCTTGGAGTCACGTTGGATGATGATTACGCTTTCTCATACTCTGCATCCGCAAAACAAGTTTGCCAGAAAGCCTGCCTCCGCAACTGCTCTTGCACCGCGTTTGCTTTCAATCCGTCTTCAGGACCCTGCCGAATCTGGTCCGGAGATTTGATAAACATACGCAGCTCTACTTCATCAAAAAGCAATACAAATATCTTCATTAGAGTGGGTCCCTCTCAACTTTCCAAGAAACGCAAAACCACAAGTTTTATGGGTTCAGTGCTTGGGATCGTTGGTGCACTCATCCTTACCCTAACTATTTCTTCGGTTTTAATTTGGCGGAGGTGTCAGCAGCGGTTGATGGATAGGCGTGCAGATTTCTCAGGCTCTTTTCTGAGAATGTTTACTTACAAGGAGTTGAAAATTGCAACAAGGAATTTCAGGTCTGAGTTGAGGAGCGGAGGATTTGGCTCCGTGTTCAAAGGATCTCTACCAGACGTTACGCTTGTGGCCGTGAAAAAAATGAAGGGTTCAAGACAAGATGAAAAGCAATTCCGAGCAGAAATCAGTTCTCTTGGAAACATACAACATATCAATTTGGTGAGGCTTCGAGGGTTTTGTGCACAAGGATCAAAACGGTTATTGATCTATGATTACATGCCCAATGACTCTCTGAATTCCCTGCTGTTCACAAGTAATTCCAAGAGTAAGGGGAAGGTACTCGACTGGAATACCCGATTTGAGATCGCATTAGGCACTGCAAGAGGGTTACTCTATCTCCATGAAGAATGCAGAAGTTGCATCATTCACAGTGATGTTAAGCCCGAAAACATCCTGTTGGATGGTGATTTGTCTCCGAAATTGGCCGATTTTGGGTTGGCAAAACTCATGGGTAGAGATTTGAGCCGCGTGCTGACCACTACAAGGGGAACGAGAGGATACTTGGCTCCAGAGTGGATCTCCGGTTCTCCCATCACTCCCAAGGTAGATGTCTACAGTTTTGGTATGACCCTTTTGGAAATTATTTCTGGGCGAAGAAATCTGGACTTAACCGTGCAAGATTCATGCAAGCTTTATTTCCCAACATGGGCTGCAACTCAATTTCAGCAGGGGAACATAATTAATATTGTGGAGGAGGGTGTTGTAGAGGAGGCAGACATGGAAGAGGTAAGAAGAGCATGCGTTGTAGCATTGTTATGCATTCGGGAGGACGAGGAAGTGAGACCCGGTATGAGCCAAGTGGTGCAGATGCTAGAAGGGAAGATGGAGCCTCAAACGCCGCAGATTCTGAGCTCTACGGTTAGGGACAGGCCAGCAAACCAAGGCCACACAAGCAGCTATATTGATAGCAGTGTTAGTAGTTAAGAAGTTAAGCTTAAACATTAGTTAACAAATTATGATTACTATGATGAGTGCTGATAGCAAGTTTATTAATGATAGGTTTAATAGTTTATCTGAAACTTTACTACTGTATGGCTCTGCGGGCTGTTGATAGCGAGTTTATTTTAGCTATTGTGTGCTTAGTTAGTTCACTGATGTTAGTTATGGAGTGTCTATCTATAACTAGCAATTGTTATATGTTTTTTATAATAGGAGTTGATGTCTGTATAGTTTTGGCTTAGTGTTGTTATTATGGTGACAATGGTGAATCTGCTTACTGTTGCCCTTTGGGCGTTGTATTAAGGAACATCACTTTCGCTTTTTTGCTACTTTTAATATAAAAAATATTAGTCAACATGTAAAATTAGTTCTAAGTAGTCAATAAAAATATGTATATTACAATTTTATTTATGTGTCACATTTGAGAAAAACTATTTTCATTTTCATATGAGAACTCAACAATAACACCTTAAGAGGATTTGAATCTTGGTGATAAGAATGGCAACACTATAATTTAACCATCATAATTTGTGTTTTTAAAATATTTTTCTTCTATTATTACATTGAGAAAGTGTTATAAAATGATGTAAAAGATTTCATATGATAAATGCGTTTATATATATTTCCTTTATAACATATATATTCATGCATTATTATTAAAATAACACAACTAACATATGTGATCCTTTATGTATTAAATCTTAAGTAAGGAAAAAAATTAATTAAAAATTAAATAACATAAACCTACTCTTCTATCTTTCTCCATCTATTTATATGGTTTTTTCACGCAAAAGGTTGAAGACCCATAAATGTATTAAAATAAGCTAAAAATGTACAAATTTGAAGGAGTGGTCAATCAGACTCGAAAAGACTATCTTCCTTACATATTGGACAAGCAAGGCTATGCAAATACCCTATAAATCAGAGGCAAGAAAAAAGCATCCCTAATACTGCCCCCATATATAACATGTACATTAAAACTTCCAAAAAGGAGACAACGAAACCTTAAGAGTGCCTACACATTCGACAAGCAAATAGAAACTGCCCGTGATTGATAAAGGCTCCTTGGCACCTTGGACAAGAGAATCTCCACACCAATCAATGTCTTCACAATGTCTTCAACCACCCTCGACATCGTTCTAAATGACACCCTTAGATGATAACTCAAGTAGGCACCCAAAACTTGAAGCTCCCACTTCTGAATGCCCTGTTGAACCCTTTGGTTGAAAGGCTTATACTAGACATGAATGCAGAAGAATGTCTTTCCCATAACGCAGAAAATAACCCAAAACACCAAGACAAAGGAGCAAGAAGGACACCTAACAATTATCTTGAAGAAAACTTCACCACACCTCACCATATGTTCAACCTGGAGGCCATGTCCCAAGCACCCATTGACCAACACAACCCAAGAACCCGATGTAACATGTCATAAAAAAACAAAACTCAATAGTCAATCTCCTCAGCCAACAAAGATGGGATGTCTTATTGCAAAGCTACCTCTTTTAACCTTACCCCATCCAGAGCACATGATCCATGATCCAACTGAACCCCAAAATTAAACAACCAATCTGCCAACATGTTTGCCTCTCTAAAACAATGTGTGACTATAAATTCTTTGAATCTTGGCAAAAGTCAGCATACCTTCCCTAGTACATACTGCAGTTCCCATCTCATAATCTTCTTCATCATCAGAGTTGAATTAATGATTTGTGATTCCCCCTCTATAACAACTCTTGAAATTCCTGTTGACAAGGCCAACTTAACACCCTCTAATAATGCTCTTGCATCTTCCAAATTACTTGATCCATCTGGAACTCTTGAGTAGGATGCTTTTAAAATAGCACGACTATGATCTCTAAGAACATCTCCAATGCTCGACCTGCCCGGGTTCCTGTTTGATTCACCGTCAAAGTTGAACTTAGAAAAAAGTTGTATCAGCTTGACCCACTTGACCCACCCCCTAGATTCCTTTTTAGATTGCTTCCTAACCAATACTCCTTTGAAGAGAATCTTAATTCTCTTCCAATTATTGAGAATGGTATTTTCCACTAGAGAATAGGTAGAGGATAAAGATTTTGATCTCATCATGTATGCATTAATAGATTTTGAAATGGAGTTTTCAATGAGTACACAAACCTTGTCCACTTCTATACTCTCCTTCCCAAAGGTCCCTTCATTACATTCCCACCATATACTCCAAACCAGTACAAATGGCACTATCATTCATATCTCGACAAAGAAGAACCCCTTATGAAGCAGAGGCCACCCAGACACCATTTGACTCAAAGAAGATGGGAAAGGGCCCTCCCAACCTAATTTACGAATAATTCATTTCCAACATTCCTGGGCAAAGTCCCAATTCAACAACAAGTGATTAGTGTCTTCCATACTCTTACCACATAAAACACATAGGAAATTACCAGCAATAACAAGCCTTTGAATCATGTTACTAGTAAGGATTCTATTTTGTAAATCAAGCCACAAGAATGCAATGGCTACACCACATCATGCCAACAAAAATTATATTCCCTCTTGCACCCCGAATGTCTCCTAGACACCAATGATCTAGTATAGATAACTTTGACCGAGTATCTTCCATCATTACTCCTAGTCCAAACTAAAGTATCTCCCACATTATTGATATGAAAAAGTCGATGTTGCAATATCTTAGTTAACATGTCCCTTTCCTCCTGCGGAATGGGAACACTTGTTAAATCCTTCTATTCTACCTTTGAGACATTGTCAACCACATCCAATTTGAACTAATCTCTAACCTTATATCCCCACCTTACCTCCAAATCCTCTCTGGTCCTAGGAAACTAGAAGATTGATCTCACTGAAGTAAGACCATTCCACGAATCTGTCCAAAACAAAGCCTTGTCCCCTACATTGATCACCCAATATAGGTGGGGTAAGAGAACCTCCCTACATCTTATCATAAAGTTCCACATGGCCAAACCTTTGGGATGGTTTCTCATTGTGAGTATCCTCTTTGTCTCATCCCCATTGAGGTACTTCACCCTAAGTATCTTTGGCCACAATGTCGAGGGCTTCTCATAATACTTCAAGGCTAGTTTAGCCCCTAGACTGATGTTCCTTCCATGCACATTATGAATACCCATGCCACCACCCCCTTTGGGTTTACAAATAGTATCCCAAGAAATAAGAGGTATCCTATTATTGTCATCCAGATTTTACCTTTCCAAATAAAATATCTTAAGAGGTTCTTCAATGTTTCCAAAACTCTTCTAGGAGCTAGTAGAATAGATATAAAATAATTCAAAATTATGTTGAGAATTGATTTGACAAGAATAATTCTACCCACCAGAGACAACCACCTATCTTTCCAAGTTGTAATCCTATCTCTAATTGTTTGAATAACATTTTTCCAATGAGAAAATTTGGTCCCACCCTGAAATAAAGGAATACCCAAATACTTACAAGGATTTTATGCATCCACAAAGACAAAGACCCTCACAATTTCCACCTTGACATCTCTGCTAAGATTGAAGAAGAAAACATTAGATTGGCTAGATTCAATGTTTCCCAGAAGCCTCATAATATTCCTCAAGAGTGATCTTAATCTGTCTAGCTTCCTTCAAACAACCTTTCCCAAACATCAATGAATCATCTGCAAAAATATTATGAGTAAGAGATAATTGGGAGTGATGGAGATTAATTCCTTCCATTAGGATAACTCGTTTCTTATGATGTATTAATCTGCTTAAGCCTTAAGCCAAAATAATGAACAAGAATGGGGAAATAGAATCCCCTTGACAAACTCCCTAGGAGGGATAAAAGAATCCTAGAGGAGATCTATTAAGTAATATTGAAAACTTATCTCCTATAACACACAACATCACTCATTTGATCCATTTATGATAGAATCCCATTCTTCTCATTAGCTACCTTAAGAAGGACCAGCTGACCTAGTCATAAGCCTTCATCATGTCCATCATCAGAATCATTGTAGGTGTCCTATCAAATTTGATAGAATGAAGAACTTCATGAGAAATCAAAGCTCGTTCCATAGTTCCCCTTCCAAGAACAAAACCACCATGTTGCGCTGAAATAATGAAAGGAATAACCTTAGCCAGGCAAGATGCAATTGCTTTAGTAAATATATTATAAATTCTATTACATAAAGAGATGGGCCAAAAATATGCAAAGGTGTTTGGATGAGGGAATTTAGGAATGATTGTGATGAAATTTGAGCTAAATTTCTTCAGCATACAACCACGAATTATGGATTCTTCAACAACCCTCTAAATGTCCATACCCATTAAATCTTAACATTTTTTAAAAAGAGGGGGTAAACCCATCTAGACCCGGGGCCTTATCAGATGCCATGGTGAAAACACATTGTTCAGTTTCCTCTAATAAGAATGGATCCATAATAATTTGATTGTCTTTTTGGGAAACCAAGTTGGGAATACAATCCAAAACCTTCGAGCTATCTCGAAGAGCCTCATTTGAATTCAGAAGACCCTAAACAAAATGTAAGTACATGTTGCTGAATCAAACTCTCTTCTCTTATGATGAACCTATTAGCAAGTTGTCTATACTGAAGTATATGACTAGATATACTGTTGTCATTATGGAAACAAAGTCATATAGTAGTTTGGAGTTAGTGCACTAAGTGTAAAGATCAGAAATCAGTTAAGTGTTGAAGATTGGACAACATACAGAGTTCCTATAGCCTAGAGCACCTATGCCCATGCGTATGAATGAATTATGGTATGCACCCTAGAAGTTAAGGTTGTTAGACTATATTCTTACTTAGTCTAAGAGTGCATAAGTAGATATGCATAGATGTGAAAGTTATAGTTAGTTGAAGTTGCACAGCCAGTGTGTGCCAGCAGAGAACAGAGCATAGAGCCGACAGTGACTATTTTGGTTTGCGATTGTAAATTAATATTGTAGAGGCTATGCACCTATTGTATTTAGGTTTTTGACATATGTACATGTATAATTGTAAGCACGCTTAAGCCAATTCATTTGGAAGCGTTATTTTTAATTAGTTATAGGGCCGACCTAATTGTATATTTGATATGAGCGTATAAATATAAGGTGCGCCCATTGTAATCGGTATGGAAGTCAAGCAAGTTGTATTAGAGTTGAGATAAGCAGAGCAGAGGTATGCAAAGAGAGCATATTATGTATTATAGCTTTGCAAGAGGTCAAATCATCAGCACACCAAAGGAACTGATCTGACAAGCAGTGTCACAGTAACAGTTCACCTGCAGATATAGTGTGTATCTAATTCAGAAGGTTGTAGCCTTCATCATTTGAGCAATGAGCTCTAGAACAGTGAGTCCACTCCCCTAACAGGGATCATTGTAAAATACTCCTAATAGGGTTTGACCCTTAACAAGGTGTACTGTACTAAAAGCATTGTAAAGCTACTCCTATCAGGGTAAAGGATCTTCTAATAAGGATCACAAAACACTAGTGCAGATTATTAGTGGGTATCAAGTCCCACCGGGGTTTTTACGTATTTGGGTTTCCCCATAACCATATTGGTGTCATGTGTTGATTACATGTTTCATGTTTATGTGAATGTTTAATTTAGTACTAAGCATTTATAATTCAGTATTCAAATTAAAGTGAAAAGTTAAAATACAGTGAACACTAATTCACTCCCCCGCCCCCGCCCCCTCAGTGTTCCCATTCCTAACAATTGGTAGAAGAGCTCTGGTCCTCAGCAAAGAAGTTCAACCACTTGAGGAGATCATGGAAAAAGCAGAAATGAAACATGTAAAGAAGAATCTTGAAGCGGTTCTTGAAGACCTAGCTAATTTAGAAAAAGAAATTGAAGAACTAAAAGAAAAATTCAGTGATGCTTAATTAGTTATCAAAAGACTAAGAAATGATTTGAAAGGACACTCTAGCAATGATCTTGAAGAAAAAATCAAGAAGCTGAATGAAGAAAATAAGTCCTTGAAAGAATAACTTGAAGAGTTTCATGATAAGCTGACTAATAATCAGGAAGTCTTTGATGAACAGATCAAAGAGAACCTTCAACTAAATGAAGAACTAAGGCAAGCAAACATGGAAATCTTGGAGCTAAGAAATAACAAAGAAAGCTTGGAGTCTAAATTGAAAAAGTCAAAGGATCATATAGCCAAATTACACACCAGTGCTAAATTGGTAGAATCACGGTTGTATGCAAGAGGAATAAAAGGAGACACTGGTTGTATAGATACAATGAAGCACAAAATTAGATTGACAATATGCGAGAAAGAAAGGTGGTCCTCCTAGGAATGAGCGCAAGCCAGTAAAATGCACCTATTTTGCATGTAACAAGTATGGACACATTTCAAGGAACTGTACAGAGGTAAAACCTTTTAATGGTTATTGTTATACATGTAATAGATTTGGTCATAGAGCAATAAATTGCAAGACTAGTAAGAAGAGCAGGATTTAGCATGATCAAAGAATTCAGAATTAGACAAATGTTAGAAGTTATCAGAATGTTACATGTCAGATATGTAACAATAATGGTCACTCAGCTAGAACATGTAGAATGGTGACTCATGTCAAAGCACCGAGGAATAATAGAGCTCCAGTGATTTGTCACACCTGTAACAAGGCTGGTCAGATCTCAAAGTTTTGTAGATCAAGGACGCAAGGTCAGGAAAGCTCTAAAAAGATCGAAGAACCAATTTTGGATCTTGAAGCAGAAGTCAAGTTTGTGAAGGCCTCAGAGGATGCGAGCTTGATTTGGTCAAAAGGAAAGAAGGAAAATGTTGTTGAGAATGTATTGGATGCATCCCAAGTAGATGCACCCTCTACATCTGCATAAATGGCCCTCAGGGTTATAGGGGGAGCTAATTTATCTCTAGACCCCTATGTGGCTGCTATACTCATCCTTTGTGCAAGAGCGCACATGCTGATTGTTAGCAGAATTCAAGTTTTAAAATTTGAAGTGACAGCCTGGTTTACGCGAGTTGCATTAATGGAAAACTTCTTACTTTAAGTTCACAGAAATTTGTTTGTTCACTCATTGCATTCATATTCAGAGCGATTAGAGAGCAGATTGAGCCTTGGAAGTTGTTGTGAAGATTTGGAGATTGAGCTATCAGTAATTGCAGTGCATTTGATCGGTTGCAAGAAACCCTAGCTCGTTGCGCCAATTCGGAAGCCGTCAGAACATCTCAGAGATCATTTGGAAAGCGAATATCAAGTAAGTCATGGCCACTCCTATTATTTTTGATGTTTATGAGAAGAAGAGGTATGTTTTCAAGAGGCACCCATTTAAATCAACCCTAGATGATTTAGAGGGAGCATTCTCTCGCACGCCGATGGGCGTCATGCATGTAGAAGACATAAGGGCTTACATTTATTGTAAGAATGAACCTGTTGGACTGGATAGGTTAAGGGCACACATGTACACAATGTTGAAACTAGAAAAAATGTTCATGGATGAATACACCAAATGCAATGATCACCCCATTGTTGAGTATGCCACGACATATGAATTCTATGAAACTGAATGGATTAAGATATTGTTGAGCAGAATCTATGATGACTTGTTTTGGATTGGAGATGTACCAGTAAGAATAATAGGAGACCTAATTCATGAGATGATAGGCCTTTTTAAGACAAGTGCCATCCTTCCTATGGGTAAGGATGTCAGGAAAATGGTGGAGCAAGTGTGAAAATCCATAAGTGATAAGCATGGCATGACCATTGAGCCTATAGAGCAACCAGACATCAAGTTGATATCAATGATATTGGGCTACAAATTTCATCACACCAGCAGGGTGAATAGTGTGTCTGCGGGCACTATTCTAGCAGCCATCCGTCTTGTGCAAGAAGATGGAGAGTTCAACTTATGTGAGATCCTACGCACATAGTTGATAGAAAATATCAAAGCTATAAAACATGATAAGACTAAGGTATTTAGGTTTGGGTCCCTAATCATCTATATGTACCTTCATATAGTTGGTAAAGTGTCAGACTTGTATCTAGACAAGTCCATTCCTACCATGCCTCAGATATCAAACAAGACAACCACTGAAAGCACACTTAGAGATTACATTACTTTGGAATTGAAGACCTTCAAAGCAAGAATGCAGGTGAGGTACAAGATTCCTGAGAATATTGTAGAGAAGTATAAGGATACAATATGCTTTATGGTGGAGATTGATACTACATGTATGGAAGCTGTGGAACCTAGGACTAAGTTGATTCATCCACTTGGGTATGAGGTTGAAGAACAAGTTCTTGAAGCTTATGCATAGGTAGTGCTATCAGCCCCTAAGGATGTCAATGAACCTAGGTGGGGAACCTATGAAGAGAAGACTAGAGAAGTTGATGCTAAGTTGAACAATGCTGGAACAAAGAGAAAGGTTGCAAAGGTCACATCAGAGATTCTAAGGATTCATGCTGTATCACAAGCAGACCTTGATAAAGAAAGGGATGAGAATATTTCTCTAGAATTGAAGAGTATAGCAGAAGAACACGAAGATCCCAAGGTAAAGAAGATAAAAATTGAGAAAGATGACAGTCAAAAGGATAAGGAAGATAGTACTCCTTCTGTGCCCATCACTCATGAACCCATCAAGGAATATAAAGTAGCAGAGCCCACTAATGTACCAATGACAGGTCCTCGGGACTCAGTGCCCATGTCAGAATCACCCAAAGATAGCACAATTATCATAGATAATGTGGAAATAGCCATGGCGGCTACTGATAAGGACTTGGACAAGTTTGAGGAAGCATTTGTCAACATTGAGGAAGCAAAAATCTTATGCAGCAATACCCCTCCCACTCAACAAGAAGAAGTAATCATAGAAAATATATCTGATAAGAAAGAAGAAGAAAAGGAAGGAGTAGAGGTAGAAAAGAAAGATGAATCTTCTGTTGATTTGGTCAAGGTGAAGCAAGAGGTGATGGATAACACTCCCATCACTCCCTCCTCAGCATTATTGTCAAGTTTCACACTTGACACTAGCAGTTTGGACTCCTGGAAGGAAGAAGACCTGATTAAGTTCAGTATTCTAGCTATGGAGAAGGCGAAGGAGAAGCAAGTAATGAGGAATCCTCTCCTGGTCGAATCAGTAAATATTTTGAACAGTTTGCTGCCAGAGGATAAGAAAATAGTAAATGTACATTCAGTTGATGATGTGAGCACAGTCATCTCTCAGTTCAAAGTAAATTTTTCAAGCCTAGAAGAATCTGCGGCCATAGTGGCAGAGGAGAAATACTTAAAGAAGAGACTCAATGAACTAATGAGTAATTTTGCACTAGACTTGAACTCTCTTAAAAGTCTAGTTAGGCATCGTTGAAGGAGTTTGCAGATCAACGAAGGAAAGTCATTGCAGAATCCATGGATCAGGACAAGTTCACTGATGCCCATCTTAAGAAGATAAAAAATGTAGAGGCAATGATTGAGAAGGTGAAGATTTCAGTGCTAGACATAGCCACTGATGCAAACATGTGCAACAATGTCTATCAAGGTCAGTTGGACATAATTGAGAAGGCAGAGAAAGAAATGGAGAAGATAAGGTCTAGACAGACTCAATTGAGGAACGGTCTTGCACCCTCACTAAACATTCTTAGTCAAAACATAAAGGAGATTGATGCGACCATGATAACCTATGATCAAGGTCCGAGCATAGAATTGGAGAAGATGGAGAAGCTTCAATATGCATTATGCGCCCATCTACAGATAGTCAATTCTCTGATAGCCTTTTGGAAGAAGGAGATCCCGAAACTCAAGATTGCATATCTGGATGTTTTCCCTCAGTGAGTGTATGTAGATAAAGTTTTTTTATGCACCTTTGTCATTAATGTCAAAGGGGGAGTTGTATAGAATATGAAGTACATATATGTATAGGGAGATGTAAGAGTTTGTATAGAAGACAAAAAAAATTTGTGTAAAGGAACAGTTAGAGACTTGGCCATATTCCTTTGTTGTCATCAATGAAAAAGGGGGAGATTGTTGGAAAGTTGTCTATACTAAAGTATATGACTAGATATAGTGTTTTCATTATGTCAACAAAGTCATATAGCAGTTTGGAGTCAGCGCACTAAGTGTAAAGCTCAGAAATCAGTTAAGTGTTGAAGACTGGACAACATATAGAGTTCCTGTAGCTCAGACCACCTGCACCCATGCGTACAGATGAATTATGGTATGCGCCCTAGAATTTAAGGTTGTTAAACTATATTCTTACTTAGTCTAAGAGTGCATAAGTAGATATGTATAGATGTGAAAGTTACAGTCAGTTGAAGTTGCACAGCTAGTGTGTGCCAGTAGAGAACAGAGCATAGAGCCGATAGTGACTATTTTGGTTTGCAATTGTAAATTAATGTTGTAGAGGCTATGCACCCATTGTATTTAGGTTTCCGACATATGTACATGTATAATTGTAAGTACGCTTAAACCAATTCATTTGGAAGCATTATTTTTAATTAGTTATAGGGCCGACCTAATTGTATATTTGATATAAGCACATAAATATAAGGTGTGCCCATTGTAATCGGTATGGAAGTCAAGCAAGTTGTATTAGAGTTGAGATAAGTAGAGCAGAGGTATAAAAAGAGAGCATATGATGTATTAGAGCTTTGCAAGAGATCAAAGCATTAGCGCACCAAAGGAACTTATCTGAAAATCAATGTCACAGTAATAGTTCACCTGTAGATATAGTGTGTATCTGATTTAGAAGGTTGTAGCCTTCATCATTTGAGCAGTGAGCTCTAGAATAGTGAGTCCACTCCCCTAACAAGGATCATTGTAAAAGACTCCTAAAAGGGTCTGATCCTTAACAAGGTCTACTGTACTAAAAGCATTTTAAAGCTACTCTTAACAGGGTAAAGGATCTTCTAACAAGGATCACAAAACACTAGTGCAAATTATTAGTGGCTATCAAGTCCCATCGGGGTTTTTACCTATTTGGGTTTCCCCGTAATCATATTGGTGTCATGTGTTGATTACATGTTTCATGTTTATGTGAATGTTTAATTCAATACTTTATCATTTATAATTTAGTATTCAGATTAAAGTGAAAAGTTAAAATATAGTGAACACTGATTCACCCCCCCCCCCTCTTAGTGTTCCCATTCCTAACAAAACCCCGAACCATCTTTGATTTGAAAAATTATGTTTCCATATGCGTCCTTACTCTAGCATAAGCATGAAAGAAACTCTAGTGTTCATGTCACCTTCCTGTAACCACATCTCCATAGACCTTTGCCTCCAATAGATATCCTCTCTCAACAGTGCTTCTTCAAACTTCTCCTTCAAATATTTCTAAATTTCATACACCTTTGTTGTCAGCCCTTTATAAATGATATGTTCATTCCACTACTCAAGTTGATACTCAAGATCCCTCTTTGTCTCAAAAATATTACCACTGCTCAAGTTGATACTCAAGATCCCTCTTTGTCTCAAAAATATTACCAAAACACTCCTTATTCTATTCCTTGATCTTAAACTTTGTATACCCCAGTCTCTTGGATAGCTTCTATCATCCTTGAACCTTCGACATAAGGACCCTCCCTCCACCACTAAAGAAGTAGAATCATAAAGTTTTTATCAATGAACCACATTTTTTCAATCTTAAAATAAGCCTTTGGTCTACCACGTGACCCTTGGAAGATTAAATCAATAGGGAAATGGTCTGATCCAGACAAAGGAAGAATGGATGAGACACAACACCCTGCTCAAGAAACCACTATGGGTTAAGAAGAAACCAATCAAGCCTAACTCCAATGTGATTTGTTCCCTTCCTCCTATTGGACCAATTAATGACTCCGTTTACCGAAACACAATCAAATAGAACATTCCCTTCAACAAAATCCTTAAAATTGTAAGTGACTTTAGGAGAAGGGTCTCCCCCACCCCAATTTTATTTTGAGAACCAAAAGTAGCATTTAAGTCACCTCCTAACATCACCTTGCATGTGTCAAAACTAAGAAGAACCCCTATAAGAATCCCCCATAGACTATTCTTTCTTACTGATCACTGATGGACCATAGACATTGATGATCAGAAAGGACAAATCAAAACTAGTGACTTCAGAAACAATCCAAGTTGCATTGGTACTCAATAACTACATTTGACACTTATTCCGTCTTCAAAAAATAGCCAATCCCCCCAAAGCCCCTATGGAAGGAGAGAGAAAAAAGGACCAATTCTTCCATGAATTGAAATATTTATCCCCTACCTCATTAAAAATTTTTGTTTCCTACAATATTAAAACTATATCTATCTCGATGATCAAGACTTGATCCTTGACAATATGGGATTTGTTAGAGGTATTTAAACCTCTAATATTCCAATATATTAACCTCATTGTGTCCTTAGAGAGTCATTCGCCCTCCTTCCATTAATACTTTGTCTCGAAATCAATGTTGTTGCCTCCTGTTTACATTTCCTAGGAGTCTTTCCAAAATTCAAAGTCAGTTGAATGCCTACAACCACTTCCTCATTGGTTTTATTAGGTTTTGAAGGCCTACCCCTGACTTTCTTTTGAGATGAGAAAACAACAATTTTGGATAAGTCTTCTTACATTTGAGTGATGGATAAAAGGGGGGTTTGATTCTCTTGTTGTAAAGTTTCATCTTCATAAATATAATTCCCCTCTATATCAAATAAGTCAACCAAAATTACACCATCTTCATCATCTATCCCATCTATCTTCTCACGAAGCACCTCAAGAAGGACATTGTCAAAAAATTTCTCTACTGCTGATTCAGTTAAACCATGAGCCTTTATATTTCTGTGAACCATGACATCCTTATTCAATTCAGACTCTTCAAAAGCCCCAACCTCTTCCCCTACTGACACATTTTGAACCTCAACCACCTTATCCATTCCCCCATGGCCAGGAAAAACATCCTCACCACATATTGATCTGTGACCCTCTTGATCAACTATCTCATCTATCTTCTCATCAACCACCTCAAGAAAGACATTGTCAACAAATTTCTCTAGGGTTGATTCAGTTAAACCATGAGCCTTTAGATTTCTCTAAAGCACAAATTCCTTATTCAATTCAAACTCTTTAAAAGCCCCAATCTCTTCCCCCACTGAAATATTTTGAACCTCAACCATCTTATCCATTCCCCATGACCAGGAAAAACATCCTTACCGCCTATTGAACTATGCCCCACCATCAGATTATTGACTTCCATTACCCCAAGTGAAGGAAAACAGTGTTCATGTAATCTTGGAACCTCCTAGGACATCACACCCCATTTACCATAGTAAACTCATGCCCTTCATCAACCAAAGACCTTAGATCAACCTTCTCTACTTGTCTAGCTTCTACAAAATCCGATTGGCATACCTTATAAAGAGATTGGGAACTTGTACCAACTACTTGACTCTGTGCCCTCTGAGCTTCAGGGGTAGATTGAACATTAGAAGGAATCAATTCGCACTCCTAAGCTACCCCACCTATCATATCTTGATTCACAAGAAGGGCTTGCCTTATCCCAACATCCTGCAAAGGGGCCATAGGAGTTGGACTATTTGTATTGACTGTCTCATCCCTCAAATCCACATCCCCATTATTAGAAGTCCAACCTTCATTACCATTTAGTTTCTTTGAGCCTCTATTAACATGATACATAGGATCCGGATAGACTGTGTCTACATTTTCTACCACACAACCACAATGAGACATAAGATTCCCTAAACACCCATGTCTGTGATCCATTACCCATTTTTCATTATCAATACTAACCTTTTACACAACTTCCCCAAATTTAGATTTGGATACAACTTCCAATGGCCATTCCTTATCAAAATATTTCAGGACACACAACCTTACAGTATGAACACAATCATCAAAAGACACAAAATGATGCCTAGTGGAAATTCCTAAGGAATTAGCCACCACTTCTAGAATCTCAACATCCCTAAACTTCAATGACAATCAAGGGAATAAAGCCCATACATGATAAAATGATACAATAGCCTAATGCAAAAGGAACCCCAAATGCCAGATCTACCTACAAAGCCCATGCCTTTTAACAAACAAATCCTTCTTATGATGCAACCTTTTTCTAGCTACTTTATCCTTGAAAATAACCACAAAAAAACCTTCCCCTTATCAATAATGAAACACTCAGTGACACACACCCATTGTCCCATTACCCACTGTAGAATAAAATCATTGTCTGGAAAAAATAATCACACGTCTTACCGATAAGAGCACGGGCATGTGAATCCTCTATCTAGGTATCGAGCATCCTATTAGGAATCAATATCAAATGCCTTCGATCTTTTAGATTTGGATGGTGTTAGCCAGAATATGCTCATTCACCCTCTATCAGCCATCACTATTTATACAATACTAACATTCAAATATTTAAATAATACTAAAACATATTCAATATATAAATATATAATAAAAAAACTCTTAGTTAAGAAAAATAAACCAAATCACTCACTATAAATATTTCTAAAGAAAATATAAGGTTTTGAATAAATAAGATAATGTTTTAGGAAATATATCTATCTATACATTACAAACTCTCTCCCCCCCCTCTCTCTATCTATAGATATTATAATGCTTATATATGAGAGCAATATTAACGTCTCTATCTTTAAAATAATTATGTCAAAAAACTCCCAGTGGTGGATTCTTGATGTGCCTATTTTTAATTGGATTTATGTATTAAGTAAACTAGACACCTTGAGAATGAAAAAAATCAATCACAATATATTTTAAAATATTTGAAGAAGAGAGGAAAAATGATACATCTTGTGGGAGGAACGATAGTCTGAAATGAAGTTGTGAAAAGATTGCTAGAAATCCTACCTCCATAACTGCTTGTGCAACGCATTTGCTTTCAATCTGTCTTCAGGGCCCTACCAAATTTGGTCTAGATATTTTCTAAACATACGCAAGTCTACTTCATTAAAAAGCAATACAAATATCTTCATTAGGTGGGTCCTTCTCAACTTTCAAAGAAATAAAAAACTACAAGTAGTATGGGCCCAATGCTTTAGATCATCGGTGCACTCACCAGGTTGCCCTAAGTATTTCTTCAGTTTTAATATTGTGGAGGCTTTAGCTGCTAAGATGACCCCTTTTGTGACTAGAGTTTAATAATAAATAATAATAAAATAAATTAATAGATGAACAAATAATAATAAATTTATTATTAAAATTAATTATATCATTAATATAATATATTAATTGATATATAATATAATAATATAAGTGAATATACTAATATTATAATTATAATTTATTACAATAATTAAATAATATTAATAAAGTACTATTACCTATTAATAAATGAGTATAATAATATTATAATTTATTAATACAATAATTATGCCGAAGGTGTTTCTTATATGAATGCATCCAACTGGGTTAATGCTAACGATGGTCATCTAGCATGTCGTACGCATGCAAGACGATTGAACGCATCCCAATCATCCGCAGGTTTAAAAAAAAAATGAATTTGTATAATTTTAAAGATGTGAATGCGCTGTGAAAATTCTATTACAGTTACTGATTATTAACCTCCTATCTTTGATAGATTATTTGATCAACAAATATTAGAAAATAACACAACTGCAACTTCACAAATAAAAACCCATAAAATATGCAACACAGTGAACACGAGATTTTCGGACAATTGTCCCTGGAAAAACCCTGAGGGGAAAACCAGTACTGGAAATGAGAAATATATTAAACTTCAGCAAATTAAGAGATACAAAATTCCTTGCCTCTCACTGGCAGAACTCAGACAATCTCCCAATTCCTCTTGCTGATATTCCTCCACTGCTATCCCCAGCGCTATCACTACGCCCCTTGCTAACATTGCAAGACTTGTTTGCTATCACTGCAAACACATTTTCTATCACTAAAAATGCTCTCCAACTTGTTCCCAACAGATGACCCAATGACCCTTTTTTATACTACTCTCATTGAAAAATCAACGACTGAGATTAATACAAATGAACGGCTGAGATTAAGACAACTCAATAACCACTAACAAACTTGGTTATGAGGTGTCACCTAAAAAGAGTCAATATTAAATAACAATTGTTTTTATCCTAACAATATTTGTTTGCCAAAAAAAAACATTTTCTAAATTCTAGGCCAGGACGAACAGCTGTCCAAACTACCCATAACTAACGCTACTATTTCCGGGTGAGGACAAACAGCTGTCCAAGCTACCAAAATTAACACTCCCTCTTAGCGAGGAAGCTATTCTGCACGACACCTAACTTATCTCTGAAGAAGATGAATTTTTTCTTCCCCAATGCCTTTGTCAGAATGTGTGCTATGGGCTCCTTTGTAGGTATGTAGTGTAGCTGAACAACCCCTCGTTGTACACAATCCCTGATGAAGTGATACCTGATGTCTATATGTTTAGACCTATCATGAAACACTAGATTCTCAGACAACTTGGTGCAACTCTGATTGTCGCAATGTATCACAGTAGTCTCAACCCTCTGACCAAACAAGGCTACTAACAACTTTCGAAGCCAAATAGCTTCACATGTTGCCATGCTAGTTGCTATGTATTCTGCTTTTGCAGAACTCAAAGCCACAGACTTCTGCTTCCTGCTGAACCAAAAGACAACTCCCGATCCCAAACTGAAACAACACCCTGAAGTGCTTCTGTTGTCTGTTGTACTGCCTGCCCAATCTGCATCAGTATAGCCTATCAACTTGATACCTTCACCTCGAACATATCTAATCCCATACTCAACTGTACCACGCAAATATCGTAGCACATGCTTCACTGCTGTCCAATGCACTCTCTTTGGCTCCACCATGAACTGACTAAGAGAGTTTACTGCAAAGGCTATATCTAGCCTAGTGTTGACCAAATACATGAGCGAACCAATCAACTGCTTGTATAAGTTGGGATCTACATCCTTCTCCTTGGATGTATCTACCTTCCTCCAATTCGTGATCATGGGTGTAGACATGGCTTTGCAATCTTCCATCCCGAATCTCTTCAAGATTTCAATGCAATATTTCTCTTGCCCAAGAAAAATCTCTCCATCTATCTGCCACACCTCCATGCCTAGAAAGTAGTGCATAAGTCCCAAATCCTTCATCTCGAACTCTACTGCAAGATCCTTCTTGCAATACTCTATGAGCCCTAGTGAACCTGTTAGAAACAAGTCATCCACATATAGAACAAGAATGAGACCCTCACCCCCAAGCACCAAGTAGTAGAGGTTAGCATCTGGCTCACTCTTCACAAAGCCCATTTCTTGCAAGTAACTATCAATGCGCTCATACCATGCTCTAGGAGCTTGCTTGAGTCCGTATAAAGCTCTCTTCAATCTGCACACGTGGGTCTCTTTACTGTGTGCTACAAAGCCTTTTGGTTTCTCTATGTATACCTCCTCCTTCAACTCACCATTGAGGAATGCTCTCTTGACATCCATTTGATGGATCTGCCATCCCATCTGTGCTGCAAATGAGATCACAGCTCGTATAGAAGTATACCTGGCCACAAGAGAAAATATCTCCTCATAGTCTATTCCCTCCTTTTGAGAGAACCCCTTTGCCACGAACCTTGCCTTGTATTTCTCAATGCTACCATCTGCACCATGCTTGATCTTATAGATCCAGCATGATCCAACCACTACCCTATTTGTTGGTCTAGGCACTACCTCCCACACATCATTCTGCATTATTGAGGTATATTCTTCAACCATTGCATCTCGCCACACCTGATTTTGTGCAGCATCCTGATAACTGGAAGGCTCACTATCTACCAACTGGCTGACTAAAGCCACATAGTCATTGAACTTGGCTGGTTGTCTCCTTTCTCTTGTACTCCTCCTAGGAGCTCCCACTAACTCCTAAGTATCCCTTTGTTGAACCTCACGGTTCCTACTGCCAACTGTAGAGAATGAAATATCAACCTCCATATCTTCTTGATGCATATCCTATTGCACCAGTTGCTCCATACTCTGTGAAATCTCACCACCTGGGTCTATGCTAGTACTAGTAACTATACTTGAGCTTTGCTGCCCTTGACTCGGTTGAGCTACCCCTGGAGCTTCTATTGGTTGCTCACTCTGATCTTCTGCTGGCAAATCTCTAGACCTCCTAAATGCCTTGTCCTCCATGAACTTGACATCATGTCTGACTATAATCCTCTTAGTCCTTGGAATAAATATCTGATATGCCTTTGAGGTTTCATTGTACCCAACAAAGTACCCCCTCTCTGTAGTCTGATCTAACTTGGTACGCGTGTCCTTTGGAATGTGACAATATGCCAAACTCCCAAAGATCCTAAAGTGACTAACATCTGGCTTCTTCCTAGTGAATGCTTCCTCTGGTGTCATCTTTCCCAATACCTTATGTGGAATTCTATTCTATATATATACTGATGTACTACATGCTTCTGCCCACAGATAACGAGGCATATCCTGGTCATGCAACATAGCCCTTGATGCCTCTGTTATAGACCGATTCTTCCTCTCAACAACTCCATTCTGTTGCAGATTGTAAGGAACAGTCCACTCTCTTGATTCCTTCTCTGGTATAGAACTCCTGGAACTCATTGCTTTTGTACTCGCCTCCATTGTTTGACCGAAGAACCTTTATCTTCTTTCCTGTCGAATTCTCCACAAGAGCTTTAAACTCTTGGAACCGACTGAAAACCTCATCCTTGGTCTTCAAGAAGTATATCCATGTCTTCCTGGAGAAATCATCAATAAAAGTAACAAAGTACTCATACCCTCTGAGAGACTTTGTCGACATTGGTCCACATACATCTGAATGTACTAGGTTAAGAACACCCTCAGATCTGGTGTTACTCCTTGGAAAAGATACTTTTGCAAACTTCCCCAACACACATCCCTTACATACATCATCGTGCTATGTGCTCACCTCAGGAACACCTGTCACTATCTCACGAAGCAATTTAAGTGCTCCATGATGTATATGGCCCATCCTCCTATGCCATAGCTCTCCAAGATCTCTAGGATTACTGTTTCTCATAAGTGCTTTAGGAGTGTCAAACTGCAGTCTATAAAGGCGACCGCTCCTAACTCCAATAGATATGGGTGATTTCCAATCCTTGTGCTTGATCAACATGTGTCCCTCTAAAAAGTACATTATACCCTTTATCCTGAAGAACAGATATAGAAATCATATTCATACCTAATCCTGGCACATGCAACACATCACGAAGGGGAATAATCTTCCCATTCTCCCTCTGAAACTGAACAGTCCCTTTCCCAACTGAGTTGAGTTTGGACAAGTTTCCCATAGAAATCTGGGTACTGGTACTCTCCTCCTTGTAACTGGAGAAGTACTCTCTAACTCCTGTCATATGAAATGACGCCCCACTATCTATATACCAAACACTCTGTGAGGTTGAGCTAACCATACAAGCTATGAGTGCGAACTCATCTTCCAATCTACTAGAGAGCTCATCTGCACTTGTTGAAGCTGCCACCTGCTTCTTGCCCTTATTTTCATTCTTCTTCCTTTCTGGGCAATCACTGACATAGTGGCCAAACTTGTGACAACCAAAGCATTTGATCTTCGAAAAATCTTTCTTCTTTTCACCTTGTGAATTTGATCCTTTACTAGACCCCTTCTTTGCTTTCCCTTTACTCGCTAGGGCAACATTTTCCTGTTTCGCCTCACTTTTCTGACTCTTGTTGTTGGCTCCATTGACAAGACTTAGGCTAAGCTCCTCCTGAGTGAAGTCACTCCAAAGTCGATCCCAATTTGGTAAGGTGTTTCATCCATTAATGACTTGAACAAAGACATCCTACTGCTTAGTAAACCCATTTAGGGCTATTCTTACTAGCTCATCATCATCTGGCTTATCTCCAACAGCTGCTAACTCGTCCTTGACAAGTGTGAGCTTGGTGAGGTAACTTGTGACGTCTTCTCCCTTAATCATCTGGGTATTCTTCAACTTTTCTCTGAGAATCAACTTCCGATTGGTGGTAGCATTCTGGTACAGATTCAGAATGGCATCCCACATCTTCTTTGCAGTATCTAACTCCGCAATATGTGGAACAATATGATCCTTGACACCATCAAGGATTATCCTCCTCGCCTTGGCATTGTCCTTCTTGTATGCTGTGAGCTGTGTTGCATCTGAGGGTACAACTACAATAGTGGTAACATACTCCTTGATACCATTCTCTTCCAGCAATAAAAAAATTCTAGCTTTCCAGACACCAAAATTTGAGGCACCATCTAATCTGTCCTGATCTCTCAAACCAGCTACAACCATCTCAAAGAAATAAAAGAAATAACTCGAAAGAGGTCAAACTAGGTTTTATAAACCCTTGAATTCTTTCCTTCCTAGGGTAAACCTTTTCTACACTCAACTTAGCTCTGATACCATGTGAAAATTCTATTACAGTTACTGATTATTAACCTCCTATCTTTGATAGATTATCTGATCAACAAATATCGGAAAATAACACAACTGCAACTTCACAAATAAAAACCCATAAAATATGCAACACAGTAAACATGAGATTTTCAAATAATTGTCCTTGGAAAAACCCCAAGGGGAAAACTAGTACTGCAGATGAGAAATATATTAAACTTCAGCAAATTAAGAGATACAAAATTCCTTGCCTCTCACTGGCAGAACTCAGACAATCTCCCAATTCCTCTTGCTGATATTCCTCCACTGCTATCCCCAGCGCTATCACTGCACCCCTTGCTAACATTGCAAGACTTGTTTGCTATCACTGCAAACACATTTGCTATCATTACAAATGCTCTCCAACTTGTTCCCAACAAATGACCCAATGACCCCTTTTTATACTACTCTCGCTGAAAAATTAACGGCCGAGATTAATACAAATAAACGGTTGAGATTAAGACAACTCAATAACCACTAACAAACTTGGTTATGAGGTGTCACCTAAAAAAAGTCAATATTAAATAACAATTGTTTTTATCCTAACAATATTTGTTTGACAAAAAAAACCATTTTCTAAATTCTAGGCCAGGATGAACAGCTATCCAAACTACCCATAACTAATGCTGCTATTTCCGGATGAAGACAAACAAGTTGTCTAAGCTACCAAAATTAACAACTTTCAGGATAAATATTCTAACTCGCGATCAATGGGGTTACCTTTGTGGTTTACGAGACACGTATGATTTTATACGACAATTTCGCAGGGGCCATTTCCTTGATGCACGAGCTTTATGACGCAATGCAGAATCTGCCCACACCTTGCATAAAAATGCGTTCCTAGCATGTATCGGTTACTGCGCCAGACTGGCTATTACCAGCTGTTATACGACTTACCAAACAGTAAGAAACCCAATGCTAGAAAACAACTTGCGAAAACAAAAGCAATTAACATCAGGAACTCAGTGATAGAAATCCACAGGCAAGTTATCATCATCTGTTTCCACACTGCGGGCACAACTTTTGATTCCAAGGAGGGTTTGTGTTTGGCGACGGTGTACACCACTGCGGCCATGGATGGAATCAGGAGACCAGAATAGAGTAATGGGAATACAATTTATAGGAGTAAAAGCTCCGTCAATTGCGTCGTGGGCATCTTCTGCCCTTCACGGGTATTGTAGGAAATAATCTTAGCGAAATGAAGCTTGGCCATGAAATATTGTACCGGATCTATCAGAGCTAAAGGCAGAAAGAATAGCAGAGTGATGTTCCCCAGTAATTTAGCCTTAGAATGAACGATTTCGAACGATAGCCATTGGGGTTAACCATCGTATACTAATGTCCCACACTTGTGAAGAAACCTGATGGCTGCATTGAATCCCATTGGTATCATAATTTGCCATCCCAATACTGTCATACTACATAAACAACAGACCAAAATGTTTATATTAGAATCTGAGATGCAAATATCCTAATAATTAACCTTTTTGCATTTACATGAGAATTTAACTTCATACCAGATTGACATTGAGTCCACTGCAACAGTTGGGTTCTTTAGATTTCCAGTTAATACAATGAGGACTGTGAAGTACCAACTCTCTAAGCTGTATATTCATTCATCGAATGAAAATTTGTTATTGGTAGCAGCACTTTTAAGGGAAAAATATATAAAACTAATTTACGAAAACTAAACACTGACATAGTACATTCCTACATGTCAAATATTATATATCTATTATTGAAAGGTACATAGTACAGGTATGGTGCATAAAACTATATGATATCTGAAATGGATAAATTAAAAATGGATATGGAGGCAAAAAAATGAACCATAACATGATTCCGGAACCCATGGAAAGTTTAACAAAAGCCCCCAAATCTTTGAAAGCTGAAATGGACAATCCTCTCCAGGAATCTGAACATGGAGGATCAAACCTATTAGAGAGATCCATGCCATGGCCGTCACTTTGCTCTGTGCCTGAAGAAACTTCTGGACTGGAAAATAAATTGCAAATGCAAGGAGTTCCATTTTACAAATAAAATGTTCATTCATGATGCACCTTGAATTATATCTTCATTGTGATTCACCAAATGCAAATTGGCAAGCGTAATACTGAATTCTCCTCCCTCCTGCCAGCATTCTCTGATAACTTTCCTTTTCACTGTGAGGCTCTCTCCTCGTTTTCCTAAATTCTTCGAGCTCCTATTAATGCATAAATATGGAAGCATAAAAGAAAATAAGGTATGACAATGCACTTGAATTGCTCAATGAATGCCATGATTCCCATATTTGCTCCACGCGTCTAAAGAACCACTAATGTCTCTTGTTCTTCTATAATATGACTTTAAAGAATATGAAGTACCAATAAATACAAAACTTGGAAATTACATCTAGAATATGGCTCCAGCCATTTTTATAAGTTTCATCTTGGGAGGTCCATTTATATCTAAGAAAATTCACTCCATGAAATTCATTGACAAGGTATACGATCAACAAAGTATTAGAAATTGAGTTGATTGATTTTTAGAGAAACAAATATTCTATAAATCTGCACTCTACAAGGATTAATCTTACTGAAAGAGCATCAACTAGGATCAAAATGGTGGGTATCTTATTATTTTTGTGATGTTATATTTATATTAACCTATGACTATTGAGTTCTATATTAGAACATCATGTTTAAAAAGGTTAAATATATAATATAATTTTAATATGTTTAAAAAGGTTAAATATATAATATAATTTTAATATTATAAGATGTAGATTTATTAAATTTATATTTTAATATTATATTATAATAAAATTATATATATAATTTGTATAAAATTTAAATTCTATAAATAATTATATTATAACATATTAATTATATTATTTAATTAAAATTTTATTTTATTGATTTGTAAAATTAAAAATAATTTAACTTATATAAGTATGTAATATAATAATATATGCAAGTGTAGATGTATGTTATATTGAGGTTATATATTATTATCACTTCTTAATTAGAGTCGTGTTAGATTCTTTCATTTCAAGATTAATCTTGTCTGGTTTTGCACCAAAATATATATATTTAATAAATCTCCATTATAAAAAAGGGAAACAACATAACATCTATTCGGTGTAAAAATTGCATACCGAGTTGCAATTACTAGTATTAATAAATAACCATTATAGGTATCGACCAATATATGGAAGACACCATTATTGATCTCTGTCGTTAAAGGGTGGGTGTTCAGAGACTATCAGATCTTCTTATATCACCACTGCAATTACCAATGGTGCGATATTGTTTTATGAAAATGATAAGAACAACCATATTGATATTCTTATAGTTGTCACTCTCATTTTTTATCATGTTCGACAGTAGCAATGAGAACATAATCAATCCCCTTGATCATAGTCTGTGATGATTTCTAAAACACCAACTTAAGCATAGTTTCTACATGGATAACAATGGAATTCCACATGAAGGTTATGTGTGTCTGAACAATTATTATCAGCTGGTAGTCGCCACAAGATGATCAACGTTGCTTATCAATGTAATCCATCGAGCATGTCTAAAATATGGTGACATAGAAGTGACTTGGTACTGATGGACCAACAACAACAAATCATATCATTATCCATCGTTAAAGGAAGGATCAATCAAAAAGCCAACAAGGTACAAGAGGTCAACCATCAAATAAAAGAGTCGATTATAACAAATAGTTCACTAATTGAATGGTCGGTAGAGAACAATTGTTAAGAAATGATTATGATAAACATATGCAATTAGTCAAGGAAAGAACCAATTGTTATGAGGAGATACAGTTAGATCAAATGGTCTATTATGAAAGGACATGTCTCCAAAGATATTACCGAACAAAAGTATAAATGCATTTAAAGGCATTCTCTAAGGAGAATAGGAAGGAATTGAAATAGATATAAGTGATTGAATATGTTCCTTTCCTTTCTCAATATTATTTTACTCACTTAAGGGAGTTGTGTCTTATCTAGGTATTGGCCACATGGATTCAAATATATTAATTCAGAGACAACACCAAGAAATTCAATTATATTAGACATGAGAAAATTAGGCCAACCAGTATAAGTATTAAGTACATAAGATATCAGATACTCTCAAATATATGGTCAATTACAAAACCCTATATCTATGTCAATCTATTTTGGTATCTCTCATTTATAAGTGCATATCACATTTACATTCCTCTCTCTATATATAAGATCCAATATTGTGGAAAACAAATCATAATTTTTTTATAAGCATTATTGGACCATCAAATTATTAAGATAATTCACATTATAAGTCACTCTCCCAAAAAATTTGAATACAAGTTTGAGTGAAAGGAGGTATTGGCAATTGAAATTAATCCCAATTTACATATGACTGGCCAAGGGTTATTACAGCTATGGTTGACGGATAGGCGTGCCAATTCCTCTGACTCTTTAATGAGAATGTTTACTTACAAGGAGTTGAAGATTGCAACAATGAATTTTAGGTCTGAGTTGGGGAGAAAAGGATTTGGCTCAGTGTTCAAAGGATCTCTAGTAGATGATATGCTTATGACTGTGTAAAAATTGAAGGGTTCAAGACAAGATGAAAATAAATTCTGAGAAGAAATCAATTCTCTTGGAGGGTTTGAGGGTTTTGTGCACAAGGATCAAGAAGGTTATTGATCTATGATTGCATGTCCAACAAATCTCTGAATTTCCTATTGTTCACAAGTAATTCAAAGAGTGAGAGGAAGGTACTCGACTAGAAGACCCAATTTGAGGTTGTATTAGGCACTGTCAGAGGGTTACTCTATCTCCATAAAGAATACAAAAGTTGCATCATTCACACTAATGTTAAGCCTGAAAACATCCTTCTGGGTGGTGTTTTGTCCCTAAAATTGGTCACTTTTGGGTTGGGAAAACTCATGGGTAGAGATTTGAGCCATGTGCTAACCACTACAAGAGGAAAAATAGGATACATGGCTCTAATGTGGATCTTCGGTACTCCCATCACTCCCAAGGCAGATGTCTAAAGTTTTCCTATGACCCTTTTGGAAGGTGAAATTAGCAAAAGAAATATTGAGAGCTACATCACTTTTATGGTGGACTAGTATTCGGAGTGAGAGGATAGAAAGAGGATCGAATAAGATATCAAATTGGGAAAGAATGAAAACTATGGTAAAGGGACAATTTTTCCTTCAGATTTGGCAATACAAACTAAGATGAGAAGGAAAAATTTGAAACAAAGGGACATGGATATTATCTCCTACACGGAGCTATTTCACACCCTAAGCATTAGGCGAGGGATAGAAGATGAAGATGAGAAGGTTGCTAGGTACATGAATGGCCTTAAGTACAACATACAAGATGAGATTGGGTTGAACATACTGAGGACCGTAGGAGAATGTTTTTAAGTTGTAGTTAATGCTAAAGAGAAGTTGAAACAAAAGAATGAGAGACAAACTAATAGAGGAGGAGGAACCATGAGGGGAACAGATGGTAGGACAAATGCAGACTTTCAAACAAGCAATGACAAGGATAAAGGTAGAGAGCCTACTAAAAATCAGAGAGGAGGATATAGAGGAGGAAGATTTGGAGGAAGAGTCAATGGTATCTTTACAGGTAGATGTTTTTATTTTAATGAAGTGGTCCATTATTCATTTAGATGTCTTAAATGGATTGAATCAGACCAAGACAAGGATAAGAGAGTACATCTTTTGCAAGAGGATGAAGAGAAGGGAATGTCTAGATCTATAATGATAGATCCTAAAATTGGTGAATTCTTAATGGTATGAAAAGGTGAGAAAATTGTAGAACCAAAGGTAAATATTTTCAGAACAAATTTTTTATGTAAAGGAAAGATATGTAAATTGATTGTGTATTCTAGAACATATAGGAATCTTGTTTCATTTGATATGGTTTCCAAGTTAGGAATTGTGCCATTTGACCATCCTAATCCCTACAAGGCCACCTGGATTACCCAAGAGCAGCATGTAGTGGTTAGTTGGTAGGCTTATGTGAATTTTTCTACTGGTTCATATCAGGATAGGGTTCTTTGTGATGTCATTCCTATGACATGTGGAAATATAATTCTTGGTAGACCATGGTAGCATAGCAGGAAAAAAATTCATGATAGGTTTGAGAACACATACTTTGTGCACAAGGATGGTAATAAGTACAAAATGAATCTATTACCTTTGGATAGTGAAAGTGAAATCATTTTTATTTGTTTTGTCAATCAAATATTTGGCAATAAATGTGATATTGGCTAAAAAATGAAGAATTTTCAAAATGGGGATAGTCCTAATGCTAAGGGAATTTGGGATTTGAGTAGTGTGCAAATAGGAACCATCAGTTGTCCTATAGTGAATCAGGGAAAGGATGAAGGAAATGAGGAGTTTCAAAGGCAGACTATGAAGGTGATTGGATCAAGAATATAGTCAAAATGCAAGCAACAACAAGATAGTTGCAACAATACTGTCCTAGGTAGGGACACACAAGAAAAAATTGTATTTCTAATAATGTTTGGCATGTGAATACAAGTTGGAGAGGAAGAAAAAAATTTACCCTTGGGGATTACTTGAATCTTGATCAAAGACACAAGGCAAGGAAGAAATGGAACCAGTATTGGGACAAAAGTTTCTTTGAAGGTGGGGAGTATGATGCAGGAGCATCAGGGTGTGAAAAGTTGCCTAAGGAGGACAAAGGACAAACAAAAGACATAAAGGAATCCAAACAAGTTATTTGGCATTTGTTGAAGTGAATCATGACATTTGAAGGCTATACAAATAATTAATTTGTAATAAATCTTGAAGGGCCTGTTAAGGACCTTAGGATCATAAATGGTGGAAAATTAGCATAATGGTAAAATGATGTTAAATAGATCCTTAAGAGTCTTAGAGGGATTTCAAAATTCTTAATGAATTCTTAAGGATATTCTTGACAAGTTTGGGAGGTAATTTTGTTGTTTTATTCATTAACTTGTAAGTTGGAGAATTCAAATATTTGAATAACAATGACTAGATGTGATTAGGAGGGAAGTTGGTTTTACAAGGTTTAATCATTAAAAAAACACTAAAATTGATCAGAGATAGTTGAGGGAGTTATAAGGAAGGTATTTAAATAGAGTTTGATCATTTTACAGTGAGATGTATATCAGAAAAAGGACTGGTGTACAGGACTGTGCCTAAGAATCAATAGAAAAATACATTTTCTACAAATTTTGATGTGGTTCTTGAATTTTATTTGATCAATAAATTTTTTAATTCCTTGAGGAACTTATCTAACATTGTTTCAATCCATTTTGAATATTTTAAAGTTCATCTAATTCGCTGACTAATCAAAATAGTGTTGTCTTTCATTAGAATCCCGTGATTTCTTTGCAAGTTTTGATAAATTTAATCGATAAATGATCATTCCATGGATGAATAATGTTTGATTCACATGGAATGATGCATCCTTAAATTTTATCATATGATACTAACATTATAATGTGCATATAAGGAGTTCATTGATGGTGATCACTGAAACACGGTATTGAAGGTTTAAGGAATTGATGGGTAGGGAGCAGCAGTAGAAGAAATGTCTTAAGGAGCTAGTATTTTTATGACTTGAAGTGTCTAGATACACCCTATACAAGGTGTATCCACCCTTTTTTGATCCCAAAAGTGTTGGGAAGTTTTTCTATTGAAAAACCCTAGTTTATAGGGTTATTGGTGACCAATTTGGAACTTTACTACTTGGAAGGATCCAAGGCCCAAATTGACTGGAGATTATTTGGTTTTGAAGCATTTGGAAATATTGTTGAGAGTCTCTAATTCAAGGAAGGAGTAGAACTTATCTAGGTTCTTTGTTAAATTGCCTTATTTTGTGCTTGTTGTCAGGGTACAATTTGAAGACCCTTAACATTGTCCAAAACAACATATACTATAATATGTTATCATATGTCCAAAAGTTTATCTAAAAAGATAATGATTTTTTTTGGTTTCTTTAGAAAATCTGGAGTAACCTACACTTTTATATCATTGTTTACCTACAAGAGGGCTATTAGGCCTTGGGAGCAGTTTGAGTTATTTGGTGTGTCCAAGGTTTTGTTCCAAACCTTATAACTTAATAAATCTTGTTGAAATCAACTAGAATAGGTGAAATACATATATCTTATCCATTTGGGAAGGGTGTATTCACTTTTGGTTCATTTGAAGCCCTAAGGGTTAGTGGGAAAGTGCCTAAACCACTCAAAGGTTCATCCTTTCAAATTTCCATTTAGTCCTTCCACCAGACCCCTCTGCACTAGTTCACCACTAGTAGTCAATATGGAATCATTCAAAAAGCTAGAAATAGGGCCATCACCCATACCCATATCACAAAAGAGGGAGCAATAAATGTAGAAGGACAATGAAAGGCAGAAGAAATTGCCTTCACATGGGGTGAGTGACCATTGCCTCATGCGAAGTCGATCTCTCTAGGGAGTACTCAAAAGTTGCAGACCTCTCAAAAAAATAAAATCTCACTAGATAATTGGTTTTATTGAAGAAATAAAAAATATGAAAATTTATATATCTATTTTGCAGGATGCAAAAATTTGTGGGGAATGAAAGTCTAACTTTTCTCGAGGTTGTGTGGACGCTAGGGTTGTAAGGTGAACCACCAATTGAAGATTGATATAGATGTAGCCAGTAAAGTGGAGGAGGATATTGAAATGTTAAGTGGTCATTCTATCATCTAAAAATTCATGAGGATTAAACTAAGCCACAGTACCATCAAGTTGTGGATAGCCAAAATGTGGAAGACTGACGTGGTAATCAAAAACATGCCTGGTAATTTATTTATCGTGGCATTTTCAAATGAGAAGGAGATGTTTTAGATAGCCAATAAGGATTTATGGTACATGAACCATCCACTATATATGATGCCCTAGTTCCCTAAATTCAATCTAACCATTTACTATCCCTACGATAAGTTGGTATGGGTTCACCTCTACAATCTTCCCCTAGAATACTAGTCAGAAAAATGTTTAGAGAAGATTGGTCAAAATATTGATATATTTTTATATTATTATTATTTTAATAATATATTATGTTTATTCATTTATTTATTATATTTTATCATTTAATACTAGTCTAGATGGGGTACATCACAGTCCACCCTTCCCGAAATTGATTGTCCTCAGGCCATGCGAACCTTGATGTATATGATGTCCTACTATGTAACTTTGATCTCCAATATGACAATCCTGAAATAGAAAATTCAACTTGAGGTTAGAACTACAATGTATTTACAAATATAACTTATCAAATCTAAATATAATATTTAATTTAAAGTACTAGGAATAATTCAAAAGATGAACTTATCTTGATGTACTATAGTTCTTTCCTGCTCCTAGGTATGCATTACCTTGTTCCATGATGAGTCTTGATGAGTACTCCTTATAGTCCTCAGGAGAGACTTTATCTCTTTTGAGACCTTATGGATACCCTTTTAGGACACATCCATACCTTATAATTCTTGGTAGAGACTTTATCTCTTACCATGATTTTATGGATATCCCATTAGGATCTATCCATCTCTATAGTCCTTAAGAGAGACTTTATCTCTTCCTAGGCCTCTATGGATATCCCTTTAGGATGTATATAATCCTCAGGAGATACTTTATCTTATATTAGGACTCTATGGATATCCATTTAGGATATATCCATCTTTATAATCCTTGGGAGCTACTTTATCTCTACCAAGTACCTTATGGACGTCCCTTTAGGAAAAATCAATATTTATAATTCCTAGTAGAGACTTCTTCCCTACCGAGGCCTCTATGGATATCCCTTTTAGACTATCCATCTTTATAATTCTTGGTAGAGACAAGTTATCTCTTTTTGAGTCTCTATGGATATCCCTTTAGGATGTATCTATTTCTATAGTTCCTAGTAGAGACTTTATCTCTTTCCAGGTCTTTATGGATATCCATTTAGGATGTATCCATCTCTATAATTATTGGTAGAGACTTTATCTCTTTGCAAGATTTCGGGGATGTAAGACCTTTTCCTTAATGTCACACAAAGAATTGAGAATATTATGAGAGTAAATAAGTACAACTGAATATTTTCATTAATATTTTTGTGGTTTCTTATTTCATTACAAACTCTTATTTCCTAATCTAATATTCAACTCTTTATTTGATTTTAACCTTGATCACAAGTCTTACCTATTGATTCTAATAAAAATTAATATTAATAATTTTCCAACTAATCAGTATCTAATCATTGGTTCATGTTTCTACCTCTCTTCTCTAGCCTTATTTACTAATTAAACATCCAATTTGTGTATTATTGTCATAACTAGGGTTAAATTTCCTCAAAACTCAATTTATTTTCCCCTTCATTCATTGATTGGATAATATTGAGATCCTGATATTGTGTCTTGTTTTCATATGCATCCCTCCTTATGTTTCTTTCATAGATGTTTCTTCTATTCTATGAAATTGATTCCTTTTTCCACACTTATGTACAAATGCCCATTTTTCTCTACATGTAAAACATAATCCTTTCTTCATTATGCCCTATTTTAGTTGAGGGTTTCCTTGCCTTGGCATTGGTGCCTAGTACTCCACTATTCTTTGCAAAAACAACATGTTCTTCCTTTATCTAATTTTCTTGACCCTTCATACTCACGGTGTGCCTTAATCAGGAAAATCTTGAAGTCTTTCCTTTGAGGAATTTGATTAAGCCTTCTTGGCCTTTTGTATTGCTTCTTTCGGGGGTTAAGGTTCTGGTGGATTTACTATAGTTTTGATTGAGTCTTTAAGCCCCTCAATAAACATATAAGCGAGTCTTCTTTGGGATAGATCTAGAACCATAACAAAAATATTTTGGAATTGATTGGAAAATTCTGAGCTATAGTCCTCATTTGTTTAAGATGGGTTAACTTTTGGAAGTACTAGATTGAAGATCTATTTTGGTTCAGCCTACTCATGACTCTTTGAGTAAATTCACTATAGGTATTGATATTTTTATGTCCTAGATTAGTGAGACCGCAGTGCCACCAATTGTGGGTTGATCTGGTTAAGTGGAGTATGGTGACCTTAATGGCATTTTCTTTGCTCATGGGACCAAGGAATAGATATGTATCTAGTTTTCAAACCCGCGAATGAGTGGTTTCCTTCCTTGATCCATCAAAACATGGTAGGGATATCTTACTTTTCTTTGATTTAAAAGGTGCTTGTCGACATGATTCTTCCTTCTATTTCTATTTTCCATGGTTTTGGTTAGATGCCTACAACTGCGGTTAGATGTGCAGACAATGAGGGTTTCTTATCAGGAATGTTTAAGGAAAAGATAAGGTGTACTCTTATGGAGCACCAATTCAATTTTCCTGAGGACATAATAAGGAATGAGTTTGACCTCCAAACTCAAGAAATTAAGAAGGAGAAATGGATAATCTACAAGAAGACTGTAGACTTTATCAGGAATTTTGATAGAACTTATGACCCATTGAAATGTTTTGATCCATGGACTAGAAAGGTAGATGCTCTTATGGAGCATTTCGAAGGGATCATGCATGAAGTGAATGAGAAAAGAACTAGGGTAAGAAAGACCCTGAGAGAGCTAGGCAAATTTTAAGCCAGCTAGGATATACAAAGATGACCCCAAGGGGAGTTTACACTATACAAAAGAGAAGTGGTTATACTATTCTTCTACCAACACAATAGAGAGATGAGAGTATTCCTTCTACTTCAAGAGGAAAGAGCCCTATGGATGATCAAACAGTGCAGGGACCCTCTCCTAAGAGGTAGAGACAAGAGGAATCAAGGCCAGAACAAAATATTTATTCTCCTTCTCAATCCCCCTTACACTTAGATGAACATGGGGTAGTTGAATAGTTACTACAAATGAGGAATGAGGGGAACATTATCATTTCCAATGATGAGTTACAGGAGGGAATGTCAGAGGCACCCAAATAAATAAGGATGGATCTAACTATTGTAGAGTTTGAGGGTAAGCAAATTGACCCTATTTTGAAATAGGTTAGTGACTCTTTTGTTGCTGATGACAAGTTTGTAAAGACTAGGGCATTTTTTCAATTTTTATGTAGAATGAAGATAAATCAGTTTAAAGAGATTTGTGAAAAGAAGAAAGAAGAATTCCCTGATAAAGACATAACAAAGATTGAGAATGAAACCAAGGGTGAGCTGATGAAACAATTTGAGAAGATTACTCTTGAGGAGGGAAGGACTATGGTCCATACTGTAGGGCTATTGATTCTACCAGAATGGGATATTGCAGATGCAATATTTTTTTATTAGGTCAGGAAGAGCAAGATAAAAACCCTTGCTACTACAAACAAGCATAGTAGGCTACTAGGGGTATTGCTTTCTCCGATAATCATGCAACCTTGGTTATGTGGTCCCTTAAGAGGGAGGAAAAAAAAGGAAAAAGAGAGGCTCTCTCTTCAGAGTACGCCAGAAATTTGTTGGTACAATGAGTAGGTGAGACTTCTGGTGTAGAGGCTTCAAACCTCATTTTAGAGACTGCCAAATTTAATGTTAAGGTGGTAGAAAAGGATGCACAAGAGAAGGAAGAGCTGAGGCTTAAGTTTGAAATTGTACTTAAGTCCTATAATAAGCTTAAAATAGAGCTGATCCAAAAGGAAAAGTTGATTGTAGAATTGTTAGGACCACAAGATCACAGGTCACGCCAAGTAATGATAGCTGATAGGCTTGCAGTGGCTTCTTCATCAAGCCCTATCATTGAATTTCCACCATCACCATACCTAGAGACAAACTTGGATGCAAGGCTTAGTTAGGAGAGGCAATGGTTGCTTGAAGAGACAAATCACTTCAAAAGAAAAAGGGTAGAGTTGGACAAGTTGAGGGAAGAACATATGAAAGATAAAAGCTTATTGGAGCAGAAGTATGAAGAAAAGGTAACAGAAGCTATGATGCAATTTTCTACAAATTTGAACCCCACAGTTCTGTTTGACCATGCTAGGAGGCTAAGGATATTGCTTACAACATTAGATAAGCATAGGAGTGAGTTTGGACCAATCTTCAAAAAATGGATTGAGAGATCTCCGAATGTGAGCTTATTCAGATGGTTGTCCAAGTCTCAAAATGATCCTGACCCATTGATCGAACCACTGCATTAGAATGTGAAAAGGCTTGTAGAGCATGATATACTTTTGGGTGATTTTGAGAGAAAATCAAATTTTCTGAAGAAAGAATTGACACTCCCTAGCTGTGATTTGATCCCAGGAGTTTTTAAGAAAAATGGTGAACTTAAGGAATTAATTAAGTGGAGAGCACAAATAGATGATGACTTTTCTACTAGAATGACTAGCATTTTGACTTTAGAGAATACTTTATTTTTCATACCTACTATTGAGACATTAATTTCTATCAAGGATAAGTTTGATTTCATTCAGCGAGAAATCAGTCAACTAGAGGACAAGTGGGAACAATTATCTGGCAAAAATGCAGAGTTTGCAAATTTTGAGTTCCCAAGTGAAGAGGTGTATAACAGGTGGAGGTATCAGTATATTCCTCATGCAGAGAAAGTAAATACTCTGCCTACCTCTTAAGACAAATGAAGATTATAACCTTTTGAGTCATAAGGTTGTTGAGATGTAGATAGGTATTTATTGCAGGGATGACAACGGAGATATGGCAATCAGATTTGTTGGAAGAAGTCAAGGATAGAATTGAAGACATAAAGCAAGGCGGCTCATCAACAAATATCTCTCCAAATCTAATTGATGTATTTATTGTAAACCCAGTAGGGTTGTTGTAAAGTTTTTAGGTTAAGAATTTTGTAAACCCTAGAATGATCGGTAGCTTGTTGCATTTCCTTGTATATAAAGGATTTTCCATGATCATTCTAGGCATTGAGAGTTTAGGTGTTGAAAAGATAAATTTTTTGAAACCCTAACCCTCAGTCGAGGATTGTAACATTTTGTATTATTTCCTATCAAGCAATAGAGAAGAAGTACAGGCTGCTGCTATTGTCTTGCATGCTTATTGTTGAGGACATGTTCTATGCAAAGACAAAGGTTATTCTTAATACAAATTTCAAAGTCTTTTCCTCTCCATTATGTTTATTCTATAAATATTTAAATCTTTCTAAGATTTATATGTATGTATTTGGCTTTGAGTGCTGATCCAGGGTTGGATTAAATATTGCTTAGGGTGGGATACATGTTTACTGAATTTATTTGAGGATGTTCTATAAGTAGGAAAGAGTTGGATTGTTTGTATTTATGTTCAAAGGCCAGTTATTCTTAAACATCTTTGTATTCATTTTATCTTCTGATATTTTTGCCCAATGGATAAGGCACTAGCCTGTATTTACCCATCTTTTCTTTGTGGGGAATGATCAAAATCTTTGTAATCCTAAACATATAATCAATACCAATCTTTTAAAGTTTCATTTACTTTATATAGTTGTTTTACCTAGTGATGGAGAGTCAATGATTAAGAGGTTGTTATTTAGTACTTTCTCACTATTATCTGTTGTAAGATCTAGTATTGAATAAATAATAGAGTTGTATTTATTGGATCAAGTGTACCCGCCTTGGTTTTCCAGAGCCAAAAGTGAAGAGGGCAGTCTTGTCCCTATAGTTGGTCCAATTACTTATAGATTTCCCACATTTGGAATTAACCCCTCCTTAATATCAATCATAAGTTTATTGGTGTCTTATGGAGTGTAAAATATTTTGAACAACCAAAAAGATGGTGACTTTGTTGGGGACTTTGTAAGATTTGTGTAAAATAACGTAGGTACAAGTTGAGCTAGACTCCTGGCCTGCTTATTTTTAAGCCAGTTGGTTACCTTTGAACACACAGAGTTGATTGATTTTCAAAATTTTGCCTACCCTTCCTATTTATTTAAAATCATAGGATATCCCATTTGGCTTGGGTGGCGACTCTAAATATCTTTGTAACTAGTGCTAAATAAGGTATTACTTTGTCACAATGAGTTTCAGAAATACAAGGTCTTGGAGGAAGGAACACCCAGAAGAGACTTTGGAGGGTGAGCTTCCAGCTACATCTAGATGAGCTCAAATTAGAAGAGAAAAGAGTACTAATGACATGTCTTTTACTTGGAAGCAAAAGGGAAACTCAAGACAAGAAGGCCTTGCTCCTCCTAGTCAGGAGGGAAATGCCTCAGAATATGAGGAGGTAGTTGATCTAGGTCTAAATCAGTATGAGGATTATTATTCCCCTATAGAAAGAGAGGGTGAAAAGTTGCCCCATAATAGGAAAATAATCCCTAACAGATGGTATGGAGGGGAGAGGAGATCTAGAAGTAAGAGTAGAAGTGGACAAGATTTTGTCTCCCCTTTCACCCTTGGTTCATCATTACCCCAAGGCCTCCATGAATCTCAGGATCAACAGGAAGAGCCTCAAACATAACAAGTTGAATTTGAAACAACTTTACTGGATTCTGAGGAGATATTTGAGGAAGTATATGAATTAGAAAGAAGAATTCATGAAAAAGCAGCTATTAGGCAGAAGAGAGAAAAGGAAAGAGAAGAAAAAATTAGGCAAGCCATGATAAGGGCTGACCAGTTGAAAAGACAACTACTAAATTTAGAAGCCATAAATTATGTTCCCATCCTTGAATAGATAAATGAACAACCCATTCTACAACAGGTGTTTGAGACAAGGAATCTAAGGGATAAAGGAAAACAAAAAGTAGTGGGCATTTCAATTAATGAGCCTCTAGGCCCTAAACTCCCCATAGATCTGGCTTTAAGGTTGGGAGCGAACCTTGAGAAAGCCAAGAGAGAGCAGGAATTGCTAGCCAAGGAATTGGAAAAAGCAGAATTGGAAGCTTCAGCACTAGAAATGAAAAAGAAGATAGACTTTCTTAGACGGTCTGTAGGACCCACTAACTTTACTAATTTTACTGTGACACAAGGAGGAAATGTTGCAAGCATGGCTAATCAGACAACAGGTGTTCCTCCACTAGGAGGGCTTAGGATTTCTGCCATGACAAACACTAATGCATCTACATCCCAGGGTGTTAGTATTTTCAATGCAGGGGTTATTCATGAAAGATGTAAACATTTGGTTTTTACAGACATTTGGTTTTTACTTGTGAGGAGCACCTAAAATTTTTTATTGATGTAATTAATGATTATAACATTGTGCCTGATGATGTTATCATGAAATTATTTGTACAATCCCTGACAGAAGATTCAAGGGATTGGTTTAGGGCTTTGCCACATGGTAGCATAGGCTCATGGGATCAGGTTACGCATTGTTGCAAGGAACATTATGGGGATAAAACACATGAGGGTTTTATGTTAAATGAATTTAATAACATTAAGAAAAATTTCAATGAGGATGTTGTTGAGTTTAATGTCAGATTCCAAAAGGCCATGCATAAACTCTTGCAAGTCATCAGATTGGATGATAGAGTATGTCTTGTCACCTATTTAAATACTTTTGATTTTAAAATGGGCTACCTTTTGAGAGATAAGAACCCAAGGAGTCTTGTTGAATCTTATAAACTAGCTGTAAACATAGAGAGTAACCGCAGAATTTCAGGAAAATTGGGAAGAAGAGAAGATAACAAATCATAATTGTTGAATAAAAAGGATTGAGGAAAGCCTATGAGTGTAAAATCGAAGGATGATGATAGCTTAAAGAAAATCTTGAAGGCAATAAAGGACTTAAAGCTTGGTGAGAATAGAAATAATAAAATTGCAGGAGGTGATAAGCCCGCCTTTAACAATTTCAACAAATTGCCAAGAATGCAAAACTACCCTTATAATACTCAATGGAAAGATGGGAAGCCTATTCTCCTTGAGAGAAAAGACAAACCAAATGATAGGACCCTTGATCCATTGCAAAGGAACTCAATGAATGTGGTGGAAGATGTCTGATGGTGTATTGTTTGTCAATCACCACATGATCCTAATTATTGTGTCATATCCCAAAGTGTCTCTCCACAAGAGGAGCAAGAGTGTAATGAGGAATAGCCTTATGATGACTAGGGATGTGGAATGATTTCTTCCCATGTTTGGGACAAAGTTGAATCTATTGTAGAAGATGAAAATTAGGATATCTTCAATTCTTAGACTAAAACTGAATCATACCATCAAAAAGTCTTTTTAGACAAGGATAGTGAGCTTGATAATATTCAGTGTAATGTTTTGAAAGGTAAAGAGATAATTGTTTTGAGAATGCCATCGAATGAGGAAATTGCCTTGATAATAGATGATATGGTTACTCAGGAAAAAAAAAGTTATAAGTTGAGAAATAGAGTAGTTGGTAATCCAAATCAAAAGCCTGCTAGTATTTTCATCAAGAAGACAGAGAAAGATGAAAAGACATCCCAGAATAAGTTAAAGGATGTTGATGCTATTGATAAGGTAAAAAAAAAAGAAAAATATTAAGCCTAACATTGTCTATAAGGTAAAGTCTAAACCCACAGTTGAGGTTGTTCCAGCTTTGCAGAAGGAGGATGGAGTCCATGTTGAAAAACCTGCAAATATATCCATCCAAAATGTTGATAAAGAAGCTACATGTTTGAAGCCAGATGTCGCTGATTCAAAATATGTTCCCATTGATATGGGAAAATTGTTGTCACATATTACTGTCAAAGTCCCATTACTGGAAATGATGAGAATAGAAGAGCATAAGGAAAAGGCCCTAAATTGGGTGAATGGTGTGGTGTCCATAGAGTCCCAAAAAATAGAAAGGGTTGAGAAACAAGTAGCAACTGTGAATGATGAATATGAAAATTGTAATGAGGAGATTGTTTCTGAAATTCCCCAAATCTATTTGGATACAAATGTTGTTAGTACTACAGTAGGAACAATTGATCCTTTCTTTTTTACTTTGCAGATAAATGGAAAGTTGCTAAAAAAATGTATGATTGATTCAGGAGCATCAAACACTCTTATTCCTACTGAGGTTATGAAATCATTAGGGTTAAATGTGGATACACCTCATGGAAGATGTCAAGCAATGGATTCAAGGGAAGTACGAGTTGTGGGTACTATCAAGGCTCTACCTTACAGATTGGTAGCATACCCCAACAAATAGTTGACCATGAGTATCTTGGTAGTGGATATTCCTCCCAAATATGGGATGTTACTATCAAGAAAGTGGAGTGCTTCTATGGGAGGCAGCATACAGTGTGATTTATCATTTTCTACTTTCAACTTTGAAGGACAAGTTATTAAGATTTCTAGGGAACTTAGAACTCCACATATGATTGAAGAAGAAGAAGACACCATGAATTGTTTTCTTGACACTGACATTAATGCTTTCAAAGTCCAAGATAAAAAGGTGGAGGAGAATGTTGAAAATACACATAAGTCAAAGAGCTAGGAGGGATGGATTGACCTTGACAATTTGTGGACCATGTATTTTGATGGTGCCAACATCAAGGGTCTGGAGTTGGAATATTGCTCATATCTCCAAATGGTAAAACTTTCAAATTCTCCCTTACTTTGTTGTTCTCATGCACAAATAATGTTGTAGAATATGAAGCTTTATTGATAGGTCTGAGGTTGGCATCAAGGCATGGTATAAAGTGTTTAAAGGTAGTGGGTGATTCTGAGTCAGTTGTCTCCCAAGTTAGATCAAAGTATGCTTCAAAAAATTAGAAGTTAAAGCAATATAGGAATGCAGTATGGGATGAAATTGAAAGCTTTAGTGCTTTTAACATTTGTTGGATGGAAAGAAGTCAAAATAGAATGGCAGACTTATTGGCTAATGTGGCTCTTAGACCTGAAGATGTTACATTTGTAGATATATCAAATATAGAGGTACAAGCCAGGCCTTCCATCCCTGATAATGTAGAAAATTGGTAGGTTTTCTCTGATGACCAAGACATATTAAGATTTCTCCAATGTGAATCTCATTTTGGTGACAGAGAAATGGATTTCAGTACTTATGTTGATACAGTAAATGGTAAAGATGTAATTTCTAGGAAAGAAGTTTTGCAGTTGAAATCAAATAGAGTTCCCAAAGGATTGGTTTCTCTTGAAAGGGCATTTGACAATAAGGACAAAGCTTTCTCTGCCAATACTGACAAAACCAATGAGCTTGAAGAAATAAACTTGGTCACAAAAATAGTACCCAAGAAGGTTTACATAGGTAAATGTTTTTCCCCTAGAACTAGAAAAAATATGATTGATCTTCTTAGAAAATTTAGACATGTTTTTGCTTGGTCCTATGAAGATCTCAAGGCTTATAGAGAGGACCTCTTTCAACATGAAATTCCACTAAAGGAAGGTACAAAACCTTTTAGATAGAAATTGAGACCTGTTAACCCTACCTTGGCACCTAAAATGCAAGGAGAACTTAAGAAGATGATGGATGCTAGAATAATCAAGCCTATTAGACATTGCACTTGGGTTTCAAATTTGGTGCCTGTCAGAAAGAAGAATGGTGACATCAGGCTTTGTGTTGATTTTAGAAACCTTAACATAAATTCTCTAAAAGATAACTATGGATTACCAAATATGGACAACATGTTGCAGAAGGTCATTGGGTTAGAATTTATGTCCATGATGGATGGATTTTTTGGTTATATTCAGGTTATGGTTAAAGACATAGAGCAATTCAAAACTGCATTCACAACCCCATGGGGGACATATGTTTATGTGAGGATGCCTTTTGGATTAACTAATGCTGGTGCCACTTTCCAAAGGGCCATGGATGTAGCCTTTGTAGATTTTATTGACAGGTTCATGGTGGTATATCGAGATGATCTAACAACATTCTCAGCTAAAGAAGAACAACATTGCCAACATCTAGGAAAATCCTTCATTAGAGCATTAGAGTATGGGGTTTCTTTGAATCCAAAGAAATGTGCTTTTGGTGTGGTAGAGGGAAAACTTCTAGGGCATATTGTTTCAAAGGATGGAGTAAGAATAGACCCTGCAAGGGTGGAAGCTATTGATAGATTGTCCCTACCAAAGAATATCAAAGGAATTCAATCCTTTTTAGGACAAGTCAATTTCTTGAGGAGATTTATTACAAATTTTGCAGAGATTAGCATTCCTATATCAAGGATGTTAAAAAAGGGAGCCAAAGTTGAATGGAATGCTGAAGCGGTGCAAGCTTTTACTAACATTAAAAGGGCTATCAAGCATGCCCCTATTTTGAAAACACCAGATTATAGCAAACCTATGCAGATCTTTTCCTTTGCATCTGCCCATATTGTTGCAGCAGTACTATTACAGAAAATTTTTGATGGTTTTGAACAACCTATTTCTTTTTTTAGTAATACCTTACAAGTAGTAGAACTAAACTATGACATTATTGAGAAGCAAGCTTATGCCTTGGTAAAGGCTATCAAAACATTCAGGTTTTATCTAGTTGGAGCCACAGTGGTTGCCTATGTTTGAAGTGCTGCAATCAAATATATCTTGGTCCAGAAAGAAGTTTCAGGAAGAAGATGTAGATGGTGTTGGCTTTTAAACTTGTTCCCACATGGTGCTAGGTTTACACTATGATTGAAAAAATGGTTAGTCTTCGCTCCAAAGTCTGACAGGGAAAAGTGCCAATTGATGAGGACCGAGGGCATCGTCCTTCTTCTTTGAGCTCAACATTCACTTAGGTGGGTATTGCCTCATCTGCACACTCAAGAAACCTCATTACAAAAAAAAGGCCTACAAATGTCTTATTGTGGAATAGCTTTCAGACTCCTTTAGGTACCTTGTACCCCAATGAACCACACCTTATGCAATAACCTGCTTGCATACAATGAGTTTGAAACCTAGAAGCCTATCCTAACAACATGAAAGGGAAAGATGGTTCACTGAATGATTTTAATGTTGGGTTGAATGGTCCCTTGAAATAACCTTAGTCTCTCATAGACTAGTGCCTTATCCAATGGGCAACAGAGTCAAATACCTCATTGTAATAGAGCTATGAAACAAGAAGATAATACATTCATCCCAAATCAGATCATATGTTACCAAACCACCTGTGTATCCAAATGTGTTATCACCTATCCAAAGGATTTTAACCCTCCCCTTAGAAGAGACCCATAAATAGATAATACATTGACCAACATCCACTAGAAGACAAGCATGACATATCTTTGATACCTCGGCTCATACACACTTGGAAACCAGTCCTAGACCTAGTTGCTTCTGTGAAAACAAATCCACTGCAGACACTCACTAGAAATGCAAGTAGAAAAACTATAACACCCTTGATGCTATAATCAATAAATCTAGAACCCAAATGGAGACAATCTGATACAAGGATAAATACACTAAAATCTCATTCATAAAACAAGCTATTACAATCTGTATTCTATTCTCCCAAAACCAGAGAGGAAAGAGGGAACTCTATATGCAGAGAAAAAGAAATATTTACAAGGCTGAAAACCAAAACCATCCAACCCTTCTTACAAAAAAACATCTGCAATATATACCATCAGTCATCTTGGGATCCCAAAACAGGGATGCAACAAGCTATGAATAACTGAGGTAGGGTTTCAACTACCCAACCAACCAAAAATTATGTCAAAATTTTAAAAATTCCCTGGAGGGAAAATTGAGCACACGTCTATTAGACCAAGGATGATCTCCACACTTGAGAAGAATCTTTGAGAAGGACAGGAAGATCATAAATCAACCATGCAAGCCATATTGATCAAACCTATAAAACACCTCGAGCAACAAAAACTGTCCTCCCCCACATGGAAAAACATCTGCAAGCAATCACCCAACTCACTAGACCACACTACAACAATCGATGCCACCAACCAGATCAAGAAACGACCAAAAAACCATAAATTTTGGGTACCTCCTGTCGCAGGAAAATCCCTCATGAATTTGAATTCAAATGGTCACTTACAAGTCCGTAACGACGACATCTCTATGGTTGTCTCATGATCACATAGCACAGAAAAGGGCTATGCAAACATGCGACACACCACTTCCCATTACCTTCTTCATAACCGCTGCCACTACCGCTGCCACAAAAGGGTTTGTCGCATGTTCACACAGCAGGAAAATTGGCTCATGCGAACATGTGACAAGCCGCTAACATGCATCCTGCTAGTTGCCACGTCACCGCCTAAAATCTAATAGCGCATCAATGATCCACAAATCGAACTGAGACCAACATTAAGTCCCCACCATAGATCCTCTCCATCTCGCGGGCTTAAAAATTTGACATCAGCAGGGAGATATCAACGGCTGGTCGCATGATCGCATGGATCGACAAGATTCTATGAAATCACACGACAAGTGTTGATCATGGAATCCTTCCACCGCCGAGATACCCTAACCTAGGCCCGCGTTCAAATCTATCATCCTGCCAGATCGAACCAACTGGAGGTTTCCACAACACCACCTACCAACTAGACCACCAAACAACTACATACAGGCCCCAACACACGTGGCACCCTTGTCACATGATCGCACAGCTAGAAAGTGGCCCTTGCAAACATGCGACAATGCCAAAAGACTACCACCTCAGCCTCCAAGTTTGACAGTGGGACCATAACACTCCAACACCAAAGGGACAGGTGTCAACCGGTCGCATGATCGTATGTCAGAAATCTCTAACAGGCGATCATGCGACAGCCAACCACAGGCCGCCACATAACTACCAACGGGACCATTGCCTTCCCACCAATGGGCCCTAGCATAAGAAGTAACCTGTCGCATGGTCGCATGTTAGAAATTTCTGACATGCGATCATGCGACAAACAATCATTTTAAATCCTTTGAAAACCTGGGCCCACCATCGGGTTGCAACTGCGCAGATAGGAAATGCTGACACAAAGGAAAAGGTGTGAGGTCAAAAAAACATGGGGTTTTCGGTGAGAGATAAAAAACACACAGGGTTTTCACAACAGCGAAGGGTCAAAAACACACAAGGTTTTCACATTAACACAAAGGTAACCGAGGAATGTGAAAACATTGGGGATTTTCATGCAGACATAAAGGTAGCAGGGGAAACCAAAAACACATGGGTTTTTGACACTTTGACATATTCTGAAAACATTTCCTGCAGACCTTGAAACTCGAATAACTCCTTGGGTTTTGTGAATTAGGAGATGCGATCTAGACTGGAGTAGGGTGATACATTAAAGAGCACGGGGCCAAGAGCACACACCATGAAACATTATGGATTTTCATCGCAAGTCAAAACTGTGACTGCAAGCCGGGTAGAGACAACATTAGAAAAACTGCAAGGAAGAGGCCATTTTCAAAGGATTTTTGCTATGATAGAAAAATGGCCTAACAGTGTGGCTCTAGTTGGGGACATGTATCTCCTGCAGATACAATGAGGACCTCAAATCTCTGGGAAGAAGTAGACCACCCACTGGAAAAACATAGAGACCTCAAAAAACACAGGGAACAGATAGGAAAGGGAAACTATTCATAAAATGTACATTTTTTTACAAAAAACCTGCAGCAATAAACAAGAGTCAGTTCTTGCCTCTATCAAAAACCTGATTTTCATTTCTTTCTTCATGAGGCACACCAGATATTCTATTTTCATTTGTTTCAATAGGCGTGTCAACGTGTTCAACCAGCATATCAGGAAGAACAAAGTAGCTATCTTCATAGTGCATGTAAATTTTTTTAGCACTCCCTTCATTTTGCTCACTATGAAAGTATGATTCAACATGCCAATGATCAGTATCATCAAATAAGAACCTGTTCTTCTCTACTGATTCATGTATGCTATCAATTGGAAATACAAAAGTCTCATATTCTGCCTGTAGAAAGGTCTCATTCATACATGACTTTGAATTTCCACAAGTGTAGCCGGCTGGACCTCAAATGAATAATCAGACTGATACCCACAGATGGAAAATGGGCATCTCGATTCAACTGAGTCTAAGACCTCCACATGTTCTTCAAACAAAGGTGTTGGGTCATTTTCCTGTTCATGCAAAAATCCAATGAAAATGGCCTTTTCCTTGCAAATTTTGTAATGCTGTCCTGCCATGCCTGCAATCACATTTTTATTTTGTGAAGTAGATCCCCGATGTTTCATGGTGTGTGCTCTTGGCCCCATGCTCTTTAATGTGTCACCTAGCTCTAGTCCAGATCACATCTCTTAAGTCGCAAAATCTAGAGAGTTATTAAAGTTTTAAGGTTTGCAGGAAACAGTCTTAGAATCTGCCAAAGTGTCGAAAACCCACAATGTTTTTGAAAACCCATGATGTTTTCAATCTTTTTCCAAAAACCCTATGTGTTTTCGACCTCGCACCTTTTCTTCTTTGTCAGCGTTTCCTATTTGTGCAAGTGTGACTTGTTGGTGGGCTCGGGTTTTTGAAAGTTTTAAATTGATTGATTGTCACATGATCACATGTCAGAGTTTTCTGACATGCGACCTTGCGACCGACTATTTCTTGTGTGGGGCCCAATCCTTGCTCGGTTGTGTCACTGATTCTCCAAATCTTCTGGCGATTGCTTCCTTTATTCTGAGATTCTGCGACTGGTGGTTGTCGCTAAGTCTCTTATTTTTGGCAGTTAGGTGCCTAACCTTCAGCGACCTGGAGGGCGGTTTGTTTCTCCTTAGTCGCGTAATCTCTTAATGTTTAGTGGTTATCGGCTAGCATCTAATGACCTGGGGGGTAGTTTGTCACGTAATCTTTGAATGTTTGGCAGTCTTTTGACCTTGTCGCATGATCGCAAGGGCCATTTTCACAGCTTGCGATCATGCGACAAGTTTCCTTCCTTGCACCTGGGGCCTGTTGGTGGGAAGGTTGTGGTCCCAGAGGCGGTTATGTGGCGGCTTGTGGTTGGCTGTCGCATGATCGCATGTCAGAGATTTCTGACATGTGATCATGCGACAAGGGTGCCACGTTGTGCTGGGGCTTGGTGGTAGGTGGTGGTGTGGCATCTTCCGGTTGGTCTGAAGTGGCAGAATGGTAGACAGGCCCAGGTACTTATGGAAAGATTAAAGATCAACGGTGGTCATGTGATCGTGTGGAATCTTGTCGATCCATGCGATCATGCGACCGGTCGTCAATTTTCCTTGGCGGGCCCAGTGTGATTTCTCGATGTTTTTGACGGTATGGATAAAATGTGGTGGCCCCAACAATTTTTTCTCTCTGTCATTGGTTTGCGTGATACTTTAGCGGTGATGCTATTATTTCCATGAACTGGTGAAGTGCCTTTAGTTGCCAGTTCACTAGATAACTTAAGTGGTCATTTTTAGCACGCGTTGTCGCCAGTTCACAGAGTTAAACCGAAGTTAAGTCTTTCATTCCGTGACTAAGAAATACCTTGTCACCAGTTCGCGGAGTTAACCCGAGGTGTAGTAGAGGTAAAGCCATAGCCCGTGAAATACATGGTGACCATTGCAGTTTGAATTTGAATTTCCTGAGGATCTGCAATGATAAAAAGTACTAGTTTTAATACTTTTTTGACAGATTTCTTGCTAGTTTGATGGCGGTAGGTGTTGCGATTTGGCCCGGGGGTCCTGCTGATCAGTGGCATGATGTTTTGTACCTGACGGTGAATGTTGGTGGTGTGTCGCATGTCGGCATAACCCTTTTCTTGGCTATGTGATCATGCGACAACCCTTACTTTGTAGGGTTTTTTGGCAGTTTAGCCATATGCGATGAGTTTGGTAGCTCGGTGGCAGTTGCGAAGTTGATGGTGAAGATCTATGTGGCTGCGCAAATCAGATTTTCTTGCCTGGGGTGCCGCGTTGGTTTAAATGCACTGGTTCATTTCTCTCTCTAGGCAGCTAGGGTTTGGTATGTTAGTGATCTCCATGTTTTGTACATGTGAAGTTTTCCAAGTTGGTCCTGGCATTGAATTTTGTTTCTCCTGCAATAAGAAGGTTGTAACTTGTGATCGTAGTTAGTCTATAGTGATGAAACCAATGTAATTGTACATCAGATTTGGTCTGATCTTCTCAAGTCTCTAGGCTTTTCTGCAATCTTTCATTTCTTGTTGTACTCGGTGTTTGTAGACCTAAATTTTGTGCCCTAATGATCGGTAGCTTGTTGCAATCCTTGTTCCTATAAAAGGATTTTCAGGATCATTAGGAGGGGTTCGAATTTTGATCAATTTCAAGGGTTCTGGTTTCTATTGGTTCCAAGTGGAGGGTCCTTTTCTTGTAGATATTTCCTTTTCTTTGCATATAGAGTTCCCTCTTTCCTCTCTGGTTTTCTAAGAATATAATACATACTGTAATAGCTTGTTTTATGCATGAGATTCAATATATTTTTACTATTATCAGATTGTCTCCATTTGGGTTTTAGACTTATTGATTATAGCATCAAGGGTGTTATAGTTTTTCTCCTTGCATTTCCAGTGAGTGTCTGCATTAGAGTTGTTTTCATAGAAGCAACTGGGTCTAGGACTAGTTTTTAGATGTGTATGAGCTGAGGTATCAAGGGTATTTCATGCTTGTCTTCCAGTGGATGCTGGTTATGTATTGTTTGTTTATAGGTCTCTTCTAAGGGGAGGGTTAAAATATTTTAAATGAGTGATAACACATTTGGGTACACAGGTGGATATTTGATGTATGGTCTGATCAATGGTGTGTGGTTGATGTAAGGCATCACCATATTTCAATGTATTGTCTTCTTGTCTCATAAGCTCTCTGCTACAGTGAGGTATTTGACTCTGTTGCCCATTGGATAAGGCACTGGTCTATGAGAGACTTAGGGTGTCTTAGGAATCCTTTCAACCCAACATTAAATCATTCAAGTCAATACCTTTCCCTTTCATGTTGGTGGTAGTATTAGGAAGTTCTCTCTAGTCTTTAGACTCATTCTATGCAAGTAGGGCGGTTGCATAAGGATTTGCTTCATTGGGGTACAAGTTACCTAAAGGGGTTTGAAGACTATTCCATACTAATTTGTCTACAAGCCTTTTTATTCACCAAAAGGATGTCATGAATGTGCAGATAAGGCAATACCCGCCTGAGTGATGTGGAGCTCAAAGAAGAAGGAGGATGTTCTTTATCCTCATCAATTGGACTATTTTCTTGTCAAACTTGAGTGACTACCCTGAGAATCAAGCCCATCATTTGATTTAAGTTTGGTCTTGCAAGAAAAAGCTCCAACAAATTGACGACTTTGCTGGGGACCCATTGGAAGGAGTCAAATGAACAAAATATATTTTTAAAATTTTTTCACCTAGTTGTGAGTGGCGACTCTGATGTCTCTGTTTGATTAGTATAGTTCCTGATAAACAATGTGTATACCTTGTGGAGTTTTGTATTGATTGGAATAAGATACAAAATCAGTGTAATATCTTCCTCTTTAAGGAGATGGCGACTCTATATATCAAAGAACCTGATGGAGCTGCATGGTGAGCTCTAGATCTGCCATGTCTTCCCAGTCAACAAAGTTTTCTGTTGCAAAACTTCTAGGTATTTATGATTACAATGTTTTCCTATCAAGTATTCAGTGCTAGTATAAAGAGAAGATTGAAATAAGATGAGTGGCTCTTATCTTATTTCAAATCAAATGGAAAATCAAAGGAAAAGCCAGTCTAGGCGGTTGGGTTTTGTCAAGTTGGATAGACCTTTGAGTTATGTTCTTCCAAGGTCTCCTCATTCTTTCCCTCGTGAGCTTTTGGGTTTAATTTCTATTTTTGATTGTCAGTCTGATTCAGCAGTGAAGCATGTCCTAGCATTCTATAGATTTATTATAGAATATCAGATTCTTGATGAGGATGTTAGTATGATATTTTTTGGGAGATCCCTCAAAGGGGTTTCATCTAATTGGTATCTAAATTTGCCCCCAAAATGCATCTCTTCTTTGACTGAATTCAAGTGGTTGTTTTTAGAGGAGTTTGCTGATGATGATGAATGGAATGAGTTGCAAAAGGATCGTCAGCAAAAAGGGAATACAAGTTGTATTTTAGAGCAACCCATATCTAATGCTGAGGGTACTTCTTCTGATGAAGTTTTGTCAGAGGAGTATTCAGATTGTGGCAGTGAGTAGGAATCAGAACCAAGGTGTGCAGGATCCTCCTTTTATTCAAAGATGTCTGAATGTGATTTCAGTGGTTATTCAGGTGAGGATGATGAAGGTAGTGATGTCGATGTATCCTCATATGAATCAGATGCATCATCGAAAGAAGAAAGTAATGGTGAAAGTGAACACTCCTTCAGTGAGGAGTATGAAGATAAGGAGGTGATAATTCAATGTGATGTCAGTGGATTTGAACATGAAGGTTTAAGTGATGGGTTATTAAATAATCCTAAAATGGGTAGTAATTTTAAAGTGTTCACTAACACTTTATATGATGAAGACTATGATGATTATCAACCCATTTTTTGTCATGATGTTCAACATGGTGCATTGCATGGAGTTATCAATCTTTTGTTTGAAGAACATGTGGAGGTCTCAGATTCAGTTGAATCAGGATGCCCATTTTCCATTTATGGGTATCAGTCTGATTATTCATTCAAGGTCCAACCGGTTACACCTATGGAAACGCAAAGTCAAGGTATGGATGAGGCCTTTCTGCAGGTAGAATATGAGGCTTTTATGTTTCTAATTGATAGCATACATGAATCAGTAGAAGAGAATAGGTTCTTATCTGATGGTACTGTTCATTGGCATGCTGAATCATACTATCATAGTGAGCAAGATGGAGAGAGTGCCAATAAATTTTACATGCACTATGAAGATAGCTACTTTGTTCTTCCTGATATGCTAGTTGAACACGTTGACATGCTTGGTGAAACAAATGAAAACAAAATGTTTGGTGTGCCACATCAAGAAATAAATGAGAATCAGGTTTTAGACAGAGGCAAGAACTGACTCTTGTTTGTTGCTGCAGGTTTTTTGTAAAAAATGTACATTTTGTGAATAGTTTCCCTTTCCTGTCTGTTCCCTATGTTTTTTGAGGTCTCTGTGTTTTTCCTAGTAGGTGGTCTGCTTCTCCCAGAGATCTAGATTCTTGCCATGCCTACAAGAGGCATGCATCCTCAAATAGAGCCACTGTTGGGTCATTTTCCTATTCATGCAAAAATCCAATGAAAATGGCCTTTTCCCTGCAAATTTTGTAATGCTGTCCTGCCATGCCTGCAATCACATTTTTATTTTGCAAAGTAGATCCCTGATGTTTCATGGTGTGCGCTCTTGGACCCGTGCTCTTTAATGTGTCACCTAGCTCTAGTCCAGATTGCATCTCTTAAGTCACAAAATCTAGAGAGTTTTTAAAGTTTTATGGTCTACAGGAAACAGTCTCAGAATCTGCCAAAGTGTCAAAAACCCACAATATTTTTGAAAACCCATGATGTTTTTGATCTTTTTCTGAAAACCTTGTGTGTTTTTGACCTCACACCTTTTCCTCTTTGTCAGCGTTTCCTATTTGCGCAAGTGTGACTTGTTGGTGGGCCCGGGTTTTTGAAAGTTTTAAATTGATTATTTGTCGCATGATCGCATGTCAGAGTTTTCTGACATGCAACCATGCGACCGACTATTTCTTATGTGGGGCCCAGTCCTTGCTCAGTTGTGTCGCTGATTCTCTAAATCTTTTGGCGGTTGCTTCCTTTATTCTGAGATTCTGCGATTGGCAGTCGTCGCTAGGTCTCTTGTTTCTGGCAGTTAGGTGCCTAACCTTCAACAACCTGAAGGGTGGTCTATTTCTCCTTAGTCACGTAATCTCTCAATGTTTGGCAGTTACCAGCTAGCATCTAATGACTAGACGGGCAATTTTTCATGTAATTTCTGAATGTTTGGCAGTCTTTTGACCTTGTTGCATGATCGCAAGGGCCATTTTCACAGCTTACGATCATGCGACAAGTTTCCTTCCTTGCACCTGGGGCCTGTTGGTGGGAAGGCTGTGGTCTAGGGGGTGGTTGTGTGGCGGCCTATGGTTGGCTGTTGCATGATCGCATGTCAGAGATTTCTGACATGCGATCATGCGACAAGGGTGCCACGTTGTGTTGGGGCCTGGTGGCAGGTGGTGGTGTGGTGTCTTTCGGTTGGTCTGAAGTGGCAGAATGGCAGATGCGCCCAGGTATTGATGGAAAGATTACAGATCAACAGTGGTCATGTGATCGTGTGGAATCTTATTGGTCCATGCAATCATGCGACCGACCGTTGATTTTCCTTGGCGGGCCCATTGTGATTTCTCAGTGTTTTTGACAATATGGATAAAATGTGGCAGCCCCGATAATTTTTTCTCTTTGTTGCTGGTTCGCGTGATACTTTAGCAATGGCGCTATTATTTTCACGAGTTGGCCAAGTGCCTTTAGTCGTGAGTTCACTAGATAACTTAAGTGGCCATTTTTAGCACGTGTTGTCGCCAGTTCGCGGAGTTAAACCGAAGTTAAGTCTTTCATTTCGCATCTAAGAAATACATTATCGCCAGTTCGTGAAGTTAACCTGAGGTGCAGTAGAGGTAAAGCCATAGCTTGTGAAATACATGGTGACCATTGTAGTTTGAATTTGAATTTCTTGAGGATTTGCAGCGACAAAAAGTACTAGTTTTAATGCTTTTCCAGTGGATTTCTTGCTGGTTTGATGGTGGTAGGTGTTGCGATCTGGCCCGGGGTCCTACTGATCACTGGCATGATGTTTTGTACCCAGTGGTGAATGTTGGTGGTGTGTCGCATGTTTGCATAACCCTTTTCTTGGCTATGCAATCATGCGACAACCCTTACTTTGTAGGGTTTTCTGGTAGTTTGGCCATATGCGATGAGTGTGGTAGCTCGGTGGCAGTTGCAAAGTTGATGGTGAAGATCTATGTGGCTGCGTAGATCATATTTTCTTGCCTGGGGTGCTGTGTTGGTTTAAATGCACTAGTTTGTTTCTCTCTCTAGGCGGCTAGGATTTGGTATGTCAGTGATCTCCATGTTTTGTACATGCAAAGTTTTCCAAGCTGGTCCTGGCATTGAATTTTGTTTCTCCTGCAGTAAGAAGGCTGTAACTTGTGATCGCAGTTAGTCTATAGTGATGAAACCAATGCAATTGTACATCAGATTTGTTCTGATCTTCTCAGGTTTCTAGGCTTTTCTGCAATATTTTATTTCTTGTTGTACTGGGTGTTTGTAGACCTAAATTTTGTGCCCTAATGATCGGTAGCTTGTTGCAATCCTTGTTCCTATAAAAATATTTTTAGGATCATTAGGAGGGGTTCAAATTTTGATCAGTTCCAAGGGTTCTGGTTTCTATTGGTTCCAAGTGAAGGGTCCTTTTCCTGTAGATATTTTCTTTTCTCTGGATATAGAGTTCCCTCTTTCCTCTCTAGTTTTTTGAGAATATAATACAGACTGTAATAGCTTGTTTTATGCATGATATTCAATATATTTTTACTGTTACCAGATTGTCTCGATTTGGGTTTTAGACTTATTGATTATAGCATCAAGGGTGTTATAGTTTTTCTACTTGCATTTCCAGTGAGTGTGTGTAGTAGAGTTGTTTTTGCAGAAACAACTGGGTCTAGGACTAGTTTTCAGATGTGTATGAGCTGAGGTATCAAGGGTATTTCATGCTTTTCTTCCAGTGGATGCTAGTTATGTATTATTTGTTTATAGGTCTCTTCTAAGGGGAGGGTTAAAATCTTTTAAATGAGTGATAACACATTTGGGTACATAGGTGGATATTTGATGTATGGTCTGATCAATGGTGTGTGGTTGATGTAAGGCATCACCATATTTCAATGTATTGTCTTCTTATCTCATAAGCTCTTTGCTACAGTGAGGTATTTGACTCTATTGCCCATTGGATAAGGCACTGGTCTATGAGAGACTTAGGGTGTCTCAGGAATCCTTTCAACCCAACATTAAATCATTCAAGTCAATACCTTTCCCTTTCATGTTGGTGGTAGTATTAGGAAGTTCTCTCTAGTCTTTAGACTCATTCTATGCAAGTAGGGCTGTTGCATAAGGATTTGCTTCATTGGGGTACAAGTTACCTGAAGGGGTTTAAAGACTATTCCACACTAATCTATCTACAAGCCTTTTTATTCACCAAAAGGATGTCATGAATGTGCAGATAAGGCAATACCCGCTTGAGTGATGTGGAGCTCAAAGAAGGAGGATGTTCTTTATCCTCATCAATTGGACTATTTTCTTGTCAAACTTGAGTGCCTACCTTGAGAATCAAGCCCATCATTTGATTCAAGTTTGGTCCTGCAAGAAAAAGCTCTAGCAAAAGGATTGATAACTCCATGCAATGCACCATGTTGAACATCATGACAAAAAATGGGCAGATAATCATCATAGTCTTCATCATATAAAGTGTTAGTGAACACTTTAAACTCACTACCTATTTTAGGATTATTTAATAACCCATCACTTAAACCTTCATGTTCAAGCTCACTAACATCACAATCCATTATCACTTCCTTATCTTCATACTCCTCACTGAAGGAGTGTTCACTTTCACCATTACTTTCTTCTTCCCATGATGCAGCTAATTCATATGAGGATACATCAACATCATTGCCTTCATCATGCTCACTTGAATAACCACTGAAATCACATTCAGACATCTCTGAATGAATGGAGGATCCTGCACACCTTGATTTTGATTCCTGTTTACTGCCACAATCTAAATACTCCTCTAACAAAACTTCATCAGAAGAAGTACCCTCAGCATTAGATATGGGTTAATCTGAAATACAACTTGTATTCCCTTTTTGCTGATGATCCTTTTGTAGCTCATTCCATTCATCATCATCAGCAAAATCCTCTAAGAACAACCATTTGAATTCAATCAAAGAAGAGATGCATTTTGGGGGCAGATTTAGATACCAATTAGATGCAACCCCTTTGAGGGATCTCCCAAAAAACATCATGCTAACATCCTCATCCAAAATCTGATATTCTATAATAAATCTATAGAATGCTAAGACATGCTTCACTGCTGAATCAGACTGGCAACCAAAGATAGGAATTAGACCTAAAAGCTCACTAGGAAAAGAGTGAGGAGACCTTGGAAGAACATAACTTAAAGGTCTATCCAACTTGACAAAACCTAGTCGCCTAGACTGGCTTTTCCCTTGATTAGTCATTTGACTTAATGCAATACTTTCATAGAATTTTGTAGGGATACAACTGAGAACTTGAAGTATGCAAACCTCTACTCACACCTTACTCCTTTTCTTAGTGCTCGACCACTTAATAAGGAGACATTTTGGATCTTGAAAAATACCAGGGAATCTTGTAGCATAAGACCTTTGGCTGAAAGCAGGGCAAATCTAGAGCTCACCTTGCAGCTCCATCAGGTTTTGCAATGTAGAGTCACCACCTCCTTGAAGAGGAAAGTACATCTTTGTTTCTTCTTTCAACCAATACAAAACTCCACAAGGTATACACGCTGTTTATCAGGAACTATACTAATCAAACAAAGACTTCAGAGTCACCACTCAACACGTAGTGAGAAAATTTTACAAATGTATTTTGTTTATCTGACTCTTTCCAACGGCCTCCCTAGCAGAGTTGCCATTTTGTTATCTTTTAAACTTGTTCCCACACGGTGCTAGGTTTACACTATGATTGACAAACTGGTTAGTCTTCACTCCAAAGTCTGACAGGGAAAAGTGCCAATTGATGAGGACCGAGGGCATCCTCCTTCTTCTTTGAGCTCCACATTCACTCAGGCGGGTATTGCCTCATCTGCACACTCAAGACACCTCATGACAAACAAAAGGCCTGCAGATGTATTATTGTGGAATAGCTTTCAGACTCCTTTAGGTATCCTGTACCCCGATGAACCACACCTTATGCAATAACCTGCTTGCATACAATGAGTCTGAAACCTAGAAGCCTATCCTAACAACATGAAAGAGAAAGATGGTTCACTGAATGATTTTAATGTTGGGTTTAATGGTCCCTTGAAATACCCTTAGTCTCTCATAGACCAGTGCCTTATCCAATGGGTAGCAGAGTCAAATACCTCACTGCAACAGAGCTATGAAACAAGAAGACAATACATTCATCCCAAATCAGATCATATGTTACCAAACCACCTGTGTATCCAAATGTGTTATCACCTATCCAAAGGATTTTAACCCTCCCCTTAGAAGAGACCCATAAATAGATAATACATTGACCAGCATCCACTAGAAGACAAGCATGACATATCTTTGATACCTCGGCTCATACACACTTGGAAACCAGTCCTAGACCTAGTTGCTTATGTGAAAACAACTCTACTACAGACACTCACTGGAAATGCAAGTAGAAAAACTATAACACCCTTGATGCTATAATCAATAAATCTAGAACCCAAATGGAGACAATCTGATACAAGGATAAATACACTAAAATCTCATTCATAAAACAAGCTATTACAATCTGTATTCTATTCTCCCAAAACTAGAGAGGAAAGAGGGAACTCTACATGCAGAGAAAAATAAATATTTACAAGGCTGAAAACCAAAACCATCCAACCCTTCTTACAGAAAAACATCTGCAATATATACCATCAGTCATCTTGGGATCCCAAAATAGGGATGCAACAAGCTACAGATAATTGAGGTAGGGTTTCAACTACCCAACCAACCAAAAATTATGTCAAAATTTTAAAAATTCCCTGGAGGGAAAACTGAGCACATGTCTATCAGACCAAGGATGATCTCCGCACTTGAGAAGAATCTCTAAGAAGGACAAGAAGATCATAAATCAACCATGCAAACCATACTGATCAGACCTGCAAAACACCTCGAGCAACAAAAACTGTCCTCCCCCACATGGCAAAACATCTGCAAGCAATCACCCAACTCACTGGACCACACTACAATAATCGATGCCACCAACCAGATCAAGAAATGGCCAGAAAACCATAAATTTTAGGTACCTCCTTTCGCAGGAAAATCCCTCGTGAATTTGAATTTGAATGGTCACTTACAACTCCGCAATGGCGACATCCCTATGGTTGTCGCATGATCACATAGCCCAGAAAAGGGCTATGCGAACATGTGACACGCCACTTCCCATTACCTTCTTCATAAATGCCACCGCTGCCACTGCCACAAAAGGGTTTGTCGCATGTTCGCACAGCAGGAAAATTGGCTCATGCTTACATGCGACAAGCGGCTAACATGCATCCTACCGGTTGCCACGTCACCACCTAAAATCTAATAGCGCATCGGTGATCTACAAATCAAACTAAGACCAACATTAAGTCCTCATTGTAGTTCCTCTCCATCTCGTGGGCTTAAAAATTTGACTTTAGCAGGGAGATATCAATGATCGGTCGCATGATCGCATGGACCGGCAAGATTCCATGCAATCACATGACAACCGTTGGTCATGGAATCCTCCCACCGCCGAGATACCCTAACCTGGGCCCACGTTCAAATTTGTCATCCTGCCAGCTCGGACCAACCGGAGATTGCCACAACACCACCTGCCAACGGGACCACCAACCAACTACATACGGGCCCCAGCACACGTGGCACCCTTGTCGCATGATCGCATAGCCAGAAAGTGGCCCTTGTGAACATGTGACAAGGCCAAAAGACTGCCACCTCAGCCTCCAAGTCTGACAGTGGGACCACAACACTCCAACACCAAAGGGACAGGTGTCAACCGGTCACATGATCGCATGTCAGAAATCTCTGACATGCGATCATGCGGCAGCCAACCACAGACTGCCACATAACTACCAATGGGACCATTACCTTCCCACCAACGGGCCCCAGCACAAGAAGTAACCCGTCGCATGGTCGCATGTCAGAAATTTTTGACATGCGATCATGCGAGAACCAATCATTTTAAAGCTTTTGATTACTTCACCAAGTGGGTTGAAGCAATCCCTTCAAAGAGAGAAACTAGTAAGGTGGTAATAGATTTTATGATGCGGAATATCCTTACAAGATTTGGTTGTCCAAAAACCATGGTGGTTGATAATGCAATGTCTTTTAGGTCAGAAGAGTTTGTTGACTTTTGTCAGAACAATGGTATTAAAATCTCATACTCATCTCCTTACCATCCACAAGGCAATGGCCAGGCTAAATCCAGTAACAAGAGTCTGATCAAAATTTTGAAAAGAGTATTAGATAAGAATAAAAGGGCTTGGGATTCCAAGTTGTTGCAAGCCTTATGGGCTGATAGGGTTACAATAAAGAAAGCAATAGGGTGCACCCATTTTGACTTAGTCTATGGGATTAATGCAAGATTTCCCCAGAACAATTTGTTACAGATGTATCAGTTCATACAAACCTATGATGATGATATGGAGGATGAAATGACTATTAGAATAAATGATTTGATTCAATTGAATGAGGTAAGAAATGATGCACATATTAAAAATGAGAAGATACAGGCCCAGTGCAAAGTCTTGTATGACAAAAGGACTACTCAGAGAAGTTTTGTAAGTGGTGACTTGGTCCTGATGTGGAATGCAAGATTGGAAGATAAAGGAAAGCATGGGAAATTTGATCCCATTTGGTTAGGCCCATATATCATTAAAGAGAAATGGGGAACAAGTTCATATCTATTGAAGAATTTGATAGGAGAAATCATGGAATTTCCAGTTCATGGGCAATTCTTAAAATTTTACTTCTCTTAAATATTTTTCTGAGTCTCTACGGAAGTTTAGGTTTAGGGTTTTGTGTGCAGTTCTATGTTGCCAGTTGAATTTTTGGTTTGGTCTGCTTTTCCAAGAGATTCCAATTTTCTCATTGTATCTATAGGAGATACACATCCCGAATAAGAGCCACTGTTAGTACTATTTTAGATTTTTATCCTCATACTTTAGAAGGTTTTAAAATTTGGTTCTTAGACCTAATTGTGAGGTATTATGGCTAAAACCCTAGCTTGACCTGAAATCTATTATGTTTGAGTGTTACTTTTTTGGCTCACTAACTCTCCAAAATAGACATGTGCAATATTGACCCCTTTTAGAGTAACCACTTTATATGTTATACTGCTAGGTTGTCGAACAGGGTCCCTTTTTAATATTTATTTCAAAGCCTAAGTTTCCAGTTAATATTTCCAAGTGACTAACCTTTTGAAACTTGTGGTTGTCGTTAAGTCTGAAGTTCCCGGTTGTCAGATGTTTCTGACATGCAATTTAGCGATGAGTTAACATCTGTCTCAGCGGGCCCATCTTCAAAGCCTGCTATCGATTAACCATCAGAATGCATCAACAATTGTCGTTACACCGTTGGTTCGAGTTGGTTTCTTCTTAAGCATTGCGGTTTAGTGACAGGCGTCTGATCAAATTTTTACTGACAAAGGTAGGTTCTGGTTTGTCAGTCTCCATGGTGATCCTCTTAGGTTGACACTTATCTTAAGTGATGTAGTAGTTGTGGGGTCAGACTTTTTCAAAGCATAAAGCTCAGATTAATCTTACGGTTGTCGTTATATTGTTGAAGAAAGTTGTGAAGTATAAGCTTTGTGGTATAGCGATGACCGTTTGATTCTGTATGGAGGACAAGATATGAAGTGGGCCCTAAATTGCCATGTCACACTGATATGGTTGTTTTCTATTGGTTGAAATGAGTTGTGATGTGGCAATCAACAGGGTGTTTTGTACTAAGAAAGAAAAGGAGAAGGGCCTGCCCGCCTATTTTTGTAAATGTGGCAGTTGCTGACTCGATGAAGAATTAAGTGAAGTATTAAAGTAGGGTTGGCCTTCTTGAACACTTAATGCTCGAGCAGATCCTGTGATTGTCAGTATACCACTGGGATAAGATGCATGATTTTTAAGGCTTGCAGTATAGTGACGACTGTTTGATCTTGTTTATAGGATGTGGATCAAAAAGTGGGTCGTCAATCACCAGGTCATGCTAAAATGTTCATTTTTGATTGGCCGAAAGTAGGAGGTGACCTGTCAGCTATCAGTATGTTTGACACTGAGGCAAAAATTTAGGGTCCCACCTATTGATTTATGAAACATGGCATTTGTTGATTTGATGTAAGGTTTGGAAGAAAGGTGGGGTCATCATTTTGGGAAAAAGTAAAGTGTAATAAGTTGGGGAAAGATCTACGATGGTCATTACACCGCTAAAGAAAGGTATTCGGATCTTATGCCCGCGCTTTAGCAACAGGTTGACACCTACTCGCTCTGATCAAAATTGAGTTAAGTTGTTACTTTTTCCCACAGGATTAAATTGGGCTGTCCTAATTGGTTGGGAACTAGTTTGGGGAAAATAACAAGAGGGTTACGCGGCTATTTTTGTTGACCGCCCGATGCGCCGAAAAGAAAAGAAGATCAACGGTCCAAATTTGAATTTCTGGTCTATGACCCTGCTCGTGTTCTATGAATGTTGAGGCCACCAATGCTCAGTAATGGTGAGCTTAATGATTTTTGTGTGGATAAATTGTAAACAGTTGGCAAGATATTATATACCCTAATCTGATTATTGCATTCTTTACCTCTTTCATAAGCATCTTGGCAAGTTGGATTATTTTCGAGAGCGATATCAAGCAAAGTTTTGCAGGCACCTAGTAGGTCATATTTCTGAATTCAAGAATTGTTTGAGGCTTTGAGGAAATTGTGAGGGAATTGTGTTGCTAGCTAGTAATTTTTAGGGTTTTCTCTGGTATTTGCAGATTGTTTTGAAATCCCTAGTTAAAATGACACCAAAGAGGGGGTTGTCTAGGAAAATAGAGTGTAAAGACAGGGGTTTTTTTGAGGACTTGATGCAATGTCTCCCGCATTCAAACGATGGGGTAGCAAGACTGAAGGAATTGGTCCCGAGAAACCCGAGGGATTATGTAAATAGTGGGCTCCATGATAGAGGAAACTGGATGAGGGATGCTAGGGTGGGAGCAGATCATGATGCTCTTATTCTATTTAGGTTAGCGTATTCACAGAGGAATTCATGTGCCCCCCTTAGTAACATTTGGAAATTTGATATAGGAAATTTGGTAGTTCCTGGAGTATTTATGGATGTAGAATTTCTGATTCAGATTGCTAAGTGTTATGATCCCGTGACTAGATGTGTCAAGGATGTAAATGGAAATGACCTAATCAGCATTATAGAAGATGAAATTAGGGAAGTATTCTCATTAAATGACCCTTTTGTTGGGTTAGAAAAAGTAGATTTTAATGAATTCACTAAGATATATGAAGCTCAAAAAGATTATTTAAGGACAGGGCCTCTAAGGGATTTTCTGGACCAAATTGGATCAATGTGTGTTATCAGGCCAAGTACACCAGAGCCTTTTAGGTTGGATCTATTCAATAAATGTACACAGGGTTTTTACAAGTCTTTAACTCTAATCCTCGAGCATGATGAAGCCACTCATATGCCTATTCCCTATATGTTTATGATGGTGCAATCTCTACATCCCCAATTGGCACTAATATTTGACTTTGCCTCTGACTTGGTTGACCTAATCCATGAGGGATTGATGGGAATAAAAAAAATGAAATTAGTAGGCCTTTTGGATGGTATCTATGCTAATGCATATGTTCTTGTACAAAGGTGAGCAGTTTTTCAGTTTAACGGTCAACATTGTTAAAGAGAGGAATGGGGAAACCCTTCCAGTTTAGTTATTGACCATAGTTTTTTCATGGGATAGAGATGATGCTAGTTTTATTGTGTTTGATAGGGATTTTGCCTCAAGGCTTAGGACATTGTTGTTTTTTAACAACCCAAGAATCTCAAGGGAATTGTTAACATTGATTAGGCCAAAGGAGTACTCTTAGGATATTACCATAGTTCATAAATTTGGTGATATTATATTATATCCCATTTCCACAATTTTTTGAGTATACGGTTGCAAGAAGGCACCATACATTTTTCCCTACCAAGTTCCATTGAAGATAGGATATGCTAAATTTTTAAGGCAAATTGGTGACTTGCCAGAAACTGCTCTCACTAGTAAAGGAAGAGGGACTTTCTTCCCAAATATCACAATTGCCCATCAATATGTTATCACTAAAGGAGGATGGGTGCATTTAAACTAGGTCTTGCAACCCTCCAAGATGCCTACAACTACTATTAGATGTGCAGACAATGAGGGTTTCTTATCAGGAATGTTTAAGGACAAGATAAGGTGTGCTCTTATGGAGCACCAATTCAATTTTCCTAAGGACATAATAAGGAATGAGTTTGACCTCCAAACTCAAGAAATTAAGAAGGAGAAATGGATAATCTACAAGAAGATTGTGGACTTTATTAGGAATTTTGATAGAACTTATGACCCATTGAAAGGTTTTGAGCCATGGGCTAAAAAGGTAGATGCCCTTATGGAGCATTTTGAAGGGATCATGCATGTAGTGAGTGAGAAAAGAGCTGTGGTAAGCAAGACAGACCCTGAGAGAGCCAGGCAAATTTTAAGCCAGCCAGGATATACAAAGCTGACCCCAAGGGGAGTTTACATGATACAAAAGAGAAGTGGTTATACTGTTCTTCTACCAACACAACATAGAGATGAGAGTCTTCCTTCTACTTCAAGAGGAAAGAGGCCTATGGATGATCAAATAGTGCAAGGACCCTCTCCTAAGAGGCAGAGACAAGAGGAATCAAGGCCAGAACAAAATATTTATTCTCCTTCTCAATCCCCCTTACACTTAGATGAACATGGGGTAGCTAAACAGTTAGTACAAATGAGGAATGAGGGGAACATTATCATTTCCAATGATGAGTTACAGGAGGTAATGCCGGAGGCACCCAAAGAAATAGGGATGGATCTAACTATTGCAAAGTTTGAGGGTAAGAAAATTGACCCTATTTTGAAACAGGCTAGTGACTCTTTTGTTGCTGATGACAAGTTTGTAAAGACTAGGGCATTTTTTTAATTTTTATGGAGAATGGAGATAAATCCATTTAAAGAGATTTGCGAAAAGAAGAAGGAAGAGTTCCCTGATAAAGACATAACAAAGATTGAGAATGAAACCAAGGGTGAGATGATGAAACAATTTGAGAAGATTACTCCCGAGGAGGGAAGGGCTATGGTCCATACTGCAGGGGTGTTGATTCTACAAGAATGGGATATTGTAGATGCAATAATTTTTTATCAGGTCAGGAAGAGTAAGATAAAGACCCTTGCTACTAAAGAATAAGCACAATAGGCTGCTAGGGGTATTGCTTTCTCAGATGATCATGCATCCTTGGTTATGTGGTCTCTTAAGAGGGAGGAAAACAAAGGAAAAAGAGAGGCTCTCTCTCCAGAGTATACCAAAAATTTGTTGGTACAACGAGTAGGTTATGCTAAAAATATGTTGGTACAATGAGTAGGTGAGACTTCTGGTGTAGAGGCTTCAAACCTCATTTTAGAGACTACCAAATTTAATGTTAAGGTGGCAGAAAAGGATGCACAAGAGAAGGAAGAGCTAAAGCTTAAGTTTGAAACTGTACTTAAGTCCTATAATGAGCTTAAAATAGAGCTGATCCAAAAGGACAAGTTGATTGCAGAACTATCAGGACCATAGGATCATAGGTCACCCCAATTAATGATAGCTGATAGGCCTGCAGTGGCTTCTTCATTAAGCCCTATCATTGAATTTTCACCATCACCATACCCAGAGACAAAATTGGATGCAAGGCTCAGTTGGGAGAAGCAATAGCTGCTTGAAGAGACAAATCATTTCAAAAGAAAAAGGGTAGAGTTGGACAAGCTGAGGGAAGAATAGTTGGACAAGTAGAGGCCGAAGGCTGAGAAAAAGTAGCAGTAATGGAAGCAATCACAGGAGGCCAACCAGAACCCGCATCCCTTCGAGGAGGAGGGGAAGCGGAGCGGCGATGCCATTGCCATGGAGTCCTGGAGTGTCTGGCAAAGGAGCTCCAACTACGACATTGGCCCCTGGGTGGCGTACGGTCAGCTGAGAGAGAATCTGGAGGCACCCAAGCAATAGTACAAAAATTTTGAAAAATAAAATTGTACTTCAAACAAAATATTAAAAATAAGAAAATTTATATAAAAAATAATAAAACTAAAATTTCATTTTATGTTAAAAATAAAATAAAATTCAATTTCTTTAAATCACCCAAAAGTGTAGCCTAATATAATCATACTTAATGATAATAAATATATTTTTTAAAGTATGGTTTTTTTCCATTGGTGATTGCTTTTGATTGGATCTATGAATCAGTGGGGTCACATTTGGGGGACCCCATCCCTAAGGTGATTACATTTCAATATCTGAGGCATTGGAGCCTCTCATATTTGTCTCATGTTCTGGCATAATAAATCCTTACAACTCCCCTGCTTATCAGTCCAAATTCTCCTTGTATCTCCCTATTCAATCATAACCATTAGTAGTATTGTACCCTCCTTATATCTCCCCACGTGAAGACCACCATCTATCGACGTCCAACCTTGTTTCTCAAATCCTTGACCAGCTTGATACCTCCCAATCACCTTATATCTCATTTTATTATGCATCACCCTATGCATCCCTTGTTGTCAAGCATCTTATGATTCATGTGACTACTGACATCAACTTCCATACTCTAGTCTAGTACACAAATCATACCTTATATCTCCCTTGGTAGTGCTAACACCTTTATCCCTCCCTGTTTCATTTTCCTTGTGTACCAGACCGTCAGCACAAAGTATATGTGGGGGCATCATGTGGGGTAGGATACCCATAGAACCAGATCACCAATGAGGTCACATGATAAGCTATCAATACCGCTGTGGGGACAAGAATTCGGTCAACTAAAGTTGGCAGCAACATCCATGATAGATGTGGCTACCTCTTCATGTGTGCACAAACAAAACCAATCTACCTATAAGGAATTGAACACTTGATCTCCCTATAAACAAAAATCACAACTATTGCGCTGCAGAGACATCCCCTTTTAAAGTATGTTTATTAAAACACAATATGTAATAGAATTAAATCAAATTTTCAATAACTACCAACTATAACTATTAATGAGCCCATATAATTATCTCACTAAAATTTGCACAAATTTTGTATCTTTTACTTCTTATATATTTTAGTTACATAAATGACTTTAGGAAAAACAATAAAACCTAAAATTTCTCACTACTTAGGGAAGAAAATTATTAGATTTATAAGAAACATGTTTATGATTTCCAGTCTTGGAGTATGAATCTATGAGCTCATTTCCATAAATAATCTTTACATGAATAGAATAGCATTTTTATAAAATATTTAGATTTAAATACATTTACTAATATATTAAATAAAGATATGCAAACTATGAATCTGTACCAAATATTATCAATTCCTACTTAATGGATTTATCTTGCTAAATATATATTGAATTGTCTATTTGGAAAATTGTGGTGCACTTCTAATTTCTCTCTTCTAATTTTATAATTTTTCCTTCTGTTTACTAAATTTTTTACTGCAGAAAGGGGGGATTTTAATTCTCATTTCGCAAAATACAATCAAAACATCATCCAATAACATTGGAGAAGAATAAAAGTTATAATTCTTAAAATCAAATTGTGTGTTGCAGATGTCAAATTGTGTACTCCATGTTATCTTTGAACTTTCAAAACTTATAAACTATATCCATTTAACTATTTTGAAAGCTTACATTTAATCAATATGTTTAATGTTGTGAAATTATGTGTAAATTTTGGAAATTAGTATTATCTTAATAAAGGTGCTTGAGCTAACTGATAGGGAAATTTTGATTATATATGTCAAGTGCACTACAAGTTGTGTACTGAACATGGGCATGAGGTGGAATAGGATCCATGACTATTACAAAGCTGAATTCACACTAGAATTTATATAACCAAATATCTAATTTATTTTTTACAAAGTCAAATTCTTTGTAGTCACCATGGGAGCTTCACTTAGTGAACCTAGGTCATATCATGTGCATTCACGGAATACTAAAGAATACCCCTATTTTTAAAAATATTGTGATCTGAACTCCTTTTTTGTCAACTCCCTCCAATACCCACCCAATACCACATACTCCATACATTTGATGGATTTTTTTGGTTTATCTCATTGATTAAATGGCAAAAATATTAACCATTCAAAAAAAAAAAAAACAATAGAAGAAAAAAAACTGAGAATTTGTAATGTTGAGAAGGTAGTTTAAAATTCACAAGAAAATGTTGGAGAAAAATATTAAAATAGTTACCTAATATTAGCTAACTGTATTCAAAATCAGTCACATTATTTTTTGAGAGTTCTTTTTCACCATGGATAATGAGCTAGTGGAATACATTAAATTGGGTACAAGAAAGTTAAGCCCCCCCCGCAAAAAAAAAAATTCAAGCATGCTCCCACTAACAATGAACAAGCATACAGGTGAAAAATAAAAATGAATTTATAGTTAACAGATACGGAACCGACAAATAAAAATGACTTAATATCTAATGGCTCCCAACATTCCTACCATCATTCATTGTACTCGTCCATTGTTAACTGTTGATGGTGAAAATCAACTTTTTCATTTTATATAAACATATTTATGCTAACTGAAAATATAATTAGTTGATAGGCTTCTCCTATGGGGAAGCTTGCGTACGGCTTGGCCGGATATTTATCACGCTGTCGCATCCCCTAAACTGGTTTTCTGAGAAATTTCTTTCTGAATCCAAACCAATATTCGGTACAATGAAAATCTTTCACATGATAATCCTGAAGTTCAATTATGTGATCTAAGTGTAATGAATTACGAAGCACTTGCTTTGAATGTCACATGAATAGAGGAACATCATGTCCAAACAAACTCGCTGTGAGTGGAAAAACAAACCCTTGTTTACAGCAAGTGAATTTTTTTTATTGAATTATCTTTTCCATGTCATTCCGTTTGCAGTGTCCTCTCCCTGTATCATTCCGTCCGCAGTTTTCTTTTCATCATTCTTAGGGTCGAGTCTCTCATACTTCTATTTTTAATCATGCACATCTCACCTAAGAAAATTTAATTAAAATCTGCATTTCCTATCTTCACATTGAAAGCCTCCATCAAGTGTACGCAGTTGCCTGTCCTCTCCACCTGCCCACAATAACTTTTAACTTGCATTAAACCCTCTTGAAAATATTTAAGTCAATACAGACCCTCGAAGCACGCACAAATCACTTGAACGCAGTAGATATTTTTCATAACTTCATCATCCATAGACAAAAACATTTGAACACATTTTTGGATTCTCCCATAAAAGTGCAAGTTCAGGTTTTCTCTTCTTTCACCTAGGTTGTTTAAAGTGACGTGACGATGTTGCAGTTTTAATTCCCTTTTGATATTTTTCCCCTCTTCTAATTATGCAATTTTAAATTGAAGAAACAATTTTAGATTCTATTTATATCATGTACGCTTTCTGAAGAAGGAATTTGATGTTGAATTTATGTCATTTCTATTTGTTGGAGAAGTCGTTTCAATATCTATCTTCAGTTGACCTCAATTGTAGTAGCGAACTTGTAACACTGCCCATTTTTTCTCATCAGCATCGTTGAAGCACAAAATCTTTACATAAGTTGCCTGACATGGTTACAGTTACTCCTTATTTCATTTCGTTTTGAAAACAATTCTATTTCCACCTGTTAAATAAATGATATTGGTTGTCATTTTACAAATGGCTTGATGTTAGAGTAATTCTTAACATATGGCTCGATATTAGTGCAATTCTTGTTGTTAGTTTTCAATTTGTCTGATAGTAGAGATATTGTGAGCCGTAAAATAAATTTTACGTCAATTTGGTAGCTTGTATCTTATTTATTAGTGAATGGAGTGTTTTATATGGCTGCATTAAGGAAATGTTTAAACAATGTATCTTATCAATAGAACATTGACTATTTTTTTCCATTTGTGTCAAGACTCTATATACTTTATTTCTTGTATTGGATTGAATAGCAACTTCGTTACCTTGATTAAAAGATAAAGCTTATAGTTGTTGAGGGGGGAAACTCATGTACACTACTACATCTTGCATTCATGTTGTGTGGATTGAAAAATAAAGACTTCAAACATTTTTTTTTTAATTTATGGGAAATGAATGTGATCCTAATACTTTTGGAATGTTTCTGGTTGTATTTTTTAAGAAATTTTATATATATATAAAAGAAAAAATGGAAAATTCATGTCAGTGGATTGACGATTAAAGATTTCAAAAAGACTTTTTTTTTAAATTTATGCGAAATGAAAGTGTTAACATATGAGACTCTAATACTTACGTAATGTTTCTGGTTGCATTTTTTAAGAAATTCTATATACAAATAAAACAAAATTATTGAAAAATAACAATCTTTACATATCCTACAATCATGCCTTTCTGTGAAACCACATTCTGTAGTGGTATTTTGAAAAAAAATCGTCTATTGATTTTTTTTTTCCATCTATACTTCGGTAGCTCGAAATCCTGTTATGGCTCAACGCACATCGCCACCCCACATTGCAAAGCAATTTTTTTTTTTCATGTTTAGGGTTTCCACATTGAAAATAAAGAAACAAAATTTTCATGTTCAGGGTTCCTTCTAATGACGAATGGCAATCTGTTAGGGATTATTTTAGTTCACCTCTATAAAATGGTGAGATATAAAATCTTTAAGAAAAATGATAAACATTGCATTTTGTTAATTTTTTATTTACGGGCTGAACAAAAGTTCTATTTTTTCAATTTATTGTAGATTTTAACATTTTTATATATATTAAAATTTAATTGATTCATCTTGGAAAAAGATAAATGTTAATTTTTAAGGAGTTTATGTAGTATATGAAGATATAAATTTCTTTTAATTTTTTTTTATAAAATTTTAAACTATTTTAATTTAAATATTTAAAAAAATAAAGAAATAATTAATATTTTTTTAAAGTATTCAATTTGTATTATATTTAATGCATAGTTGTATTTCAACCCATTCATTAGGCATAAAGGTGGTCTATAGAGTTCCTGCATAGATTTAAAAATTTTATTGATTGAATATATAAATTATTGGGCTAGTGGTAAAGATTACACTACTATAGGCTCAAAACATGAATTATATGGCTCTCTCCAAGTGCATTGGTAATGTTTGTGATGAAGGGTGCTCCCCTTAATACCACAAACACATAACAGAAACGGAGAACAGAAAATGGGCTTCTTATTATCTCCACAAGTGTAGAATTACAAATTTCAAAATTACAATATGTAAAGCCACATGGGCATTTTCCTTACAATATTTTGTAGGACAAAGCCTTGAATTATTACCCAGAACTGCCCTAGAAAACACTACGAACCTTCCTTAAATAGGCAATTTTTCACCACCCGAGAAGGTTCCAAAACTTTAGCCTTTAAGGTCAACCACGTCTAGAATTATTTTATTTTTCATAATTATTACATTAGGGTTGGCTCAAAATAATTACAAATTATATTTTTAGGTAGCCCAAGTTTTGGAGGCCATAACTTTTTAACCGTAGCTCTATTTGGCTATTATAACCACTTTTTAGAAATGGTGGGACCTAATCTACAGTGCCTAACTCACGCAAGCTCCAATTAGTTGGGGGTCGATCTTGATCTAGAGCCTCCAAGGCCTTCAAAATTGAGCTCAAATATTTCTTACCCAAAAACCTCAATAACTTCACCAATACAGATGATATGGCAATGAAACGCAATTGGTAGGTTGATATGACTAAGATGAACCTCCACCTATGAAATCAAAACATTCCGAGCTTGCATGACCAACTTACTAAAAATAGTAAGTTTCCATAAATAAGAGCTCTGCACAAGATAGCCCTTATTGAAAAGAAACCAGAAATATTTTGGGGTGATGCAAGATTGCCCTTACACCCAGGATGCTCCTACATTAGACACCCGGGGTAATTTGAGAAGTGACCCTATCATGTCTCAGGTGTGCAGAGGAAAACCAAGATGCTTAACCTCCTCTCTTGTCAACCATAATGAATCTTCAATAGGTCATCCTTTCCATTTGACTAGATATTCTTCATATGTATTTTTCCTTGTGCTTCTACCAACACGACTATCCATTATATCCTCAATCTCCTTGATAGCTGAAGTAGTTGCTGGAATACTCCACTGTGCTTCTGTGATCTCATCTTCAACATCCCCTTCATGATACTCTATCAAATTTAAAATGTTAAATACTGGTGAAATATTCAACTCAGTAAGAAACTCTACCTCATAGGCATTTCTTGAATCATGCTTCTTAAGTATTTTACATGGCCCAAACTTCTTCATTTTTAGCTTGTTATATGTACCTATTGAAAATCGCTTCTTTCGCAAATGAACCATGACTTCATCCCCAACTTGAAATTACTTATGTCTCCTTTTCTCATCTGCCCTAGCCTTATACTATGTAATCATCTTGGTAATGTGCTTCCTCACTTCCTCATGGATGTTCTTCAAATATTCTGTGAAATCCTCAGCTTCAACATAGTGGTTAGTTTGAGTGCCAAGATGGATAGTGATGGAAGCAATCCCAATACCATAGCAATTTCTGATCACTCCACCACTTCCCACCTTTCCCGGATTTCCCTTAGCCACACCATCAAAGTTTTCCTTAGACAAACCTTCCGGGGGAAAACTCTAGGTACAATTCTATCTTTTATTTATACTCTTCTTAGGGTCAGCATTCTATTCTTTACCTATAAAAGGGTTAGTTTCACCACAAAAAATAAAGTTCTATTTTAAGCATGGTGGATCTTTTCAAAGATTATTTTAGGAGGAGCACAAAAATCGAGAAAAATATGACTGTTACACTCTTTCCTCTCTCCCCAACAGAGATGCGGTAGAACCCAAGAGAAAAATTTGTGAGATTCAGTGTTCTCAAAAGGAAAGGCCCATTGAGTAAAAAGGTTTAGAAAAGACGAGGGGAAACACCAAGATAGCCCAAGAGCAGAAAGGAGAAATTGTCAAATCTTGCAGACATAAGAGCAATGGGGAAACAGGTGATCCACATACTCACCTTGGCATCTACATAGCACACACCTGTTGGGGATATGTAAACCTCTCTTAATAAGATTATCAACAGTGAGGATGCGGTTCTGAAGCAAAATCTAGAAGAAGACATTAATTATAGGAGTAAGGCCAGGGAGCTAGACTTTCAACATTAGTTGTTAATGTATTGTTATGCATGATTAATTCTTTAAAGAACTTAAACCAGACATTGATCTACTCTAAAGTATGTTGCTAGTTTGGGTGAACTGTTGTTCAACAATATTTTCACCCAAGTGGTTATTTTTTAGTTCTATAATATATAGAAAATATTACTATGATTGTAAAAATCTGAAGTTTAAACACATAAATATATTAACAATAAATTTAATATAGAAATATTCAAGTAAAATGAGAAACAAAATAATATATGTATTAAATAGAAATAATGTCATAAAAAATATGGTCTTCAAGCTATGATTCATGAACATTTGATGAAACAAAGAATTTTAATTATCTAGTGATTATGAATGATTCAATAACTACAAATACATCTCATATATGTTAAACCATCAATAAAAATCAACATCAAGTAAGCCAAAGACTAAGGAACCAAAGAACCATATGATGAGGAATCTATTTTGGTTGCAGCTATATTTTTTGTATTAATTCCTACGTATATCTTTGAGTTGAGTATGTTGTCAAATCTTTATGATTTCTAACAGTGCATATGAGATGACTTCTTGATTAAATGATTAGTTCAATTTGGGGTCTAACGTGCAAATTGTGAAAGTCCATTTCAACAAGCAATGTTTATAAGATACAAATTCAAAGTTTATTTTGGAAATGTTTGACATAGATATTGCTCAAAAGTCATATGTTCAAGATAAGTTAAAAGCCTTTAATAAATTTAAGAGAAGAAAAATTATAGAGCTCAACTGCAATTTGAAGTAAAAACTTTTATTTAAAGAAAATTGAAAAAACTTGATTTCAAATAAAAGCATGAGCTATTAGTTATCCTCAAAATCTATTCTTATAAAAAAAAGTTATTTTTTTTAGTGTTTTCCATGTGTATGCCTAGGATTCACCCTATGAATGTCTAAGACGTGCCTTGGACAAAACCAGAGTCTTAGGTTTACTAGGAGTACCTAGACTGAATGGCCATGGGTACATACCCATGAATAGGAAAACATAGTAACACAACTCTAAAGACTGAATTCATGATTAACCTTTTCTTTATATCTAAATTTAATGAGTGGGACAATGCTGAAATCACCTTTTCTATCATGTACTCTTTTTGGAATTAAAATGATTAATAAAATATATATTTTTATTTGACCTGGTCATTTTTTAATTTTTATTACGGCTAAAAAAACTACAACTATAAAAGAATCACTTATTTTCATTCATGATCATTCTAAATATCCTTTGCATCCAATTAAATCATATTTGAGTTGTGTTTAATCTAGTTTTTGATAGATAAAAGCAGCAAGAGGGTCCTGGCTTGAGGTACAAAGGGACTAGAGGCGCATTAACAACATATTAATGGCACTAGTCATAAGCATTTCAAGAGTAGTTTAACAATAGAAAAAAATAGGTCTAATCTGCCTCTATCAAAAACAAACACTTCATTACTTTTCAAAAAGATTAAACTAGAGTATTTGAAGCGAATAGTAGCAATTAAAATAACAGTTATAAGCCACACAGGGCTATACCAAGGACTAGGCAAAATAGCCTTAAAACCATAATCAAAATAGGGGAACTGAGGGCCAAGCCCAGACAAAAATAAAAACCTCATGAGCACCAGCAACTAGTTCTTTCTACCCAGATCTTTGGACATCAGGGTCTTGGCCCACTCCTCCTGCAAGAATGGGAAGAGATCCTTATTGCCCTCATCCACTTCCAGACTACCGCCTGCTAGCTTTTCCTGCATAGTGCAGAAGGTCATAGTCGAAGCATGCATGACCTTTAGTGCAAATTTGTTATTCATCATATAGTGAAGCTTTAGATCTTGCAAGTCCTGCTTGATGTTAGCAATCTCTTTGTCAAAATTAGAAAACCTCAGCTTGAGGGTGCCTTTAAGCCTGTCTTTGCCAGCCAGAACCCTAGGTTTATGCTTAGTAGTAGAGGGCTTGTTCTGGTGATCATGGGGTAAAGTCAGAGGTGAGGAAGGGTGGGGAGTCTCCATGGTTTGCTGAGGGTTGGGAGGGGGAGTGTTACCAGCCCTAATTGGACTCATGTGATCATCAGAAGAGCCCTTCATGGACTTAGTGGAGTGAGAATCTTTTTCAGACAGGGACTTCTCTCTAGAGACCACTTCCAAAATTTTGGTTTTACACTGCTCCTTCGCAATTCTGTTAGACCTTCGGTGACCCGAGCCACCTAAGTCCACTTACAGCTTGACCTGGCTCTCCAACAACCTCTATTTTTTGGGCTCTCGGGAGTACTGTCAGATTCCTTTCGATCTTTAGTCTCTAAAGATTCAGAGACATGAGACTCCTCCTGCTCTTCCCTCCTATTGAAAGGATTTTTTACACATTTTTTGTGGGTTCTACCCTCTTTAGGAACAAGATCAGACTCCTGGATAACCTAGATGGATTGGGAGGTGGAGTGAGTGGGGTTTTCAGTTTTGGAAGGGGAATCCTCCTAGGAAACCTCTTGGATAATCGAGGGGGTTGGGGCGCAGGGCAGATAGCCTTGTGGAAGTGGTAAATACAGAGAAGGAGGCCCCGATGGAGAATAGGGATTGATTTATCAGGGTTCTCCTTAATATCCAAAATATTAATTTGTATGGAATGCAGGAGGTAGAAGGGAATGGAAATTAAGTCTTTATTTCTAATTTGATTCGGAAAAGGTAAGTGGTAGTAGTAGAACACCATAAACTTACCTTCGAGGGTGAAATATTTCATCATAATGAGACAAAGCTGGGGCCAAAATTTTGGAATCTCTTCCTTGTTGAAACCCCCTTGCTTCTTGACATGATTCTCTCCCTCCCTGAAGAACTAGTTGAGATTGGTAGGGTTAGGCGTCTGACTAGTCTTTTTATACTTTCTCCCTTCCATAGAGAGGCATGTCACCTTAGCAATGACCTCCTCATTGATCTGGAAATGGATGCCACCAACCAAGACAATCCTATTATTCTAGGATGAGATGAATTATTTGGATATTCGCTCATCGTGCCCACCTTTCATGTGCTCCATAAAACCCCAAATATCGCTCTCTCTACAATAGTGGGTCACCAAAGGGTCAGAGGTGAAGGTCTCATCGATCTTGTTCGGTTCGATGTGAAGGGTGTTGCCTCCCATGTCAATACTTTGGATCACCTGCGTCAGAATATCCCGAGAACCAAAGGGCCAAGCTTCTTGATAGATAGTATAAAACTAGTTATTTTGGTTTGGCCATTTCGAGAGAAGGTTATACTCAAAAGGCTGGCCTAGGGTGAATTTTTGGGAGATGGGCTTTGTGCAACAATATCTAATGGATCTCCAGGTGCCATTATTAGCAATAACACCAGAGCTGCACTTAATGTCCTTGTTAGCCAAGTAAGCCCACCAATTCAGACAACTATTTCTCCACATGCTTGAAAGGCAATTATGATTCTTGATGGGGTTTTGGGTATTCCTTTTTATAATCACAAAAATCACCAGATTACGCCAACACATGATCAAGGCAGTGTTGGCACCTGAAAATTCAGGCCCAAATATATAAAAAATTATCAGGGAAGTAAAATATTTATTTAAAATTTAATATTATCTCCCTATTTTAAAAAAATTAAACAATTAAAAGGGCCTTAATAGTTATTATTTTTCCATTTTTATATTTATGAGCAAGACTTAAATATTTTATTTCAATGTGTTAAATGTATTTATATTCTTGAAATAAAAAAATAATTATAAAAATGATAAAAATGATGGCGAGAGGGAGTTCAACCCTCGACCTCTCAAGCCGACCTTTTTTCCTACCTATCTACCCTCCTACCCCCTAACTAGTTAGTCTATTTATTTTCTTCAAGAGGATTAGGAGGAGAAATTTATTTGTTTTTGTTTTAGGGAGTAATATTTCCTTAATCACTTTTTCAAATCAATGTGAAATAATATTATTTTCTCATGAATTATTTATTTTCCGATTTTAGGAAAAAGAATGGCGAGAGGGAGTTGAACAATCGACCTCTCGACCAATCCCTTTTCCTACCTAACTACCCAACTCTACCCCTACCAATTACTCTATGTTATTCCTTGGCATTGTAGGTGTAAATAAAGGTATAAGTTAAAGTAATCTTATTTGCTTTGAAATAAATTATTAAAGGAATGAATATTTTGTGTGTATGATAGAAGTTTTATATTTTGTAAAATTATTGTGGTTACTAATATATTTGTTTTTAATCTTAATTTATATTTTACTCAAGTAAATGTGTATGTGATAAATATTATTATGTTTTAGGGTTTTGAAATATTTTTTGATGCTAATTTTAGTTTTCATATCCCTAAATGTAATTTGGTATTCTTAACTTTAATAATTTTATCTTGTAGGGTGAAAAAGATTAAGTGATTTTACATTATTATTGAAATTTAGTTTTAAATAAAAATTAATTTCTCACCTTCTTGTTTAGGGTTTATGTCTTGAAATACTTTATTTGTAAAAAACCCTTAATTGGTTCTATGTGGTTTTACATTAAAAATATTATTAATATTAGGTTGGTTATTGAATTTGCATTTACCCTATGTCAAAATTATTTGAGTGATATTGTGAATTTAGGGTAAAATACCCCCTTTGAGGGTGAATTGTAAAATCTTTCACCCTAATGTTTTTAACATTTCTATATTACATTGCATTATATTTATAGACATATTTTAAAAATAAATTCATACAAATGCATTATGTATTATTTTGAAAATAAAAGTAAAATGCTAAAACATGATGTCATATTTGATTCGATACTTTAAATATTGTCTTATTATTATGAGTTCTTATGTTAATGTGGGTAACATAATAATAAATTTTTTATTTTTGTTTTCCCATTTTATTTATCAAATACATGCATAGATGGCATGAATTTATTTTTTATTAATGAATGTATAATAAATATTTTTTATGAAAACCTTATACATGTAATGATTTTTTTATTTTCTTAATACTACCTAATGTTAGGCATTTTGTGCAGGAGCTTAAAAATTTGATTATTAATGCACAGAGCACCTAAAGAAGAATGAGGTTAATTGTATGGGAAATATTTCCCTAAAAACCATTATTATGGTTTAGTATGTATTTTTAGGGTTAGTTGCTAGGATTAGGTCCTGTGAAAGGATATGTCCTTTCATAGAGAACTGTTGGGAAATATATTTATATTAGTTCATATTGCAAACAATTGACACAATCAATATCACGGCAAAAAACTGTAAAACCCTCCTAACTTACAGATTTGAATATAATGTCCAAAATCTCAAGTGCAAATATCAGATAAGTGCTTATGCCTTAAGGTTAATATAGTTTCTTATTTTCAATTAGTTTTTTAGATTACTCTGTGAACCAGGGTATCCAACTGTGTTCTCTATTTGATGCATTTATTTATGATTAATTTATACAATTTGGATATCAGTAGCATGGTCTGAGAACCTGTTATTGTTCATCTTAGGCTCTTACGTTGGGTTAAAAACCATAGAACTAATTGTATGAGTTGTTTAAATTTTTTGTTTCATTTGAAGCCAATAGGATGATGGTGTCTCTTTACAGGAGTGAGTTACCTTAAAACCATCTCCGTCTATACGTATGATTGAATGTAATAGACTCTATTCCCCATTTTGGCATCAGGCACTGATTTTATTTCATTTATAATCATCATTTTGGTTCTTTTTGTAATTTTCATATATATCTATTATCTTTTTCATAAAGCATACAATTAGGTTTAGCATTACTTTCAAGCTTTAGTTTAGATTTTAAGCTATTTGACAATTAGGATATTAGGTTGTTTTTCCTCCAAGGATTGTTAACCCCTTTGGAAGAAATTGCTTTTGTTTGTGCATGTGTTTGTGCAGTTTGAAAGCACTTTTGATTTAGGCCTACCAGCCTTGGCTTGATCGAGTCAGAATTTTAGTGGCACTTGTTTGTGCCTGTCAATTGGCCTCAAAACAGTCCATCATTTTTGAGCACCAACAAATTGGCGACTCCATTGGGGACGCTATTAGTAAAAGATGGTTTCAGAATCTTTGGTTACAGTTATGAGACTCTACTAGAGACGGAATTTAGAATTAGTTATATGATTTTATCCTTCTTATGAAGAAGGTGGCGACTCTATTGATTAAAGCATTTCGGTTAGTGAGTCTACTGAGAGAGAAAACTCAGAAGGAGATAGGAAGATAGCCTAGAAGGGATGATAAATTTTCCTTTCAAGAAAATTTTCAAAAGGTTTTTGATTCCCATTGATATCGGGCCTTTAGATCTTAGAAAGTTTCAATGTAGTTCTAATGAATTATTTTTACAAATTTCACAGAGGGTTCCTGAATTTTATGGAGATTATGATGAATCGGCTCTTGATCATTTGGATGTGTTTCATATATTCCAGGATAATTATAAGATCCATATAGAAGATGATGCCATGAAGTTGTTTGCATGGTCACCAAAGAATAATGCAAGGGAAAAATATGAATCATTACCTGCACAATGCATTTCATCATGGATACAGTTTGAACAATGGTTCCTTGATGTATTCCATGACAGGGATGAATCATGTATGTCTCCCTTGGATGCATTTATTACTTTAGAATGGTATGATAATGAAAATGTGGTGAGTTTTTTATGAGGATGATGGATATCTTCAGTGAAATACCTTATGATATCAGGCCAAGTTTTTAAAACAAAATATACAGTTTAGGAGTAACTCATGAGTAGGTAAAGCTTATTCTTAAAATTGTATACGAAGATGTAATGGAAGAAAATGATAGAGTTACAAAAGGGGCACAAAAACCTAATGATATTCTAGATTCAAATGAACAAGAAAAGTCAAATCAGGGTGAAGAAGGATCTGTACATGGTAATATTTGTATGGAGATAGGTATCAATAGCCATGATGGTGAGGAAGAAAATCACCTCACTACAGAATAAATTTCAGATTTGTTGGATGTTGAATATCATAAGTATGTTCAAAACAATGGTTTAAATTTTTCCTATAATCATCAAGATGGGCATGATCAAGTTATATTTGATAAAATAAAATCTCGAAGGAGTGAAACATTTGATGAAGGAAATATGTTTATGAATGGTTTTGAAAAGGATGAAGAATTTTCTAGATATGGACCATATGTTAATCCATTATGTGATATAAATGAAATCTCTCCAGACTATGAAGGTGAATCAATACATTTTGATGAAATGGAAAATAAATTTCAAATGGATGAAATAATTCAGGAAGGAAATATTCCTATGAAAGGTTCTAAAAATTCTTCAAATTTCCTCAATAGTGAGGGAAAAATATTGTAGAATGAAACACATGTACAAGATGAAAATGCAATAAATAATATTCATGAAGATGGTAGCTTTTGGAAAAAGTCTTTCGGTATACACTTCCATAGTCTTGGAGATAAGCTCGTGTGTGATGGAACACCTAAGGAACCAGAGGTAAGTCCTCATGGAGGTATGTATAAATTCTATATATTTATGAACCCTTTGTTTGAAGAAATAGGAGAAAAGTTAATTAAAAATAATTTATATTTTTCAAGAGTACAATACAGTATGGGAGAAAGTAGAATATTACTTTTTCCTAGAGGTAATGTATGTCCAAAGATAGTATGCAGGGAAGGTGAAATGTTGGAGGATGAAATATTCATACAATGTGGCACAAAGGATAATTATGAGAAATTAGGGAAACCTAATTTACATATTATTGTTCACGATACAAATATTCCAAAAGGAAAGAGTTATAAGGAAAATATGCTACAAAATTTACTTATCAGGAACAATGTCGTTCTGAAAAATGAATTACAAGGTGAAAAAGGTAATCAAATCCACTACAATGGAAAATTTGGGAAAAATAATTGCAAAGTTGAAATCCATAGAGACAAATATGAAAGAGGACATGAAAAACATTATAAAGTGGATAAAATTAATGTAATTGGTAAAAGGGATGATCTTACTTTAAAAAGATGCATATTGTTGCATGATCAAAATCAAGTTTATGACAGAGGTAAGAGTTTCTTTTACCAAATTCAAGAATAGGTAAATATGTTTTATGTTTTTTACCATGTTTTTCTCCCTGTTTATATTATGTGTTATGAGTTATTTATATTTTCCTTTTTCGGTGTCATATTGATAGATTATAGTCCTTAAATTTACATGCTTTTCAATTAGTCCATCATTTTATAGTATATTGATATTAAATTTTCTCACTAATCATTTTTTTTCTTTCATAAAATCTTTTATGAATACTTTTATATTGTGAATAGTTACTGCAGGTATTGGTACATGCAGGATAAAAGGACTCATTATGGATATATTGTTTTAATCTTTCCAATAAATCAAGATCATTAGAATTATAATTTTGTGCGAAAAGTAGTTGTCTTGAAAGACTGGAATGAAGAAAGTTAGAGAGCTGAAAAATAGAATACAAACAACAAAGAATTTAATTCTAGTGCAAATAATTTAGGCCTATTTTTGGAGTCACTTTGAAGAAAAATAACATTTTTTTTTGTGCCCGAGATGTTCCCAGCCAAGTTGTATATGAGTTGGGGGTGTTTTTAGAAGAAATTAAGCACTTCTTGGTGTCAAAATGTGCCTGAGAAAGCCTAGATTTATTAACCACGGGCTGAACTGGTGAAGAAGATGAATCACATTTTTTGTATTTGGGCAGATATTTGAAGTTGTTTTTGGGCTTCAAACAACTATCTATACATCCACAAAGGTTCCTAGACCTTTCCTCATTTATGAGAAACAAATTTATGATAGTTTCACTTATTTTTATGAAGCCGACTGCAACAAAAATGATAGACATTTGTAAAAATGACCCAAATTTTAAATGGCTGCAAACTAGCAAAATACATAGTTCTAAAGCTAGTATTTGATTGTGTATTGATCCAAATCTGGCTCAATAGAAGCAAAGGCCCTCACCATTGTCCATGTTATCACACACAGATATTCTTAGGAGTGGGATCAATCTTATTGGTTTGACATCCATCATGAAAGAGACGCCATTCCAAGTACAAGCATCCGCGGATTTGAAGTAATTAACAATGTGAGATGCAGCTGATAATAAGATGGACTTGAGCACTTATGTTCCCAGTTTGGAGTGGTCTATAAAATGAGAGGAATGAACTGTTGCAATCATGATTTTTTGTAATCTCTAGATGTTTCCCATTACGTTTTGAAGCTGTATTGGGCACAAATTCAATAAAAAACAATGTCAACTCTCATAGCACTGGAAGGTATGAGAAAATGCCAACTCCCAAGCATATATTGATTAGAAGCTTGTGATTTCAAAGGTGAAGTCCTTTAGTGACTTTGCAAAATCAATAGAGAAGAATTCAATGATGTGTGTATCAGATTGTAGCCCTAGATCCGAATGATGATCTTCAATATCTACTCCCAAATTTGTAAATGATAGTCGGATAAATTAGCGCGTGTAGAACTCACATAAAAGTGGAGATAGCAGAGCGTGCCACAGAAAGCCTCTTTTGGTTGGAACCATGCAATATAGGACCATATATACTATTTTCAAATATTTATGCAGCAACTGGTTGTTGGACTGATGTAGCTAAGATAAGGAAAAGGATGAAAGACAGGGGACTTACAAAGGCTCCAGGTTCTAGCTGGATTGAGGTAAATAATAAGGTGCATGCATCCCTTGGAGGAGATGGATCAGTTAGAGACAAAGAAGACATGCAATGCGGGAGAGTTGGTGAAGAGACATGGTTCTTCACCATAAGGAGAATCTTAAAATTGCCTAGATTACCAGCTTACTCTGTCAAAAATCAATTAGAGTGTCATAGAATCTTTGTGTTTGCAATGGCTACTATACTGCGACAATGTTAATTTCGATGCCTGTTGTGCATAAATTGCTATGAGGATACTAATAATGGAGTATGCTCTTACCATAAACAGTGATGTTAAGCGCAACAAAGATATAGATACATAAATAAGGAGGAACATGGGGGCCTTTCTTGAAGGTCTGCAGTTGTGAATAAACAACAAGAACGTGAAAACTTGCAGTGGTATGACACAAGAAGGAAATGAACCAGCCAGCTAAATTGATCGGTATAACATGTGTTGGCTCTTTTCCCCGTAGGACCAAACTTGAATCAAATAGTTGGGCTTAGATCTCAGTTAGACACTCAAGTTTGACAAGGAAAACAAACCAATTGATGAGGATAGAGAGAAATCCTCCTTCTTCTTTGAGCTCCACAATCACTCAGGTGGGTATTACCTTATTTGCACATTCAAGACACCTCATGACAAACCAAAGGCCTGCAGATAGATTAATGTGGAATAGAAATCATTCTCCTGTAGGTATCTTGTACCCCAATGATAGAAAGTCTCATGCAATAGCCCTACTTGCATGGAATGAGACTGAAAGCTAGAGACCTATCCTAACAACATGAAAGGGAAAAGGGTGGAACTGGATGGAAATGATTTGAATGGATAGAAGGGACCCCTGAGATGCCCTAAGTTTCTGATAGACCAGTGCCTTATCCAATGGGCCATAGAGTCAAATACAATATTGCAAGGGACAACTATGAAACAAGAAAATAATATACCCAATGTGTTGATGCTTGACATCAATCACACACCATGACCAGACCTCAACTTAGCACCCACCTGTGTATTTAAGTATGTTATTATCCACTCAAAGGATTTTAACCCTCCCCTTAGAAGAGACCTATAAATAGACAATACATTAAACAACATCCACTGGAAGACAAGCATGAAATATCCTTAACACCTCAGCTCATACATACATAAACACTAACCCTGAACCAGTTATCTCTGCGAAGACAACTCCACTTGCAAACACATAGGCAATACAAGTAGACAAATCAAACACCCTTAATGTATGACTAATGGACTCAGAATTCAAATGGAGATAGTTTGGTAACAGTAAAAATATATTAAATCCTCACACATAAGACAAATCTATTACAAAATGTATTGTATTCTCTGAGCCAATAGGAGAAAGAGGAACACTCTATATGCAGAGAGAAGGAGAAATCTGTAGAACAGAACCCTTCATTGGAACTGACAAAATTCAGAACCCTGGACAAGTCAAAAAATTGACACTTTATACCATTAGCTGCCTTGGAAACCCATGACAGGTTGCAACAAGCTACAGACAACTAAGGCATAGCCTTCACCCACCACACCAATGAAAATTTACTGCAGGAGCAGGAAACACAGGCAACCTCGAGCACCAAAAAAAAAAGTCCTTCAAATGGCACAAAAGTCATCATGTAATCAAGTAACAGGCTGCTAAACCACCCGGCAACCACTGTCACCACCAAACGAAATAAAATCCGTCGAAGAAACCATAAATTCAAGTACTTCCTATCGCTGCAAACCCTTCGGCAAATTTGAATTCGAAATCCAACGGTTATCTTCATGGTGCCAGAAACACACCGGCGGTCCTCATTCAAAATTGGATCAACTTTATATCCCCACCGTCGGATCTTTTATTTCTCCCGAGCTTGGCAACTTGACCATAATCCTTAGTCGCGCTACCGCGCGGTCACAAACCTCATCGCCATAGAAAACTAGTCTCACCCTATGCTTGGTCGCGTGATCGCAAGGCACCAAACTAACCCTTGCAATCATGCGACCGCAGTCTCCTAGCCACAGTCAACGGTCAGAAACCCCGTAGGAAAATTCCCTGGCAATGTTGCCACCACAACTCTGCAACCGCGACATCAGATAACACTTTATTGGCACTGCCAAATTTTACAACTCTACCAAACCTCAGACCCCACCTGGGCCCGCCAGGTGCCACATGTCACTAAACCATTCGCTGATCCATGCCCAGTCACTGGCACAGGACCCACTTACCATAAGCCTTTGAAATGAATGGCCGGCATAAGATCTCATGGCTATGAAAATCCCCATGCGAACTTACACCAACCGTAGGATCGATCCTTGTCATAGACCCTTCTGACAATAGCCCCACCTCTGAGCACATCCACGTCAGCCAATAAGAAACCTCCAACTGCAAGCACGCGTGTCACACCAGACCCACTGAGCACAACAGGCAACCTGGAAAAATGGAAAAAAATTCGATGGATGGCGCATGATCACAAAGGCTTGGAATATTCATTGGGATCATATGGCGACTGTTAGATTAAAAGCTTTCAACGCGGGCCCTTTGGAAAATAGGACCCACCGATGAAACGCTACCACACTGCCACGTGTCAACCGGTCGCATGATCTCATAGCCAAAAATTGGGCTATGTGATCATGTGACAGCCAACCCAAAGCTGCCACATCACCACCTCATGCCAGTGGGCCCACAACGAACAAACCATCGGCACTAAATCAGACGGTGGGCGCATGATCGCATGGGGAAAGAATATTCCATGCGATCACACGCCGACCGTAGATCTTCAATCTCTGATATCAGGCAATGAAAAGGACTGGGCCCCACCACCCATCGTACCTACGCAGTTAAGACCAAGGTCGAAAACACACAACATTTTTCGACACAGAGAAAGACTGAAAACACACAGAGTTTTTGACGCCAAAGGATAAGTGCACAAAATTAGGAAGCACAGGGTCGAAAACAATGAAGGCTGAAAACACACAGACCGAAAACATCATGGACTTTCAGAAACACTGTGGGTTTTCGACATTGTGGCAATTTTGAAAACATTTCTAGCAGACTTTAGAAATTTGAATAACTTTTTGGGCTTTACACATTAGGAGATGCGACCTGGACTGAAGCAAGGTGACAACATAAAGAGCACAGGGCAGGACATTTGACAAACACATTGCAGGGAGTAGGGAAATCTCATAAGATTTTTGCTATGACAGAAAATTGGCCTAACAGTGGCTCTAGTTGGGGATGCATGCCTCCTGCAGGCATGGCAAGGATCCAGATCTCTGGGGGAAGTAGACCAATCCACAATCACATTCCTTTCCACTCCAAAAATCTCAAAACTCAAAACTCCAAGGCTCTCAAAAATTGGCTCCTTATTCCAACTAACACTACTATTGAAGGGAAACAACTGTACATATTTACATCAACTGGAACCTCTGTGCCCTGTTAATCATTTACCTCTATCAAACACTTGGTCCTCATCCCTTTGCATAGAGATGACCTTGGAATTTTCCCTTTCATGCACATGGTCAAACTCATGAAAACTCTTGATAGGAAAATCCACAAGAATGTAATAAGTGTATTCATCTTTACCAAGTGTATGAGGATCAAAATCTATCTTATCATACCAGACTGTCTCACACATACACTCATCAAAATCAAGAATAAAATTAGTTTGCAGCAAAAAAATGTAACCTTTTCCCATTACATCTTGCAAGCTAGTGCAAGGCTGATCATCATGAAATGTGAGTACACTTACCAGCTATGAATTAACATAATCTTTATCACCATGTTCAACACTTGAACTCAATTCAAAACTAAAATCCTCATACTCACATCCATCCAACTCAGAAACATAATCAGCACCTTGCAAATAATTACTGCAGCAACTATGAAAAGAAAAACTTTCATAGCAAGGCATGTCTTCAAGCTCATCAGAGACTAGAAGACTATCACAAACATCCTTCTCATCACTAGCCAGATCCTGTTGGAAACAGACATATTCTGGTTGAAAAAGCTCTGGAAAGAGAGTGCAGTGCATTTTCAAAACATCATAATTCTTCACTGTTTCCAAATCTGAAAAACACATTTCAAGAGGAAAATCACTTCCCCTTTCCTCTTCACTTTCCAATGCAGACCTCGCATTTGAATCAACCGGATAAGCAGTATTTACATTCACTTTACAATCTAGTTCTTCCTTATCCAGCTGAATCAAAATATTGATTTCTTCTTCCATATCTCCATAGGTCTCCACTGAAAAACCTTCAATCACTGGCACATATAAATCTGAAGGTAGGATCATACTAACATCTCCATACATGTTCTTATCTTCAAAAAGAAACTTACCTTCAGATTCACAACTTGAGTGATGTTTATCAATAAACCCTTGCTGGTTCAAATTCATTACACTTGTAGACTCATGATTGGTATCAAAAGAAACATACTCACATTGATACCACCTATCTTCATTCAATTCATGCAAAAATACTACCCGACTATCATCATTCAAACCAGAACTACCCACTTCATCAGATGAACATTCATCATTAGCAAAAGACTGATTACAAACATTACTAATCATACCTTCATCTGATACACTTTCAGCATAACCCTCTTCTGATAGATAGCTACCTAGTTCATTGTCATAATCTAAAGGTACACACTCATTGGACTGAGCAAGCTCTCTATCCATGGCTCTACACACCTCTAGTTCTTCAAGTTTCTTACCATTAATGGCAAGAGCTAACTCCAGTTCCTCAATTCATTGCAAACGCCATGCATACAATCGTTCATCATATTGAGTTTCAGCTGGATATACATCAGCAATAAGTTCATCATCCACACAAGCTTCAGTTACAAAGCAATCTTCTTCTTCAAGTGATGCAAGATGTGGCTGTAAGTTACTTTCCTTTACATGATCATGGATCACATCCTGTTTAGAAAACTGAGGCACATCACTAATAGGGACAAAGAATATGCCGATATGGCTCTAAACCTTTCAGTGCATCCCTTTTCCTATTATCTACCACATTTTGAGAATGAAAATCAGGAGCAACATGTGGTCTTCTTACAACATGATATCTCCAATTAGATTCAATATCCATTGCAAGCTGAAAAACTTGATACAAAGTTAGTGGTTCCTTATTCCTTAAGTCAAAATTGAAATTCTTATCAAAAGCATTCAAGTAGATGATCAAACAGATATCATCACTTGGCCTGCACTTCCCAGGGATATTTTCCCATGTCTTGATAAATCTGGCATTGAAAATAGGAACCAACTCATCTTCCTCCATTTGTATATCCATAAGGGCCTTAAGCATGTCAAAGTCATTTACCTTTTTAGCAAATTAGAATAAGAAAATTGCAACTAAATCATCCCATGAAGAGATGTCATTATCCGACAAACATGAGAGCCACTCTCTTGCATCTCCTATCAGTGACCGAATGAATAATCTCATTATCACATCTTCATGCTCAACATCATAGTCACACATTAGATCTGAAAAATTTCTAGCATGTTGATAGGCAGACTCAAAGCTTTCCCCACTGAACTTCGGTAAAACTTTTATAACATTTAGGGGAATGGATTTTGGGTAACCAGGTATACCAACAAAATTCACAGCTGGGTAACCTCTTAAGAAAAAATTTCCTTTAACACCCATGACTTAACAAATCTTTTCAAAGGAGTAAAATCATTTATCATTGAAATTCTTGAAACTTAATTTCAAAACTCCTTTGAAACCACTACACACTTAACCGACAAATTTGTCAACTAACTCTTAAGAGCTAAGTGTGCACACGCTTCACTATCCTCTCATTAGTGACTTAATCACTGGATAAGGACCATGCATATACATAAAATTTTGATGGAGAATACTTGGATCACCTTGCTGAATGCTGCTGCCTTCCTCTTATCTGACTGAAGTCCCAACAAAACTTTGCAATTCAGGTTCTTTCTAGCATAGAGTCGCCACCTCTCTTCAGAGGACACAAACTTTACTGATCTGTCTTGAAACACCAATAGACTCTGGGCTCTTCCACAAAAAAGTCACATATGACCCAATCAGCAAATCTAGGTAACACATTTGCAAATCTGAAAAGCAATTCTCAGATTGGAAAACATATAAGACTCTTCCCCAAACTGAATACAACAAGATTCTGGGATACTCCTATTAGTAAACTTATTTCATTTCCCTAGAAGAGTCGCCATTTTGTTGGCTCTTTTCCTTGTAGGACCAAACTTGAATCAAATAGTTGGGCTTAGATCTTAGTTAGACACTCAAGTTTGACAAGGAAAACAAACCAATTGATGAGGATAGAGAGAAATCCTCCTTCTTCTTTGAGCTCCACAATCACTCAAGCGGGTATTGCCTTATCTGCACATTCAAGACACCTCATGACAAACTAAAGGCCTGCAAACAGATTAATGTGGAATAGCAATCAATCTCCTGTAGGTATCGTGTACCCCAATGATAGAAAGTCTCATGCAATAGCCCTACTTGCATGGAATGAGACTGAAAGCTAGAGACCTATCCTAACAACATGAAAGGGAAAAGGGTGGAACTGGATGGAAATGATTTGAATGGATAGAACGGACCCCTGATATGCCCTAAGTCTCTGATAGACTAGTGCCTTATCCAATGGGCCACAAAGTCAAATACAATATTGCAAGGGACAACTATGAAACAAGAAAATAATATATCCAATGTGTTGATGCCTGACATCAATCACACACCATGACCAGACCTCAACTTAGCACCCACCTATGTATTTAAGTATGTTATTATCCACTCAAAGGATTTTAACCCTCCCCTTAGAAGAGACCTATAAATAGACAATACATTAACCAGCATCCACTGGAAGACAAGCATGAAATATCCTTAACACCTCAGCTCATCCATACATAAACACTAACCCTGAACTAGTTATCTCTGCGAAGACAACTCCACTTGCAAACACATAGGCAATACAAGTAGACAAATCAAACACCCTTAATGTATGACTAATGGACTTAGCATTCAAATGGAGATAGTTTGGTAACAGTAAAAATATATTAAATCCTCACACATAAGACAAATCTATTACAAAATGTATTGTATTCTCTGAGCCAACAGGGGAAAGAGGAACACTCTATATGCAGAGAGAAGGAGAAATCTGCAGAACATAACCCTTCACTGGAACTGACAAAATTCAGAACCCTGGACAAGTCAAAAAATTGACACTTTATACCATTAGTTGCCTTGGAAACCCATGACAGGTTGCAACAAGCTACAGACAGCTAAGGCATAGCCTTCACCCACTACACCAATAAAAATTTATTGCAGGAGTAGGAAACACAGTCAACCTCGAGCACAAAAAAAAAGAGTCCTTCAAACGGCACAAAAGTCATCATGTAATCAAGTAACAGGCCGCTAAACCACTTGGCAACCACTGTCGCCACCAAACCAAATAAAATATACCGAAGAAACCATAAATTCAAGTACTTCCTATCACTGCAAACCCTTCGGCAAATTTGAATTCGAAATCCAACGGTTATCTTCATGGTGCCAGAAACAAACCGGCGGTCCTCATTCAAAATTGGATCAACTTTATATCCCCGCCATCGGATCTTTTATTTCTCCCGGGCTTGGCAACTTGACCACAATCCTTAGTCGCGCTACCGTGCGGTCACAAACCTCACTGCCACAAAAAATTGGTCTCACCCTATGCTTGGTCGCGTGATCGCAAGGCACCAAACTAACCCTTGCGATCATGCGACCGCGGTCTCCTAGCCACAGTCAACAATCAGAAACCCCGTAGGAAAATTCCTTGGCAATGTTACCACCACAACTCCGCAACCGCGACATCAGATAACACTTTATCGACACTGCCAAATTTTACAACTCCGCCAAACCTCAGACCCCACTTGGGCCCGCCTGGTGCCACATGTCACTAAACCATTCACTGATCCATGCCCAGTCACTGGCACAGGACCCACTTACCATAAGCCTTTGAAATGAACAGCTGGCGTAAGATCTCATGGCTATGAAAAATCCCATGCGAACTTACGCCGGCCGTAGGATCCATCCTCGTCACAGACCCTTCTGACAACAGCCCCACCTCTGAGCACATCCATGTTGGCCAATAAGAAACCTCCAACTGCAAGCACGCATGTCACACCGGACCCACTGAGCACAATAGGAAACCTAGCAAAATGGAATAAAATCCAACGGATGGTGCATGATCGCAAAGGCTTAGAATATTCCTTGCATTCATACGCCGACTGTTAGATTAAAAGTTTTCAACGTGGGCCCTCTGGCAAACAGGACCCACCGATGAAATGCTACCGCACTGCCACGTGTCAACCGGTCGCATGATCGCATAGCCAAAAGATGGGCTATGCGATCATGCGACAGCCAACCCAAAGCTGCCACATCGCCGCCTCATGCCAGTGGGCCCACAGCGAACAAACCATCGGCACCAAATCGGATGGTGGGCGCATGATTGCATGGGGAAAGAATATTCCATGCGATCACACACCGACCGTAGATCTTCAATCTCTGATATCGGGCAATGAAAAGGACTGGGCCCCACCACCCATAACACCTACGCAGTTAAGACCAAGGTCGAAAACACACAACATTTTTTGACATAGAGAAAAGACTGAAAACACACAGAGTTTTCGACGCCAAAGGATAAGCGCACAAAATTAGGAAGCACAGGGTCAAAAATAACGAAGGCCAAAAACACATAGACCGAAAACATCAAGGACTTTCAGAAACACTGTGGGTTTTCGACACTGTGGCAAATTTTGAAAACATTTCTAGCAGACTTTAGAAATTCGAATAACTTTTTGGGCTTTACACATTAGGAGATGCGACTTGGACTGAAGCAAGGTGACAACATAAAGAGCACAGGGCAGGACATTTGACAAACACATTGCAAGGAACAGGCCAATCTCATAAGATTTTTGCTATGACAGAAAATTGGCCTAACAACATGTTTTATGGAGAATATTTTAAAGAGGTAATCATATGTGTTGAAAAGGGTAATACGGGTAAGTATATTTTGAGGTAATAAAATTTATTTGTATTATTATTTTTCTTATGATTTTATTATTTATATTTTTTAATAGGAAAACATATTATTATGAGATTTTTACAAAGGTTATTAATTATCGAAATAATTTCTCTTAAAGGTTATTATTGATTCATCATGATTTAAAGTTTAATAGTTTTGATCTTTATTACTTATTCAAGATAAATTTTGATATTGGCATGACATTATCATTATGTTTAAAAGTGGTCTACTTCCTCCAGAGAGCCCTGGATTCTCACTGTGTCTAGGTATGGGCACATGTCCCCAATTGGAGCCATTGTTGGCACCTAAAAATTCAGGCCCAAATATATAGAAAATTATTAGGGAAGTATTTATTTAAAATTTTATATTATCTCCCTATTTTGAAAAAATTAAACAATTAAAAGGGCCTTAATGATTATTATTGTTCCATTTTTATATTTATGAGCAAGATTTAAATATTTTATTTCAATGTGTTAAATGTATTTATATTCTTGAAATTAAAAAATAATTATAAAAATGATAAAAAGGGTGGCGAGAGGGAGTTGAACCCTCGACCTCTCAAGCTGACCTTTTTTCCTTCCTATCTACCCTCCTACCCTCTAACCAGTTAGTCTATTTATTTTCTTCAAGAGGATTAGGAGGAGAAATTTATTTATTTTTGTTTTCATGTGCAGGTGAGAAGTTAATACAACTTTTACACAGGGAGTAATCTTTTCCTTAATCATTTTTTCAAATCAATGTGAAATAATATTATTTTCTCATGAATTATTTATTTTCTGATTTTAGGAAAAAGAATGGGGAGAGGGAGTTGAACACTCGACCTCTTGACCCATCCCTTTTCCTACCTAACTACCCGACTCTACCCTTACTAGTTACTCTATGTTATTCCTTGAAAGTGTAGGTGTAAATAAAGGTATAAGTTAAAGATAATCTTATTTCCTTTGAAATAAATTATTAAAGGAATGAATATTTTGTGTGTATGATAGAAGTTTTATATTTTGTAAAATTATTGTGGTTACTAATATATTTGTTTTTAATCTTAATTTATATTTTACTCAAGTAAATGTGGATGTGATAAATATTATTATGTTTTAGGGTTTTGAAATATTTTTTGATGCTAATTTTAGTTTTCATATCCCTAAATGTAATTTGGTATTTTCACCTTGTTGTATTCTTAACTTTAATAATTTTATCTTGTAGGGTGAAAAAGATTAAGTGATTTTACATTATTATTGAAATTTAGTTTTAAATAAAAATTAATTTCTCACCTTCTTGTTTAGGGTTTATGTCTTGAAATACTTTATTTGTAAAAAACCCTTAATTGGTTCTATGTGGTTTTACATTAAAAATATTATTAATATTAGGTTGGTTATTGAATTTTCATTTACCCTATGTCAAAATTATTTGAGTGATATCGTGAATTTAGGGTAACATACCCCCTTTGAGGGTGAATTATAAAATCTTTCACCCTAATGTTTTTAACATTTCTATATTACATTGCATTATATTTATAGACATATTTTAAAAATAAATTCATACAAATGCATTATGTATTATTTTGAAAATAAAAGTAAAATGCTAAAACATGATGTCATATTTAATTTGATACTTTAAGTATTGTCTTATTATTATGAGTTCTTATATTAATGTGGGTAACATAATAATTAAATTTTTTATTGTTGTTTTCCCATTTTATTTATCAAATACATGCATAATGCATGGCATGAATTTATTTTTTATTAATGAATGAATAATAAATATTTTTTTATGAAAACCTTATACATGTAATGATTTTTTATTTTCTTAATACTACCTAATGTTAGGTGTTTTGTGTAGGAGCTTAAAAATTGGATTATTAATGCACGGAGCACCTAAAGAAGAATGAGGTTAATTGTACGGGAAATATTTCCCTAAAAACCATTATTATGGTTTAGTATGTATTTTTAGGGTTAGTTGCTAGGATTAGGTCCTATGAAAGGGTATGTCCTTTCATAGAGAACCGTTGGGAAATATATTTATATTAGTTCATATTGCAAACAATTGACACAATCAATATCATGATAAAAAATTGGAAAACTCTCATAACTTACAGATTTGAATATAATGTCCAAAATCTCAAGTGCAAATATCAGATAAGTGCTTATGCCTTAAGGTTAATATAGTTTCTTATTTTCAATTAGTTTTTCAGATTACTTTGTGAACCATGGTATCCTATTGTGTTCTCTATTTGATGCATTTATTAATGATTAATTTATACAATTTGAATATCAGTAGCATGGTCTGAGAACCTGTTATTGTTCCTCTCGGAAGAAATTGTTTTTGTCTGTTCATGTGTTTGCGCAGTTTGAAAGCACTTTTGATTTAGGCCTACCAGCGTTGGCTCGATCGAGTTAGAATTACAGAGGCACTTTTTTGTACCTATTAGTTGGCCTCAAAATGGTCCAACATTTTTGAGCAGCAACGGGTAGGATTCATAATAAATATGATAGCTTGGCTCATTTAAATATCAGTGGTAATATTCATTTCCCCTCTGTTTGCTGAGTCACCTTAGTTAGTTTGCTAACCACCCTCCAATTGTTAATTTTGGTTTGCTTTATGCCAATAGCTTCCATCGAGTCAGCCACCAAATTCCCCTCTCTATACGTGTGGCCAATTTTCATGCATTGAAAGTTGTTGAGAAGTTCACAGATCTCCAGTAAAATGGAGCTAACCCGCCATCCCGCATTAGCTCCTCTTTTGATAGCCTCCACCACCACTTTGGAATCCCCCTCTATTTCCAGCAATCTAATATTCATTTGGGTTAAAAAATTAATCCCCCATAGAAGAGCCATTCCCTCTTCTTGGTTAACTGTGCAATTATTGAACGGCCCAACATAAGCCAAAAGGAAAGTGCCTTTATGGTCTCTTAGCACACCTCCCCCACCTTGAGCAGTGCTATTAGCTACCCCATCAAAGTTTAATTTGGTCCATCCTCTGAGAGGGGCAACCTATCTGGTAGATTTTCTAGCCATTAGCTTAGCATCATCAAACCTGGAGAACCCAGCTAGAAGGTTCCAATTGTCAGCTATTTTGACTTTCTAGGTGGAGGGGGGTATAGAGGGAAGCTTCCACTTAGCCACGTTGGCATTCTCACAAAGGAGCTTGGTACCAATATAGAGACAACTCTCATACTGAATATTAGCCTCCCTGAATATCATGTTGTTCCTTTCCTTCCAAATAGTCCAGTAGATGTGTGGGGGTAGCATTCACCAAAGGAGTTGGAGAAGGGGGTGATTGGAGGGAGATCTCTAGTTAGTAAATTGATTCACATCACTACCTAGAGCCCATGAGATACCCAACTTGCCGTTGATCGCTTGCCAGATGCTAGTAGCATAGTCACAGTGTATAAATAGGTGGTTCACCAATTCCTCCTCCTTTTTACATAGGATACACCTATTCACCATGGAGAAACCCTCTTTATAAGATTATCCTGGGCTAGAAATTTACCATGCATAAGTGTCCACTAGAAGAAATTGATTTTTGGCGTGAGTTGATGGATCCACACCTTCTTCCAGTCCCCTGCATTATTCTCTTCCTTTAGATGTAGGTTGTAAGTAGATTTTACCAAGAAGGTACCAGCTTGGATAGGGGCCCAGACAATGGAGTCTTGGCCACCCAGCGCTAGGATTCTAACATCAATCAGGGTTTCCATGAGCTCCTTGGCCAAATATTGAAGGTTCGATCTATCTCTTACCAGATTAGGTATGTCTTTCTAGTTCCTTCCCGCGATGTAGTTGGAGGTTCTATTACCAAGGACAAGTCTAAGGTAGTCCATAAGAGGTTTGAATCTAAAGCCTAGGTTAGGGTAGTTCAGGATCCAATAGTCATTCTAGAATCTGATGGATCTCCCATTTCCAAGCTGCCAGAAAGCTCCTTTAGACAGCAAGGTCTTGCATTTACAGATGTTTGCCTAGAGTTTGGTTCCACTAGGGAGGTCACTATCATGGTACATCCTCCTGTAGGGATGTCCTTGGAGGTACTTAGCTTCCATTATTTTGCACAAATCCACTTTTCCTTCTATGAGTTTCCAGGCCACTTTCGTGGTAAGGGATCTATTCATTAAGCTAATTCTCCTTAGGCCCAAGCCACCCAGTCTTTTCACGAGGCAGACAGTGTCCTGATTGACCAGAGACATCCTCTTTTTTTCTTCAAAACCAGCCCACAAGAAAGTTCTCTGAATTCTTTCAAGTTTATCTACCATGTTGCTTTTGATCTTGAAGAGGGATAGGAAGTAAATTGGGATCCCTTGGAGAGTGGAGGCCACCAGCTGAAGTTTACTAGCATTGCTTAAAATCTTCCCTTTCCATCCAACAAGTTTCCTCTGGGTTCTTTCTAGAATAGAGTTCCAGAAGTCCTGGGACATCTCCTTAACCGTGAGGGGGAGGCCAAGGTAGGTATAAGGGAGTGAAGTTGACAGACAACCCAAAATTTGAAGAACTCTATTTTTTATCTCCATGGGGGTATTGAAGAAGAAAAACTAGCTTTTTTGATATTTAATACATTGTCCAGAAGCCCAGGCATAATTTTCCAAGATTTGTTCCACTGTCTGGCCTCAATCACTAAAGAATACCCAAAGAGGAAGGTGTCATCTACAAACTACTCTAACACAACCTGATGAAGACTAGAAGTAGGTTTGATACCTTTTATTCTTCCCATGGAGGAAACCATAGTTAGATTCCTACTAAGAATATCAGCCACCATAATAAAAAGATAGGGGGAAAGAGAGTCTCCTTGTTTGAGACCCTTTTCAGGTTTAAAGAAGCCTCTAGGGGTGCCATTGACAAGCACAGAGAAGCTAACAATTTGGGTACACTCTTTTATAATCTGAACAACCTTCTCATTAAAGCCCATTTTAGCAAGAATTTTAAGTAGGAATAACCAATTAACTTTGTCATAAGCTTTAGAGATATCTAGTTTAAAGGCGATACTTGGGACCTTGCTCCTGTCCATAGAGTGGATGATTTCATGAGTGGCTATGGCTGCATCAAGGATTTGTCTTCCTGGCACAAAACCTTTCTAGGTAGTGTTGATAATCTTATCCAGCAGTGGCTTCATTCTATCGACCAGGATCTTAGTAAGGATCTTGTAGAAAGTGTTACAGAGGCTGATGCACCTTAAATACAACATAGAGCTGGGGTTTTCATGCTTAGGGACAAGCACAAAAAAAGGTTTTATTATGCTATCTGAGGAGACTCCCCATCCTAAAGAAATCTCTAGCAGCACGGATAACATCAGTCCCCACGATGTTCCAAAATTCCTAAAAGAATGTCGGGGGAAAGCCGTCAGGATCCAAGGCTTTGTAAGCTCCCATAGTGAAGACCACATTCTTGGCCTCCTCATCAGAAACATGCTTCATCAGCTGGTCATTATCACTCTAAGTTATAGCACTTTGGATGTGGTCCAGGAGTTGATTTTGGTTACTGTTCGGGCACATTTGTCCCTCATTTGAGTACAGCCCCTTAAAGTAATTTTTCGCAACCTGATTGATTTTGTCCTTCTTCATGACTTTATTACCTCCCTCATCCTTAATAGCAATGATGGTATTTCTTCTTTTATGGTTGCTGGAAGACCTGTGGAAGAAAGTCATGTTCATGTCCCCTTTAGCAAGCCACTAGATTCTAGATCATTGCTTCCAGTAGATTTCCTCTTTTTTCAAGGTTTCCTGCCATTTGTGTCGAGTCAACTCCTCCACTTGTATCTAGGGTGAGTGGCTTCTAGAAGCCAAATGGGCCTGGAGGGATTCTAAAGTTTCAGTCAGCTCCTTTTTCTCTTTTCAGAAATCACCAAAGTTATGTTTGCTCTAGCCTTTAACCTCCCTTCTAATAATTTCCATCTTTTGGGAAATTCTGAACATGGCAGTGCCTTTGATGTTAGTGGCCCACCAGAACTTCACTTAATCTCTAAAGGATGGGTGAGAACACCACATGATTTTGAATCTGAAGGGGGTCGGGCCAACCTTAGGGGAGTCATGCCAATAGAGAAGGAGGGGGTTATGATTGGAGGTAGTTCTAGGGAGGGAGGTTAGGGTGGAATTTAGACATAGGTCCCACGAAGAGGTGGCAAGGAAACGGTCAAGCTGCAGCTAGATGAGATGGAGTCCCTTCCTATTGTTGGTCCAAGTGAAGGGGTTCCCTTTCAGAGTGATATCAAGAAGACTAGTGGAAGAAATAAAATTTTCCAGCTCCCCCATGCTATTAGAGTAATCCATTAAACCACCACACTTTTCCAAGGGATAAAGAGGGGTGTTGAAGTCATCGGCCAACAAGTAATTCATAGAAGTGCCATGATCTATCCAAAGGGATAGGTTAGACCAAAGGGAGGCCTTGCCAGATCGAGTATTACGGGTATAAATATTAGAAGTGATCCACTCAAGCCCATCCTTCATGAAGGTAACATCAAGGAAATTCAGAGAGGAGGCAACCTGATGGCCAGTTATCTTATTTGGGTTCCAGAGCATAGCAATGCCTCCAGAAGCACCCGCAACTTCAAAGTAAAGGAATGCATCACTCGACCAAAGATTGGATGCCAGGGTGGAAAAATTACTAGCAGACATCTTAACTTCTTAGATGAGTAGAACATCCAGCTTATGATAAAAAAATGTAGTGTTTAACAAAACTTTGTTTGAGGGAGTTGTTCAAACCCCTAACATTCCAAGAAAGGAAAATTATTTCTTACTTTTAAAACTAGATTCCAAAGTCTGCTGCTTACCTACTGCAACATCCCTTGTGGTCCCTCTCGATCTCCTTGCAAGATTTGATGGCCTTCCCCTGGGTGTTTCCATTCCCACATCAGCCTTCTTGGGCTTGGTTTTATTTTTCTGCATTTTCCATTCCCCATCATATTCCTCCACACTGCAATTAGCATTGAGGGAGCTGGAAGAGTTCTTCCTTACAATTTGTGGGGGAGGTTTAGGATCAGATTTTGGGGATTTTAGCTCTAGAGCTACCACAATGGTAGGCTGTTCCAATTCAGTATGGCTAATCTTCCTCCTCTCTGGGGGGGTCATCAGAGGGTTCTTTAGTGGCTCCACCACAGGCTGGAGGATGGGTTCCTCTGTAGGCAGAGATTCTGGATAGCAGAGAATAGAGTTCCCCACTCCGTTCTTCAGAGGGGGAGTGATAGATCACCTTCCTCAAGCACCGGATTTTCCTTTGTGTTTAATCTAGTTACTAAAGGACAAAGACCTTTATTTTCCAGTTTAAGTGGCTGATTTGTGGAGAATCATAATACATTTTCAATTTTATTTAGTGATGTTACAATGTCTTTTGAAACTAAAAAATGTAATCTTTGGTTCTCAAAGCATGATTGAGGGCGAGTTTAGAGTTTATGGTGTAGATAGAGAGCGGCAGTATGTTTGTTAGAATTAGGATTGATAGCTCTTTGCATGGTTTCTATTTTTTTTGTAATTCTAATTCCCGTCTTTCTCTAATAAGTTTTCAAATATTTGGATGATATATGAAAACAACTCCATTTCCAATAAAGAATATCACATTTTATAGTAATTATGAGGATACATTGGTTCTTGGTTTGTTGCATTTTGATTGAAATTATTTATTTGTAGAATATTAAGTTGAATAGTCATATTAAATCAATCGTTCATTTGAAAAGTGACTTTAACATATATACAATTAAAACTCTCTTATATAATTCAAAAAAATTATTTCACTTTTTCCTACAATTCAAATATATTGTCTTTATGTTAGTACAATTCAAACAAAACCATATCAATGTTTCATTATACTACAATTCAAACAAAACCATATCAATGTTTCATTATACTACAATTCAAATAGAACTAAAACTAAACTGTTCTTTCAGTCTTAGGCAGGAACTTGGGTGCCTTGCAACTCTTGTTTAATTATGAATTCTAAGTGTATTTTTAAATGTTGATTCACCATAAAATATATATTATTTTATAAATTTAGAAGATAATATATATTTTCTAAAGAGAAATAGAGTATTCTCAAATATATAATTATAAATTTACAAATAGTTATTAGTACATTTTAGAAATCAAATATTCAAATCCTAATATTCAAGAATTAAATTATATCTCTATATGTATTATGCTAAAATATCCAATTTTTACCTTCTATCATTTCTACACACTTTCAATTTTTTCCATAAATATGTTTACAATATTTTTTTATAAACTAATTAGTTACATTTTTAAAATATTATAATCTTATTTTGATTTAATTATTTTCTTTCCACAATTTTTATGTTGAATCTTAGCTCCATTAATTTTTCCTATACTAGATGTTTGAGATCTTATTTTCATTTAATTATTTTCCTTCCACATTTTTATCTTGAATCTTAGTATTATTATTTTTTCCTATGGATGCTTGAGTGTTTTCTTTATTTTGCATTGTAGTGTTTATTGTTTGCATTCTTCGCCTTCAAACAATTGAGTATTATCTTTTTGAACAATTCATTAAAATATATCACTTTATAGATAAAGTCATTAAAATATATAATTATTTTTTACATAAATGCATTATTTAATTATTCGATCTTAAGAAAATGTCTAATTAATATATTTTTTAATAATATTCATTTCTATCCTCCCCATGCTCATTTTCCTACAAGATTCTTTTGAATGAATATTTTTCACAATAGAAATGAATATTATTCATTTAATTTTCTATTATTTTTTATAGGTAATTTTCTATTTTTTAAAATTTAACGAATCATTTAAAAAAAGATGAAGTAATATCTATGTATATTTTTCAAGTAGATAAAACAAATATTGATTTATTTAAAAGAAAATATTTTAACTCACACTATCCTAATGTTTATCATGGATGACATTTTGTCGGTTGGATAGTTGCACGTTAGAATATTTATGCTAACTAACAATATAATATTATATAATTCAAGATATCTTCTCCACAATGAATTCAACAAATAAGGGTACGCATGTCAACAAATAAGGGTACACATATATAATAATTCTTTCACAATATCTTCACCACAAGGGTACACATGTAGGATAACTTTTCAAAATATCTTCTCTATAATCAATTCAACAAATTTCGATTCAACAATCCACGATACAATTTAATTGATAGGGCATTGGGATCATGGATGGATATGTATGGTAACTCAACAATATAATATTATCTAATTCAAGATATCTTCTCGGCAATGAATTCCAAAAATAAGGGTACTCATGTCAACAAATAAGGGTACACATATATAATAACTCTTTCACAATATCTTCACCACAAGGGTACACATGTAAGATAACTCTTTCAAAATATCTTCTCTATTATCAATTCAACAAATATCGATTCAACAAACCAGGATACAATTTAATTGATGGGGCATTGGGATCATGGATGAATATTTATGGTAACTCAACAATATAATATTATCTAATTCAAGATATCTTCTCCGCAATGAATTCAACAAATAAGGGTACGCATATATAATAACTCTTTCACAATATCTTCACCATAAGAGTACACATGTAAGATAACTCTTTCAAAATATCTTCTCTATAATCAATTCAACAAATATCCATTCAACAAACCAGGATACAATTTAATTGATGGGGCATTGGGATCGTGGATGGATGTTTATGGTAACTGAACAATATAATATTATCTAATTCAAGATATCTTCTCTGCAATGAATTCAACAAATAAAAATACGCATGTCAAAAAAAAAAAGAAACGCATACATAATAACTCATTCACAATATCTTCACTCCAAAGATACATATATAATAACTCTTTCAAAATATCTTCTTTGTAATCAATTCAACAAATATCGATTCAATAAACAAGGATACAATCAAGTTAACTTTAATTGTTTTTTATACGAACATTGCCAGTCCACAGTGCACCTTAAATGCAACTGTTCACAGTGCTTTCTGCAAATTTCAACAAACAAGGATACAACACAATCAAGTTAACTTTAATTGTTTTTTATACGAACATTGCAAGTCCACAGTGCACCTTAAATGCACCTGTTCACAGTGCTTTCTGCAAATTTCAACAAACAAGGATACAATACAATCAAGTTAACTTTAATTGTTTTTTATACGAACATTGCAAGTCCACAGTGCACCTTAAATGCACCTGTTCACAGTGCTTTCTGTTTAAGTGTCTAGGTGCATTCTGGTTGAACCTCAGACGGCGCCTCCATCCTAGAAGTTCTCTTAGAAACATCCTAAACGCCGAGGGGCTTTAGCGATGGGAAATATATGCTTAGGCCTGCTTTTTGTAGTTACCCTGTTTAATCAGCTCAAGAGTACTGGTGGTGCTGAAGATACTATTTCCGTGGGCGCCTCGCTTAGTGGAAATCAGACAATAATCTCAAAGAATGGCACATTTGAGTTGGGATTCTTCAGCCCAAATGGAAGCAACTGGTATATTGGCATCTGGTATGCCCAAATACCAGAGAAAACGTATGTTTGGGTGGCCAACAGAGAGAGTCCCGCGAGAAACAAGTCTGGCGTTTTGGTGCTGTCAAGAGAAGGTGTTTTGGTACTATTCGATGCAGAGGGCGCATCTATTTGGTCAGTCAACACAACAAACAAGGCATCCCGGGCTGTGTTATTGGATTCTGGTAATTTTTTAATGCTGTCCAATAAAAGTGAATCTAACACTGTTTGGCAGAGTTTCGACAATCCCGTAGATACCTTGTTACCTGGGATGAGGTTTGGTGGACAGCAAAAGCTAATCTCCTGGAAAAGCTCAACGGATCCTGCTCCTGGGCTTTTTTCCCTACAGAGGGATCCGTCCGGGACCAAACAATTTGTGCTGAAATAGAATAATTCAGCACAGTATTGGGTGACGGGAACTTGGGATGGCACAATTTTCAGTGGAATGCCAGAAATGGCAAACAAACAGATTTTCAATATCACCGTTGAACGTAACGGCTCTGGTTTGTATTTCACTTATATGTTGGTTCCTACCGTCAATATTCTGGCACGTTTTGTCGTGACTAAGATCGGACAAGGGCGCCAATATGCATTCGAAAGGAGTACTAATTGGAACATGTTCTGGTCTGTGCCCAGAGATGGGTGCGCCGTATATGGTATCTGTGGTGCGTACGGAACCTGTGACTCCAGAAATCTTCAGTCCTGCAGCTGCGTGGAAGCCTTCAAACCCATAGACAATCACGCCTGGGTTTCCCAAGATTGGGCGTCCAGTGGGTGTGTCCGGCAGAGCACGTTAAACTGCAGCACTGACCGATTCATCGACCTTGGAGTCACGTTGGATGATGATTACGCTTTCTCATACTCTGCATCCGCAAAACAAGTTTGCCAGACAGCCTGCCTCCGCAACTGCTCGTGCACCGCGTTTGCTTTCAATCCGCCTTCAGGACCCTGCCGAATCTGGTCCGGGGATTTGCTAAACATACGCAGCTCTACTTCATCAAAAAGCAATACAAATATCTTCATTAGAGTGGGTCCCTCTCAACTTTCCAAGAAACGCAAAACCACAAGTTTTATGGGACCAGTGCTTGGGATCGTTGGTGCACTCACCCTTGCCCTAACTATTTCTTCGGTTTTAATTTGGCGGAGGCGTCAGCAGCGGTTGATGGATAGGCGTGCAGATTTCTCGGGCTCTTTTCTGAGAATGTTTACTTACAAGGAGTTGAAAATTGCAACAAGGAATTTCAGGTCTGAGTTGGGGAGCGGAGGATTTGGCTCCGTGTTCAAAGGATCTCTACCAGACGGTACGCTTGTGGCCGTGAAAAAAATGAAGGGTTCAAGACAAGATGAAAAGCAATTCCGAGCAGAAATCAGTTCTCTTGGAAACATACAACATGTCAATCTGGTGAGGCTTCGAGGGTTTTGTGCACAAGGATCAAAACGGTTATTGATTCCCAATGGCTCTCTGAATTCCCTGCTGTTCACAAGTAATTCCAAGAGTAAGGGGAAGGTACTCGACTGGAATACCCGATTTGAGATCGCATTAGGCACTGCAAGAGGGTTACTCTATCTCCATGAAGAATGCAGAAGTTGCATCATTCACAGTGATGTTAAGCCCGAAAACATCCTGTTGGATGGTGATTTGTCCCCGAAATTGGCCGATTTTGGGTTGGCAAAACTCATGGGTAGAGATTTGAGCCGCGTGCTGACCACTACAAGGGGAACGAGAGGATACTTGGCTCCAGAGTGGATCTCCGGTTCTCCCATCACTCCCAAGGTAGATGTCTACAGTTTTGGTATGACCCTTTTGGAAATTATTTCTGGGCGAAGAAATCTGGACTTAACCGTGCAAGATTCATGCAAGCTTTATTTCCCAACATGGGCTGCAACTCAATTTCAGCAGGGGAACATAATTAATATTGTGGAGGAGGGTGTTGTAGAGGAGGCAGACATGGAAGAGGTAAGAAGAGCATGCGTTGTAGCATTGTTATGCATTCAAGAGGACGAGGAAGTGAGACCCGGTATGAGCCAAGTGGTGCAGATGCTAGAAGGGAAGATGGAGCCTCAAACGCCGCAGATTCTGAGCTCTACGGTTAGGGACAGGCCAGCAAACCAAGGCCACACAAGCAGCTATATTGATAGCAGTGTTAGTAGTTAAGAAGTTAAGCTTAAACATTAGTTAACAAGTTATGATTACTATGATGAGTGCTGATAGCAAGTTTATTAATGATAGGTTTAATAGTTTATCTGAAACTTTACTACTGTATGGCTCTGCGGGCTGTTGATAGCAAGTTTATTTTAGCTATTGTGTGCTTAGTTAGTTCACTGATGTTAGTTATGGAGTGTCTATCTATAACTAGCAATTGTTATATGTTTTTTATACTAGGAGTTGATGTCTGTATAGTTTTGGCTTAGTGTTGTTATTATGGTGACAATGGTGAATCTGCTTACTGTTGCCCTTTGGGCGTTGTATTAAGGAACATCATCTTCATTTTTTGCTGCTTTTAATATAAAAAATATTAGTCAACATGTAAAATTAGTTCTAAGTAGTCAATAAAAATATGTATATTACAATTTTATTTATGTGTCACATTTGAGAAAAAGTATTTTCATTTTCATATGAGAACTCAACAATAACACCTTAACAGGATTTGAATCTTGGTGATAAGAATGGCAACACTATAATTTAACCATCATAATTTGTGTTTTTAAAATATTTTTCTTCTATTATTACATTGAGAAAGTGTTATAAAATAATGTAAAAGATTTCATATTATAAGTGCGTTTATATATATTTCCTTTATAACATATATATTAATGCATTATTATTTAAATAACACAACTAACATATGTGATCCTTTATGTATTAAATCTTAAGTAAGGAAAAAAAAATTAATTAAAAATTAAATAACATAAGCCTACTCTTCTATCTTTCTCCATCTATTTATATGATTTTTTTTGTGCAAAAGGTCAAAGACCCATAAATGTATTAAAATAAGCTAAAAATGTACAAATTTGAAGGAGTGGTCAATCAAACTCGAAAAGACTATCTTGTTTACATACTGGACAAGCAAGGATATTGAAATACCCTATAAATTAGAGAGGCAAGAGAAAAGCATCCCTAAAACTGCCCCCATATATAACATGTACATTAAAACTTCCAAAAAAGAGACAATGAAACCTTAAGAGTGCCTACACATTCAACAAGAAAATAGAAACCACTTGTGATTGATAAAGGCTCCTTGGCACCCTGGACAAGAGAATCTCCACACCAATCAATGTCTTCAACCACGCTCGACATCCTTCTAAACGACACCCTTAGATGATAACTCAAGTAGGCACCCAAAACTTGAAACTGCCACTTCTGAATGCCCTGTTGAACCCTTTGGTTGAAAGGCTTATACTGGACATGAATGCAGAAGAATGTCTTTCCCAGAATGTAGAAAATAACTGAAAACACCAAGAGAAAGGAGCAAGAAGGACACCTAACAATTATCCTGAAGAAAACTTCACCACACCTCGCCATATGTTCAACCTGGAGGCCATGTCCCAAGCACCCATTGACCAAAACAACCCAAGAACCCGATGTAACACGTCATAAAAAAAAAAAAACTCAATAGTCAATCTCCTCAGCCAAGAAAGACGGGATGTCTTATTACAAAGCTACCTCTTTTAACCTTACCCCATCTAGAGCACATGATCCATGATCCAACTGAACCCCAAAACTAAACAACCAATCCGCCAACATGTTTGCCTCTCTAAAACAATGTGTGACTATAAATTCTATACTCTCCTTCCCAAAGGTCCCTTCATTACATTCCCACCATATACTCCAAACCACTACAAAAGGCACTATCATTCATATCTCGACAAAGAAGAACCCCTTATGAAGCAAAGGCCACCCAGACACCATTTGACTCAAAGAAGATGGGAAAGGGCCCTCCCAACCTAATTTACAAATAATTCATTTCCAACATTCCTGGGCAAAGTCCCAATTCAACAACAAGTGATTAGTGTCTTCCATACTCTTACCACATAAAACACATAGGAAATTACCAGCAATAAAAAGCCTTTGAATCATGTTACTAGTAAGGATTCTATTTTGTAATTCAAGCCACAGGAATGCACTGGCAACACCACATCTTGCCAACAAAAAGTATATTCCCTCTTGCACCCCGAACGTGTCCTGGACACCAATGATCTAGTATAGATAACTTTGACCGAGTATTTTCTATCATTACTCCTAGTCCAAACTAAAGTATCTCTGACATTATTGATATGAAAAAGTCGATGTTGCAATATCTTAGTTAACACGTCCCTTTCCTCATGCGGAATGGGAACACTTGTCAAATCCTTCCATTCTACCTTTGAGACATTATCAACCATATCCAATTTGAACTAATCTCTAACCTTATATCCCCACCTTACCTCCAAATCCTCTTTGGTCCTAGGAAACTGGGAGATTGATGTCACTAAAGTAAGACCATTCCACGAATCTGTCCAAAACAAAGCCTTGTCCCCTACATTGATCACCCAATATAGGTGGGGTAAGAGAACCTCCCTACATCTTATCATAAAGTTCCACATGGCCAAACCTTTGGGATGGTTTCTCATTATGAGTATCCTCTCTGTGTCATCCCCATTGAGGTACTTCACCCTAAGTATCTTTGGCCACAATGTCGAGGGCTTCTCATAATACTTCAAGGCTAGTTTAGCCCCTAGATTGATGTTCCTTTCATGCACATTATGAATATCCACGCCACCACCCCATTTTAGTTTACAAATAGTATCCAAAGAAATAAGAGGTATCCTATTATTCTCATCCAAAATTTACCTTTCCAAATAAAATCTCTTAAGAGGGTCTTCAATGTTTCCAAAACTCTTCTAGGAGGTAGTAGAATAGACATAAAATAATTCAAAATTGTGTTCAGAATTGATTTGACAAGAATAATTCTACCCACTAGAGACAACCACCTATCTTTCCAAGTCGTAATCCTATCTCGAATTGTTTGAATAACATTTTTCCAATGAGAAAATTTGGTCCCACCCTGAAATAAAGGAATACCCAAATACTTACAAGGATTTTATGCATCCACAAAGCCAAAGACCCTCACAATTTCCACCTTGACATGTCTGCTAAGATTGAAGAAGAAAATATTACACTTGGCTAGATTCAATGTTTCCCAAAAGCCTCATAATATTCCTCAAGAGTGATCTTAATCTGTCTACCTTCCCTCAAACAACCTTTCCCAAACATCAATGAATCATTTGCAAAAAGATTATTAGTAAGAGATAATTGGAAGTGATGGAGATTAATTCCTTCCATTAGGATCACTCATTTCTTATGATTTATTAATTTGCTTAAGCCTTTAGCCAGAATAATGAACAAGAATGGGGAAAGAGAATCACCTTGACAAATTCCCTAGGAGGGATAAAAGAATCCTAGAGGAGATCTATTAACTAATATTGAAAACTTATCTCCTGTAACACACAAAATCACTCATTTGATCCATTTATGATAGAATCCCATTCTTCTCATTAGCTACCTTAAGAAGGAGTAGCTGATCCGGTCATAAGCCTTCATCATGTCTAGCATCAGAATCATTGTAGGTGTCCCATCAGATTTTATAGAATGAAGAACCTCATGAGAAATCAAAGCTCATTCCATAGTTCCCCTTCCAAGAACAAAACCACCATGTTGCACTGAAATTATGAAAGGAATAACCTTAGCCAAGCAAGACACAATTGCTTTAGTAAAAATCTTATAAATTCTATTACATAAAGAGATGGGCCAAAAATATGCAAAGGTGTTTGGCTGAGGGAATTTAGGAATGGTTGTGATGAAAGTTGTGCTAAATTTCTTTAGCATACAACCATGAATTATGGATTCTTCAACAACCCTCTAAATGTCCATACCCATTAAATCTTAACATTTTTTAAAAAGAGGGGGTCCGGACCCAGGGCCTTATCAGTTGCCATGGCGAAAACACATTGTTCAATTTCCTCTAATAAGAATGGATCCATAATAATTTGATTGTCTTTTTGGGAAACCAAGTTGGGAATACAATCCAAAACCTTCAAGCTATCCCAAAGAGCCTCATTTGAATTCAGAAGAGCCTAAAAAAAATTTAAGTACATGTTGCTGAATCAAACTCTCTTCTCTTATGATGAAACTATTGGAAAGTTGTCTATACTGAAGTATATGACTAGATATAGTGTTTTCATTATGGAAACAAAGTCATATAGCAGTTTGGAGTCAGCGCACTAAGTGTAAAGATCAGAAATAAGTTAAGTGTTGCAGACTGGACAACATACAGAGTTCCTGCAGCTTAGAACACCTATGCCCATGTGTACGAATGAATTATGGTATGTGCCCTAGAAGTTAAGGTTGTTAGACTATATTCTTACTTAGTCTAAGAGTGCGTAAGTAGATATGAATAGATGTGAAAGTTAGAGTCAGTTGAAGTTGTACAGCCAGTGTGTGCCAGCAGAGAACAGAGCATAGAGATGACAGTGACTATTTTGGTTTGTGATTGTAAATTAATGTTGTAGAGGCTATGCGCTCATTGTATTTAGGTTTTTGACATATGTACATGTATAATTGTAAGCACGCTTAAGACAATTCATTTGGAAGCATTATTTGTAATTAGTTATAGGGCCGACCTAATTGTACATTTGAGATGAGTGCATAAATATAAGGTGTGCCCATTGTAATCAGTATGGAAGTCAACCAAGTTGTATTAGAGTTGAGATAAGAAGAGCAGAGGTATGCAAAGAGAGCATATGATGTATTATAGCTTTTCAATAGGTCAAAGCATTAGCACACCAAAGGAATTGATCTGACAAGCAGTGTCATAATAATAGTTCACCTACAGATATAGTGTGTATCTGATTCAGAAGGTTGTAGACTTCATCATTTGAGTAGTGAGCTCTAGGACAATGAGTCCACTCCCCTAACATGGATCATTGTAAAAGACTCCTAACAGGGTCCGACCCTTAACAAGGTCTACTATACTAAAAGCATTGTAAAGCTACTCCTAACAGGGTAAAGGATCTTCTAACAAGGATCACAAAATACTAGTGCAAATTATTAGTGGGTATCAAGTCCCACCGGGGTTTTTACCTATTTGGGTTTCCCCGTAACCATATTGGTGTCATGTGTTGATTACATATTTCATGTTTATGTGAATGTTTAATTTAGTACTTTAGCATTTATAATTTAGTATTCATATTAAAGTGAAAAGTTAAAATATAGTGAACACTGATTCACCCCCCCCCCCCCCCACCCCCCTCAGTGTTCCCATTCCTAACAATTGGTATTAGAGCTATGGTCCTTAGCAAAGAAGTTTAACCACTTGAGGAGATCATGGACAAAGCAGAAATGAAACATCTGAAGAATAATCTTGAAGCGGCTCTTGAAGACCTGGCCAATTCAGAAAAAGAAATTGAAGAAATAAAAGAAAAAGTCAGTGATGCTCAATTAGTTATCAAAAGAATAAGAAAGGATTTGAAAGGATTCTCTAGCAATGATCTTGAAGAAAAAAACAAGAAGCTGAATGAAGAAGATAAGTCCTTGAAAGAACAACTTGAAGAGTTTCATGATAAGCTGACTAATAATTAGGAAGTCTATGATGAATAGCTCAAAGAGAACCTTTAGCTGAATGAAGAACTAAGGCAAGAAAACATGCAAATCTTGGAGCTAAGAAATAAGAAAGAAATCTTGGAGTCTAAATTGAAAAAGTCAAAGGATCATATAGCCAAATTACACACCAGTGCTGAATTGGTAGAATCACAGTTGTATGCATGAAGAATCAAAGGAGACACTAGTTGTATCGGATACAATGAAGCATAAAATCAAATTGAAAGTATGCGAGCAAGAAAGTATTCAGAAAAAAACTCTACTGATAATGAGAAAACTGAAGATCAAACCAAAGACAATGGTGGTCCTCATAGGAATGAGCGCAAGCTAGTAGAACACACCTATTTTGCATGTAACAAGTATGGACACATTGCAAGGAACTGTACAGAGGTAAAACCTTTTAATGGTTACTGTTATACATGTGATAGATTTGGTCATAAAGCAATAAGCTGCAAGACTAGTAAGAAGAGCAGGATTCAACATGATCAAAGAAATCAGAATCAGACAAATGTTAGAAGTTCTCAGAATGTTACATGTCAGATATGTAACAATAATGGTCACTCAGCTAGAACATGTAGAATGGTGACTCATGTCAAAGCACCGAGGAATAATAGACCTCCGGTGATTTGTCACACCTATAACAAGGCTGTACATATCTCAAAGTTTTGTAGATCAAGGACGCAAGGTCAGGAAAGCCCTGAAAAGACCGAAGAACTAGTTTTGGATCCTGAAGCAGAAGTCAAGTTTGTGAAGGCCTCAGAGGATGCGAGCTTGATTTGGTCAGAAGGAAAGAAGGAAAATGTTGTTGAGAATGTATTGGATGCATCCCAAGTGGACGCACCCTCTACATCTGCATAAATGGCCCTCAGGGTCATAGGGGGGGTTAATTTATCTCTAGACCCCTGCGTGGCTGGTATACTCATCCTTAGAGTATGCACCTTTGGACTTAAGCTTTTGGAGTGTATAGAAACCTTTGTGGAAGAGCACACATGCTGATTGTTAGTAGAACTCGAGTTTGAAAATTTGAAGTGATAACCTAGTTTACGTGAGTTGTATTAATGGAGAATTTCTTACTTTAAGTTCACAGAAAGTTGTTTGTTCACTCATTGCATTCATATTCAGAGTGATTAGAGAGAAGATTGAGCCTTGGAAGTTGTTGTGAAGATTTGGAGATTGAGCTATCAGTAATTGTAGTGCATTTGATCGGTTGCAAGAAACCCTAGCTCATTGTGCCGATTCAAAAGCCATCAGAACATCTCAGAGATCATTTGGAAAGTGAATATCAAGTAAGTCATGGCCACTCCTATTATTTTTGATGTTTCTGAGAAGAAGAGGTATGTTTTCAAGAGGCACCCATTTAAATCAACCCTAGATGATTTAGAGGGAGCATTCTCCCGCATGCCGATGGGCGTCATGCATGTAGAAGACATAAGGGCTTACATCTATTGTAGGAAGGAAACTATTGGACTGGATAGGTTAAGGCCGCACATGGACACAATGTTGAAACTAAACAAAATGTTCATGGATGAATACACCAAATGGAATGATCACCCCATTGTTGAGTATGCCACGACATATGAATTCTATGAAACTGAATGGATTAAGATATTGTTGAGCAGAATCCATGATGACTTGTTTTGGATTGGAGATGTACCAGTAAGCATAACACGAGACCTAACTCATGAGATGATAGGCCTTTCTAAGACAGGCTCCATCCTTCCTATGGGTAAGGATGTCAGGAAAATCATGGAGCAAGTGTGTAAATCCACAAGTGATAAGTGCGGCATGACCATTGAGCCTATAGAGCAACCAGACATCAAGTTGATATCAATGATATTGGGTTACAGATTTCATCACACCAGTAGGGTGAATAGTGTGTCTGCGGGCACTATTCTAGAAGCCATCCATCTTGTGCAAGAAGATGGAGAGTTCAACTTGTGTGAGATCCTGTGTGCACAATTGATAGACAATATCAAAGCTATAAAACATGATAAGACTAAGGTATTCAGGTTTGGGTCCCTAATCATCTATATGTACCTTCATATAGTTGGTAAAGTGTTAGAATTTTATCTAGACAAGTCCATTCCTACCATGCCTCAGATATCAAACAAGGCAACCACAGAAAGCACACTTAGAGATTGCATTACTTTGGAATTGAAGACCTTCAGAGCAAGAATGTAGGTGAGGTACAGGATTCCTGAGAATATTGTAGAGAAGTATAAGGATACAATATGCTTCATGGTGGAGATTGATACTACATGTATGGAAGATGTGGAACCTAGGACTAAGTGGATTCATCCACTCGGGTATGAGGTTGAAGAACAAGTTCTTGAAGCTTATGCATAGGAACTGCTATCAGCCCCTAAGGATGTCAATGAACCTAGGTGGGGAACCTATGAAGAGAAGACTAGAGAAGTTGATGCTAAGCTAAACAATGCTGCAACAAAGAGAAAGGTTGCAAAGGTCACATAAGAGATTCTAAGGATTCATGGTGTATCACAAGAAAACCTTGATAAAGCAAGGGATGAGAAGATTGCTCTAGAATTGAAGAGTGCAATAGAAGAACAAGAAGATCCCAAGGTAAAGAAGATAAAAATTGAGAAAGATGGCAGTCAAAAGGATAAGGAAGATAGTACTCCTTCTGTACCCATCACTCATGCACCCATCAAGGAAGATAAAGTGGAAGAGCCCACTAATGTACCAATGACAAGTCCTCAGGACTCAACGCCCATGTCAAAATCACCCAAAGAGAACACAATTATCATAGATAATATGGAAATAGCCATGGTGGCTACTGATAAGGACTTGGACAAGTTTGAGGAAGCATTTTTCAGCACTGAGGAAGCAAAAATCTTATGCAGCAATACCCCTCCCACTCAATAAGAAGAAGTAATCATAGAAAATATATTTGATAAGAAAGAAGAAGAAAAGAAAGAAGAAGTAGAGGTAGAAAAGAAAGATGAATCTTCTATTGATTTGGTCAAGGTGAAGCAAGAGGTGATGGATAGCACTCCCATCACTCCCTCCTCAGCATTGTTGTCAAGTTTCACACCTGAGACTAGTAGTTTGGACTCCTGGAAGGAAGAAGACCTGATTAAGTTTAGTGTCCTAGCTATGGAGAAGGCGAAGGAGAAGCAAGTAATGAGGAATCCTCTCCTGGTGGAATAAATAAATATTTTGAATATTTTTCTGCCAGAGGATAAGAAAATGGTAAATGTACATTCAGTTGATGATGTGAGCACAGTCATCTCTCAGTTCAAAGTAAATTTTTCAAGCCTAGAAGAATCTGCAGCCATAGTGGCAGAGGAGAAATACTTAAAGAAGATACTCAATGAACTAATGAGTAATTTTTCACTAGACTTGAACTCTCTTAAGTCTGGTTAGGCATCATTGAAGGAGTTTGCAGATCAAGAAATGAAAGTCATTGCAGAATCCATGGATCAGGATAAGTTCACTGATGCCCATCTTAAGAAGATAAAACATGCAGAGGCAATGATTGAGAAGGTCAAGATTTTAGTGCTAGACATAGCCATTGATGCAAACATGTGCAACAATGTCTATCAAGGTCAATTGGACATAATTGAGAAGGCAGAGAAATAAATGGAGAAGATAAGGTCTAGATAGACTCAATTGAGGAACGCTCTTGCGCCCTCACTAAACATTCTCAGTCAAAACATAAAGGAGATTGATGCGACCATGATAAGCTATGATCAAGGTTCGAGCATAGAATTGGAGAAGATTGAGAAGCTTCAATATGCATTATTGGCCCATCTACAGTTGTATAGAATATGGAGTACATATATGTATAGGGAGATGTAAGAGTTTGTATAGAAGACAAAAAAATTTTGTGTGAAGGAACAATTAGAGACCTGGCCATATTCCTTTGTTGCCACCAATGACAAAAGGGGAGATTATTGGCAAGTTGTCTAAACTAAAGTATATGACTAGATATAGTGTTGTCATTATGTCAACAAATTCATATAGAAATTTGGAGTGAGCTCACTAAGTGTAAAGATCAGAAATCAGTTAAGTGTTGAAGACTGGACAGCATACAAAGTTCCTGCAGCTCAGAGCATCTGCGCCCATGCGTATGGATGAATTATGGTATGTGCACTAGAAGTTAAGGTTGTTAGACTATATTCTTACTTCGTCTAAGAGCGCATAAGTAGATATGCATAGATGTGAAAGTTAGAGTCAGTTGAAGTTGCACAGCCAGTGTGTGCCAGTAGAGAATAGAGCATAGAGCCCACAATGACTATTTTGGTTTGCGATTGTAAATTATTGTTGTAGAGGCTATACGCTCATTGTATTTAGGTTACCGACATATGTACATGTATAATTGTAAGCACACTTAAGCCAATTCATTTGGATTCATTATTTGTAATTAGTTATAGGGCTGACCTAATTGTATATTTGATATGAGCACATAAATATAAGGTGCGCCCATTGTAATCGGTATGGAAGTCAAGAAAGTTGTATTAGAGTTGAGGTAAGCAGAGTAGAGGTATGCAAAGAGAGCATATGATGTATTAGAGCTTTGCAAGAGGTCAAAGCATCTGCGCACCAAAGGAACTGATCTGACAATCAGTGTCATAGTAATAGTTCACCCGCAGATATAGTGTGTATCTGATTCAGAAGGTTGTAGCCTTCATCATTTGAGCAGTGAGCTCTAGGACAGTGAGTCCACTCCCCTAACAGAGATCATTGTAAAAGACTCCTAACAGGGTCTGACCCTTAACAAGGTCTATTGTACTAAAAGCATTGTAAAGCTACTCCTAATAGGGTAAAGGATATTCTAACAAGGATCACAGAACACTAGTGTAGATTATTAGTGGGTATCAAGTCCCACCGGGGTTTTTACCTATTTGGGTTTCCCCGTAACCATATTGGTGTCATGTGTTGATTACATGTTTCATGTTTATGTGAATGTTTAATTTAGTACTTAAGCATTTATAATTCAGTATTCATATTAAAGTGAAAAGTTAAAGTACAGTGAACACTGATTCACCCCCCCTCCCTCTCAGTGTTCCCATTCCTAATAGAACCCCAAACCATCTTTGATTTGAAAAATTATGTTTCCATATGGATCCTTAGTCTAGCAGAAGCATGAAAGAAACTCTAGTGTTCATGTCACCTTCCTTTAACCACATCTCCCTAGACCTTTGCCTCCAATAGATATCCTCTCTCAACAGTACTTCTTCCAACTTCTCCTTCAAATATTTCTAAATTTCATACAGCTCCGTTGGCAGCCCATTATAAATGATATGTTCATTCCACTGCTCAAGTTAATACTCAAGATCCCTCTTTGTCTGAAACATATTACCAAAACACTCCTTATTCTATTCCTTGATCTTAAACTTCATATACCCCAGTCTCTTGGATAGCTTCTATGATCCTTGAACCTTCAACATAAGGACCCTCCCTCCACCACTAAAGAAGTAGTACCATAAATGTTTTATCAATGAACCACATTTTTTCAATCTTAAAATAAGCCTTTGGTCTTCCACCTGAAACAACCCCTTGGAAGATTAAATCAATAGGGAAATGGTCTGATCCAGACAAAGGAAGAATGGATGAGACACAACACCCCTGCTCAAGAACCCACTATGGGTTAAGAATAAACCGATCAAGCCTAACTCCAATGTGATGTGCTCCCTTCCTGGACTATTGGACCAATTAGTGACTCCATTTACCAAAACACAATCAAATAGCACATCCCCTTGAACAAAATCCTTAATCCTAAGTGACTTTAGGAGAAGGGTCCCCCCCACCCCAATTTTTTTTTGAGAACCCAAAGTAGCATTTAAGTCACCTCCTAAAATCACGTTGCATGTGTCAAAACTAAGAAGAATCCCTATAAGAAGCCCCCATAGTCTATTCTTTCTTACTGACCACTGATGGACCATAGACATTGATGATCACAAAGGACAAATCAAAACTAGTGACTTCATAAACAATCCAAGTTGCATTGGTACTCAATAACTACATTTGACACTTTTCCCATTTTTAAAAAATAGCCAATCCCCCCAAAGCCCCTATGGAAGGAGAGAGAAAAAAGGACCAATTCTTCCATGAATTGAAATATTTATCCCCTAGCTCATTAGAAAATCTTGTTTCCTACAATAAAACTATATCTATCTCGTTGATCAAGACTTGATCCTTGACAATATGGGATTTGTTAGAGGCATTTAAACCTCTAACATTCCAATATATTAACCTCATTGTGTCCTTAGAGAGTCATTCGCCCTCCTTCCATTAATACTTCGTCTGGAAATCAATGTTGTTGCCTCCTCTTTACATTTCCTAGGAGTCTTTCCAAAATTCAAAGTCAGTTGAACACCTACAACCACTTCCTCATTGGTTTAATTAGGTTTTGAAGGCCTACCCATGACTTTCTTTTGAGATGAGAAAACAACAATTTTGGATAAGTCTTCTTACATTTGAGTGATGGATAAAAAAGGAGTTTGATTCTCTTGTTGCAAAGTTTCATCTTCATAAATATAATTCCCCTCTATATCAAATAAGTCAACCAAAATTACACCGTCTTCATCATCTATCCCATCTATCTTCTCACGAAGCACCTCAAGAAGGACACTGTCAACAAATTTCTCTCTCGTTGATTTAGTTAAACCATGAGCCTTTATATTTTTGTGAACCATGACGTCCTTATTCAATTCAGACTCTTTAAAAGCCCCAACCTCTTCCCCTACTGATACATTTTGAACCTCAACCACCTTATCCATTCCCCCATGGCCAGGAAAAAAATCCTCACCACATATTGATCTTTGACCCTCTTGATCAGCTATCTCATCTATCTTCTCATCAACCACCTCAAGAAAGAGATTGTCAACAAATTTCTCTAGGGTTGATTCAGTTAAACCATGAGCCTTTAGATTTCTCTAAAGCACAACTTCCTTATTCAATTCAGACTCTTTAAAAGCCCCAATCTCTTCCCCCATTGAAATATTTTGAGCCTCAACCATCTTATCCATTCCCCATGACCTGGAAAAACATCCTTACCGCCTATTAAACTGTGACCCACCATCAGATTATTCACTTCCATTACCCCAAGTGAAGGAAAATGGTGTTTGTGCAATCTTGGAACCTCTTGGGACATCACACCCCATTTACCATAGTAAGCTCATGTCCTTCATCAACCAAGGCCCTTTGATCAACCTTCTCTACTTGTCTAACTTCTACAAAATCCGATTGGCATACCTTATAAAGAGATTGGGAACTTGTGCCAATTGCTTGACTCTGAACCCTCTGAGCTTCAGGGGTAGATTGAACATTAGAAGGAATCAATTCACACTCCTCATCTACCCCACCTATCATATCTTGATTCACAAGAAGGGCTTCCCTTATCCCAACATTCTGCAAAGGGGCCATAGGAGCCGGACTATTTGTATTGATTGTCTCATCCCTCAAATCCACATCACCATTATTAGAAGTCCAGCCTTCATTACCGTTTATTTTATACGACAATTTGGTAGGGGCCGTTTCCTCGATGCACGAGCCTTCCGACGCGTTGCAGAATCTGCCCACACCTTGCATAAAAATGTGTTCCCAGCATGTATCGGTAACTGCGCCAGACTGGCTATTACCAGCTATTATACGACTTACCAAACAGTAAGAAACCCAATGCTAGAAAACAACTTGCGAAAATAAAAGCAATTAAAATCAGGAACTCGGTGATAGAAATCCACAGGCAAGTTATCATCATCTGTTTCCACACTGCGGGGACAACTTTTGATTCCAAGGAGGGTTTGTGTTTGGCGACAGTGTACACCACTGCGGCCATGGATGGAATCAGAAGAGCAGAATAGAGTAATGGGAATACAATTTGCAAGAGTAAAAGCTTCGTCAATTGCGTCATGGGCATTTTCTGCCCTTCACGGGTATTTTAGGAAATAATCTTAGCGAAATGAAGCTTGGCCATGAAATATTGTACCAGATCTATCAGAGCTAAAGGCAGAATGAATAGCAGAGTGATGTTCCCCAGTAATTTAGCCTTATAATGAACGATTTTGAACGATAGCCATTGGGGTTAACCATCATATACTAATGTCCCACACTTGTGTTGAAAGCTGATGGCTGCATTGAATCCCATTGGTATCATAATTTTCCATCCCAATACTGTCATACTATATAAACAACAGACCAAAATCTTTATATTAGAATCTGAGATGCAAATATCCTAATAATTAACCTTTTTGCATTTACATGAGAATTTAACTTCATACCAGATTGACATTGAGTCCACTGCAACAGTTGGGTTCTTTAGATTTCCGGTTAATACAATGAGGACTGTGAAGTACCAACTCTCTAAGCTGTATATTCATTCATCGAATGAAAATTTGTTATTGGTAGAAGCACTTTTAAGGGAAAAATATATAAAACTAATTTACGAAAACTAAACACTGACAGAGTACATTCCTACATGTCAAATATTATATATCTATTGTTGGAAGGTACATAGTACAGGTATGGTGCATAAAACTGTATGATATCTGAAATGGATAAATAAAAAATGGATATGGGGGCAAAGAAACGAGCCATAACATGATTCCGGAAGCCATGGAAAGTTTAACAAAAGCCCCCAAATATTTGAAAGCTGAAATGGACAATCCTCTCCAGGAATCTGAACATGGAGGATCAAACCAATTAGAGAGATCCATGCCATGGCCATCACTTTGCTCTGTGCCTGAAGAAACTTCCGGACTGGAAAATAAATTGCAAATGCAAGGAGTTCCATTTTACAATTTAAATGTTCATTCATGATGAACCTTGAATTATATCTTCATTGTGATTCACCAAATGCAAATTGGCAAGCGTAATACTGAATTCTCCTCCCTCCTGCCAGCATTCTCTAATAACTTTCCTTTTCACTGTGAGGGTCTCTCCTCGTTTTCCTAGATTCTTCGAGCTCCTATTAATGCATAAATGTGGAAGCATAAAAGAAAATAAGGTATGACAATGCACTTGAATTGCTCAATGAATGCCATGATTCCCATATTTACTCCACGCGTCTAAAGAACCACTAATGTCTCTCGTTCTTCTATAATATGACTTTAAAGAATACGAAGTACCAATAAATACAAAACTTGGAAATTACATCTAGAATATGGCTCCAGCGATTTTTATAAGTTTCATCTTGGGAGGTCCATTTATATCTAAGAAAATTCACTCCATGAAATTCATTGACAAGGCATACGATCAACAAAGTATTAAAAATTGAGTTGATTGATGTTTAAAGAAACAAATATTCTATAAATCTGCACTCTACAAGTATTAATCTTACTGAAAGAGCATCAACTAGGATCGAAATGGTGGGTATCTTATTATTTTTGTGATGTTATATTTATATTAACCTATGACTATTGAGTCCTATATTACAACATCATGTTTAAAAAGGTTAAATATATAATATAATTTTAATATTATAAGATGTAGATTTATTAAATTTATATTTTAATATTATATTAATATTATAATATAATAAAATTATATATATAATTTGTATAAAATTTAAATTTTATAAATAATTATATTATAACATATTAATTATATTATTTAATTAAAATTTTATTTTATTGATTTGTAAAAGTAAAAATAATTTAACTTATATAAGTATGTAATATAATAATATATGCAAGTGTAGATGTATGTTATATTGAGGTTATATATTATTATCATTTCTTAATTAGAGTCGTGTTAGATTCTTTCATTTCAAGATTAATCTTGTATGGTTTTGCACCAAAATATATATATTTAATAAATCTCCATTATAAAAAAGGGAAACAACATAACATCTATTCGGTGTAAAAATTGCATACCGAGTTGCAATTACTAGTATTAATAAATAACTATTATAGGTATGGACCAATATATGGACGACACCATTATTGATCTTTGTCATTAAAGAGTGGGTGTCCAGAGACTATCGGATCTTCTTATATCACCACTGCAATTACCAATGGTGCGATATTGTTTTATGAAAATGATAAGAACAACCATATTAATATTCTTATAGTTGTCACTCTCATTTTTTATCATGTTTGTGTTATACACTAAGTTTGCACCTTTGTCTCAAGCTCTCTTGGTCTTGATAACTCAGTATAACATGGGAATCATCTTCAGGTTGTGGGATCTTTGCTAACCGAGATGAGACCTCTAGGTTCTAGGCTGGTTCCTCTTGGATAATCACCTTAATTTTCTTCTAGACATGAAAGTAAAACTTTTGAGGGAAAGGGATAGAATGAGTGCTTGTAAGAGAAATGACTTGAAAGAAAACTACCTACTAGGTGATGCATCGAAACTAGGGTTTGGATCTCAGTATGTAGGATGAAATAAAGTAAACAACTCAAGTCTAGTAGATCACAACTCACTAAATAGGCTTGCATAAGTATTTCATAGGAAGGCCTGAACATAGACTCAACCTATGACCTGCAAGCAGACATTCTGTTCTGCAACTCAGTGTAGGATTGAGACAAGACTATTAGGGGGTTGAAGTATACCCATAAAACATCAAAATCAGATCAAAAAAAATAACACACAATAATTGCAAAAAGAGAGAGGGATCAGGAACCCTGAAATATCACTCAAAACATACATATACTTCAATTCAATAAGAGAGAATGCAAACAAGGAAGCACGGGGACATGAGAAATTGTCACAAAATACCTCTGCAGTGTTTGGATAATCAATGCAAGATTACAAGAGTGGAAGACCAGGGGGGTAGAAGAAATACCATAGATAATCTTCTGAGAAAAGTGAATTCTCTTTATAATTGTCCAACTCTCTGAGCACTAAGGCTCCAAAAATATAATATATACATCTCAACTGCACGTAGGCAGGAGTCAAAATTAACCTAACTAGGGTTACAGATCCACAATAATATCAAACCCTAAAGGTACTGATAACCCATCATGAAGATCTCTGAGAACACTGGTCATCAGATCAGATCTTTCCTTTTGTGCACTGATCCTGTACTGAGCCCTCCTGCAAACACAACAACCTCGACCTATCTACCCACCTACAACTTTAGTAAGCCATGAAGGCTTCAAATCTGATCTTATTTCCTTGGAAGAGGTACTGCTTGCAAGTGTGGTGCCAACTCTTTTCATCACTTCTCGATGTAGGAACATGGCACAGTACCCTGCAACGTTGACCAACGGTCACTTCCATCACCCTCTCAACCACAACCATCCTAAAAATTAAACTCCCGAGCTAACTAACGTTGTGCGTTGCCAAAAAAATGCAAAAACCCTAGCAAAACCCTCGTAGAGATATTCAAATTTGAATATTAACGGCTAGCAGATATATTTTAAAATGTGACTGTCGATGTGAAATCTTCCCGGCAGATGAACGACCGTGATGCACCTTTTAAAATAGTCTAAAACCTCCCTAACAAGTCAAACGCCACAATGGAAGTCAGCAACCAATAGAAAACAAGCAAATCAGCATCTCTGGCAAGTCACCGGACCCATGTCCCTAAGAACACCATCAGATGGCTGTCGCTATACCGCCATCGTAACAATCGAGCACTTTGAGCCTCTGGTATAACGACAGCTGCAAGATTTGATCACATTTTACCTTCTTTAGAAACCCCTGACCCCACGGGCCCACTGGCATCGGCCACGTTGCACATCAAACAACCAATCAAACTGCGCCATTTCGGATACACATTGCATTTGTCTGACATTAGACCCACTGCCATAAACCAAGCGATAAAGCAAGATCCACGGCTATCGCTATATCGCCATAATAAAACACGTGCATCTTGAACCTCCAGAATAACAACAACCACACGATTAAGGTGGAACTTAACCTGCCAAAGAAAATGGCCCCACTAACATCCTGCCGAATCACTAGACCGCCGACGAATCAGGAGCTACCAAATAAGGTGAGGTGGCACTGGTCCCATTGACACATTGGATTCTGTAGGTAGAAGAAATTGACGATAGTCGCAAGATCTCAAGGAATCTTCTGACCCTATGAGATCATGCGACAACCGTCAGATTAAGAATCTTGACCTGGCCGCTGAACCAAGACCGCCAACTTAAACAGTAACCACTTGCGGAATCGCTAAGTGTTAAGGAGTTAACCACTAGGAGTCAGAGACTTGGCAATTGAAGGATTTATAAAGGCACATGCAAATTGGATGACTTAAGTGACCAGAATAAAGTAACGTGAAAATATAACAAGGCTTAGGATTTTTAGGGCTTTTTAGAATTTTTTGGATATAATGGCTACTTTTTCAAACTTTTCAACTGCAGACCAGGGAGATAACAAATTTGCAGAGGCTAGAGAATAGGAGATAAATCCATGAAAATTTTAGGGATGGTAGACAAGATGAAAACAGAGGCCTGGGAATGATTTTCAGCCAAATTTGCATGCACAGGGAAATTATGGTAACATTTTTGCCGACTTCTGCTGGATGTCAGCCTACTAGACATAGGAAACCAGTGACCTTGATAATCCATTGGGCATGGGGTCATGAAAATTTCAAAATTCTCTCAGAGAGGTAGAACTAGAACCGTGCTTAGAGCACTTCATGGAAAAGAGGGAACTAAACTAGAGAGCGAGGAAAGAAAAACATGGGAACTTTTACAAAATTTACAAGTTAACCTCAAAATAAGGGTTCAGGTGGAAACCATTTACAGAGATAGGCAGGGGACCTCCTTCCACATTTGATAGTTGAAAAGCATTGGAGCCCCTGCACTCTGTGATTACAAATGGCGCACCCCAAAAGGAGTCAAATTTTGTGTGCCTACCAGGTCTTGACCTGAACTCATCCCATTTGAGGACTATATCCCCAACCTTGAAATTTATGATTCTAGCCCTTCTATCAAAGCTCTTCTTTGTCTAAATCTGATGGAATTACATATCCTTCATGGATTTATCTCTGAGTTCTTCCAATTCCATCAATTGAGCATATTTGATCTATAAGGGATCCTCTTCATCAAACAGGGCATATTGAGTAGCTAAGTCCAGAGCTGGTAATTCAGTTGAAATGGACAACTTAGCCTCCTTACCATATACTAGCACATAAGGAGAATTACCAATGATTTTCTTTGGGGTAATTCTATCTAACCACAATGCAGACCTCAACTTATTATGCCAATCTCTCTGATTACCTTGCAGGGTCTTCTTGATTATCCTAATCAAGTTCTTATTTGTGGATTCTACCAAGCCATTGCCTTGGGGGTAACAATTTGAATTGGTATTCAGATAGATGCCTTTCTTGATTGCCCACTCTAAGACTTTGAGGCCTGTGAATGCTAAGGCATTATCTAAGATGATGGAATCAGGAGTGCAAACTTATGAACTATGTCATTATAAAAACTCAATACATCACTCTCATTGGCCTCTTTTAAAGAAATTGCCTCTGTCCATCTATTGAAGTAATCTATTGCAGTAATTATCTATTTATGGCCTGCACTAGATGGGGGATTGATCATACCAATGAAGTCTATACCCCACTTCATGAAAGGTTGCTCTATTTTGATTGGTTGTAGGGGCACAACTGCAAGCCTTTCTTTTCCTGCAAACATGGCACACTTGATGCATTTTCTTACATAATCATGGCTATCTTTGAAGATAGATGGCCAATAGTATCCAGCCCTCATGATCTTAAAAGCAGTAGTCCTAGGAGAAAAGTGACCTCCAGGAGGTCCATCATGAAATTCAAATAGGACATCAACTATCTTTTCTGAATCAATGCATCTCAAAAGGACACCATTGTGATCCTTTCTAAAAAGAACCTCATCAATCAGCACAAAAGGAATAAATTGTAATCTATAATACCTCCTTCTTGCTGAATCTAGGCTTGCAGGACATTGTCCTGTCCTCAAGTAATTGATCATGCTAGGCAACCAACTCATTGCCTTGGCTTGTTCTTCTATAGAATGCGCCACCAAAGATGCATCCACTTGCTCTAACTTCTTTGAAATTTCATCCTCTACCAAATGCTCCCAAAGACCTCTTCCTCTAACCAGCTTGGTAGTTTGAATATCAATGTCATATTCCATCACCTTGGTGATCCAACCAGCTCTTTTCTCATTTAGGTCTTTGGAGAGAAAAAATTATTTGACACTTGGATGAGTAACCTTCAAGTGTACCCTGCTATGAGTCAACAAATATCTAAACTTTTTAAGGCTCTTCACCACAGCAAGTACATGTTTCTCTACAAAAGAGTATCTCTATTCATACTCTTCCAAACGTTTGCTAAAGAAAGCAATAGGCTACTCCAATCCATTCAAATTTTCTTGAGTCAACATTGCAGATATGGCATCATGACCTCCATAAGCATAAATGATGAAATCCTTATTGAAATTTGGGTTTAAGAGGGTAGGAGCTTCTGTCAGGGCCTCTTTAATGGCCTAGAAATTGGCCTTCCCTTCTTTGGTCCAACTGAAAGTTGAACTCTTCTTTAACATGGTTGTCAAAGGCTTGAGTAAATCTGCAATGTTAGGCAAGAATCTCCTAACAAAATTAATCTTTCCTATGAAGGATTGGAGACCTTTCTTATGATGTGGTAGGGGTAGCTCTAGGATAGCTAAAATTCTCTCAGGATCCACTGTAATTCTTTCTTTGGATACTACATATCCCAATAGCTTTCCTTCATGAACTGCAAACACACATTTCTTGGGATTAAGAGATATCCCAAATTCTCTACACCTTTCAAAAATCTTTCTCAAATGTTTGATATGATCTACTACATGCTTTGAATAGATAGTTATATCATCCAAGTAGACCAACACAAACTTGTACATTAGGCTCTTAAAGGCCATATCCATTGCCTTTTGAAATGTAGCTCCTACATTTGACAAACCAAAGGGCATCTTTTGATAAGCCATGGTTCCCCACTTGGTTGTAAATGCAGTCTTGTATTGATCCTCTTCATTTACTAAGATTTGATTGTACCCTGAATAGCCATCCAATAATGAAAATCTCTTAGATCTAGAGACACATTGTAAGATTTGTTCCATAGAGGGTAGTGGATGGCGGTCCTTTAATGAGGCCCTGTTAAGATCCTTGAAGTCAACACATAACCTCAGCTCCCCATTCTTCTTCCTGATAGGAACAAGGTTGGAAACCCAACTAGTATGCTTAATGGGGTAGATGATACCACTCTCTATCAATTTGAGCACTTCTTTATGCATAAGTGGCTCAAGCTTAGGATTAACAGGCCTTTTCTTTTGCCTCACTGGTTTGGCATTTGGTTCTAGCTCAATAGTGTGCTAAGCAAGGGTAGGATCAAAACCTTTGAGATCTTCATATTTCCATGCAAAAACATCACTGAATTCTTTGAATAACTAAGTGTAATCTTGCTTCTCCAATTCAGTGTCTACCTTTCCAAATTGTAGGCTCTTACCTAGTTGCAACTCTAATTCAACACAATGTTCTTGTTGGACTACCAAGCCACCTTTGCTTTTCTTGACTTCATCATCCTTGTTGAAGATAGCCTCCAATGTAACAAGACCTCTAGGCATCTTATTGGACTTGAGTTGTATCACTTGATCACCATAGTTTTGTGATAACCTATCTTGATTATGCCTTGAAAAAACATCCTCCTCAAAGAAGAATTGTAGAATTTGTTCATCATTGTCAAAAACTTGCTAATTGACATCATTATTAGGAATAGAAGGTCTAAAAATCACTTTGATATGATGTTGATCCATTTCTCTTCAAATTCTATTTGGAATATCATACCGGGATCCAATAGCAGCTAACCTATCTGCATTTTGATTTAATTTTCTAGGGATATCAACAATATTGAAAGCATGGAAATCTTCAATTACATCCCAAAATCTATGTTTTTATGCTTTCATAGTGTCATTTTTGGTTGCACTTATCCCTCTTACTTGGTTGACAACTAACTCACTGCCACCATAAACTTTTAAGGCCTTAAGCCCTCTTTTTCTAGCCCATTCTAGTCCATTGACTAGGCTCTCATACTCTGCAACATTGCTAGTGCAGGAGAAACTGAATCTAAAGGTAGTATAATACCTTTCTCCTCTTGGGGACACTAGCATAGCACCACCACCAGAACCATGTCTACTTCTAGCTCCATCAAAAAATAGTTCCCAAACCTGACTGCTCTGATCCTCTGAACCAGTATCCTCTTTGAGAAGGTTTGGCTCTATGACTCCACCCTCTTGTATCAAATAACTTCCCAAACCAAAATTCCAAATAGGATTTTCTTGGACCTCTGAAGCTCTTTCATCTAGAAAAATATTAGGGATACTTTCTATCTTTGTTCTTGCTTCACTAATGGTTTGGAAGTCATTGTCCTCAAATATAGGGTAGTTCACATTGATGGTGTTGGATACATATGGTTCTATATGGTGTGCTGCTAATGGTTCTGATTTAATGGTGACCTTGGTCCCATACCTTGTATGAAATAACATGTGAGACCAATCAGAAGATAGGTAACCTCCTATCTTGGTTGTAAACTCCCTTGAAAGACATATAGAAAATAATGCAGGGAGATCTATGATATATATATCAAGGAGGATTGAGAAATTAGGACTAGCATGCAGGATTAGACTGGTATCCTTGGCCACACCTATAGTATTGACTGAGGATCCATCAAGATGGGTAACCTTCTTTTGGAAGGGCTCATATTTTAGTCCTAATGGGTCAGCTACTTTCTTGGGCATTACAGTGCTAGTAGCTCCACTATCTACCATGCAATTATGTACTAAAGATTTTCCAATGATTAACGATACATAAAAGGGAGGTGGATTTGAGTTCCTACCTTGTGTGGCATTGGCTTTGGAGTTGTTACTTGGAGCCTCCTTTTCTTGATTGGTGTTAACCAACACTGGTTTTGTAGCTTCTTTTGTAGGTTGAGGAGTTGTTACTTCTAACATGGCCTTCTTCAAAATTTCAGGCTGTCCTAGAAGAGCCAAAGAGTCCCACTTGGACATGGTGACATTCACCTTCTTCATGTTGTCTACAATATTATAAGGTGTCATAGTGTGTACTCTTTGTTGTGTCTTTGGCATGATGGGTTCTACCTCTTTGGAATGGTGGCCTTCTTTGCTTGTAATGACAGGAGTCTCCTTAGGTGTGATGGGATTAGCTTGCTGTAGTGGCTCTATAGATGTAGTGGCTTTGGAGTTGGAATCCGCTCTCTCCATGTCTTGATCTCTTCTTTTTGCTCTTGTAAAGGCAACAAAAGTAGCCTCATCACTGACTCCATTGAAGTCTGGTTGCTCCCAATTGAAAAGGGCAGTCTCATTCTCTTGTGATTCTTGTTGAGGCACTGACCCACTGGATGCAACCTCTGACTGAGCTTGTGAGGCATTTTGAACCATTAGAGCTTGGTTCATCCATCCATTTGAACATGTAGCCTAATTATGAGGCTGATTACAAGGAAAACACCATTCATTATCCATAACCATATTATTTTGACTAGGAACCACATCCCTCACTGGATTAGCAAAATTTAGAGGTCTAGGGTTATATGGTTGAAATGGTCTCTGATTAAAATTTTGTCTTTGTCCTTGATAGCCTCCTTGGTATGGTGGCCTATTTTGTTGATAAGGTTGTCCTTGATTCTGATATTGCTGATTAGGACCTTGGCCTTGTGTCTAAAATGGTGGTCTGATTCCTTGACCTTGCTTCTTTAGATTTGTGACCTCTTTAGTCAAGGTCTACAACAAGTTAGTCATTTCTTGTTGACTGATTTGTTGGCTATTCTTTATCTCTTGTAACTCTTGAGAGAAACTAGTCTTCAGCTCTTGGCCACTAGTATTAGCTTGAGGTGCCAATATGGAAGGAATAGGGGTAAATGGGGGTACTTGGGTAGGTGCAATGGGTTGAAGGTTAGGAAAAATGGGCATTGGAGGCCTTCTAGCAATCATGCCCGCTTGGATTAAACAATTTTCAGCCCTGACAACTATGCCAAAAGCCTGGGGTAGAGAAGTACCACCCATAGACTGGATCATGATAGAAATTTGACCATTTAGATTTTGTAAATAGCAAAGGAAAGCATGGTTAGCTGATGGTCTCATTGAGACTGGGATTCTATTCCATGTTTTAAGGAACCTACTATTGTAATCTGTCATTTGTTCTTGAGGGTCTCTCTTAATAGTTGTTAACTACTCAACTAGAGACAAATTATCTGATTTATCCTCAAAATTCTTACTTAATGCATCCCCTAACTCATCCCAAGAAGTAATAGAACCAATAGTTAGAGTTCTAAACCATTCTAGAGCCTACCTTTTAAAGAGGCTGCTAATAACTTTGTGGCCACATCTTCTTGAGTAATGTTGTGTATGCTGCAGATGGTGGTCACATCTCTGATGTGTTCAAAAGCAGTTGTCTGCCCATCACCTGTGAAATCAGGTATACTCTTAAGTGCCACCAAAGGCACATCATGATGTTGAGAAAAGGCCAATGGGCTGCCCTGATTAAAGGGTGTAAAAGCAAACTGTCTTGCCATTGTAGGTGCTGGAATCTAAAGATTGACAACTATATGAGTTGTATTTGCTGCTTGATTGGAATCTTCCTCTAGATCTCTGGTTAGAGATCTCCCTCTTCTTCTGGAATGAAAGGGAAAAGGTCTATTTTTTGATGTATCAGGAAGTGTTGATTGAACTCTTCTTGCAAGGGATGTCTTTTGAGTTGACCTACCTTTGTGACTTCTCTTTGAGGGCAACTCTGAAAAATTGGTGGGCTTTGAGCTTCTAGTCTCAATCTTTCTCATAAACTTTGAACAAGGTAGCTTGGATCTTTGAAATCATTGGAGTTTCCAGATATACTTGGTAGAATGACTTCTAAAATCCTATTTTATACAATCTACATATCAGAGATAGCATATCTTTAACATGAATCTGATCTTTTATTGTCCCACCGGGTGTGCCAGAATTGTTATACACTGGCACCAAGGTGGGGTATCCTTGAGCTTGAGTCTATATTGATAGTCCCTGTGTATTGAAATTATTTAATATTTTTGTAGGTGAACCAACAGTAGCACCTTTGGACTTTAATCTGATCTTGTAGTCACACCGGGCGTGCCAAAATTGTTATATAATAAGTTTGTGCCTTTGTCTCAAGCTCTCTTGGTCTTGATAACTCAGTATAACATGGGAATCATCTCTAGGTTGTGGGACCTTTGCTAACTAAGATGAGACCTACAGGTTCTAGGCTAGTTCCTCTTGGATAATCACCTTAATTTGCTTCTAGATGTGAAAGTAAAACTTTTGAGGGAAAGGGATAAAAGGAGTGCTTGTAAGGGAAATGACTTGAAAGAAAACTACCTACTAGGTGATGCACCAAAACTAGGGTTTGGATCTCAGTATGTAGGATGAAATCAAGTAAAAAACTCAGGTCTAGTAGATCACAACTCACTAAATAGGCTTGCATAAGTATTTCATAGGAAGGCCTGAACATAGACTCAACCTATGACCTACAAGCAGAAATTCCCTTCTGCAACCCGGTGTAGAATTGAGACAAGATTGTTAGGGGGTTGAAGTATACCCGCAAAACATCAAAATTAGATCAAACACAATAACACACAATAATTGTAGAAAGAGAGAGGGATCAGAAACCCTGAAATATCACTCAAAACATACATATACTTCAATTCAATAAGAGAGAATGCAAACAAGGAAGCACAGGGACATGAGAAATTATCACAAAATACCTCTACAGTGTTTGGATAATCAATGGGAGATTACAAGAGTAGAAGACCAAGGAGGTAGAAGAAATACCACAGATAATCTTATGAGAAAAGTGAATTCTCTTTACAATTGTCCAACTCTTTGAGCACTAAGGCTCCAAAAATACAATATATACATCTCAACTGCATGTAGGCAGGAGTCAAAATTAACCTAACTAGGGTTACAGATCCACAATAATATCAAACCCTAAAGGTACTAATAACCCATCATGAAAATCTCTAAGAATATTGGTCATCAGATCAAATCTTTCCTTTTGCGCGTTGATCCTGTACTGAGCCCTCCTGCAGACACAACAATCTCGACCTATCTACCCACCTGCAACTCCACTAAGCCATGAAGGCTTCAAATTTGATCTTATTTCTCTGGAAGAGGTACTGCTTGCAAAGGTGGCGCCAACTCTTTTCATCACTTTTTGGCATGGGAACACGACACAGTACCTTGCAATGCCAACCCACGGTCACTTCCATCACCCTCTCAACCACAACCATCCTAAAAATTAAACTCCTAAGCTAACTAACGTCGTGCATGGCCGAAAGAATCCAAAAACCCTAGCAAAACCCTCGCAGAGATATTCAAATTTGAATATTAACAGCTAGCAAATATATTTTAAAACATGACCATCGATGCGAAATCTTCCCCGCAGATCAACGGCTGCGACGAGTCTTTTAAAATAGTCTAAAACCTCCCTAACAAGTCAAACACCACCATGGAAGTCAGCAACCAATAGAAAATGAGCAAATCAACATCTCTGGCAAGTCACCGGACCCATGTCCCTGAGAACACCATCAGACGACTGTCGCTATACTGCCATCATAATGATCAAGCACTTTGAGCCTCTGGTATAATGACAGCCACGAGATCTGATCATGTTTTACCTTCTTTAGAAACCCCTAACCCCACGGGCCCACTGACATCGGCCATGTTGCACATCAAACAACCAATCAAACTGTGCCATTTCAAATACATGTTGCATTTGTCTGACATCAGACCCACTGCCAGAAACCAGGTGATAAAGCAAGATCCACAGCTGTCGCTATACTACCATTATAAAACACATGCATCTTGAACCTCCAGAATAACAACGACCACACGATTAAGGCAGAACTTAACCCACCAAAGAAAATGGCCTCACTGACATCTTGCCATATCACTAGACCGCTGATGAACCAAGAGCTACCAAATAAGGTGAGGTGGCACCGGTCCCATTGACACACTGGACTCTGTAGGTAGAAGAAATTGATGATCGTCGCAAGATCTCAAGGAATCTTCTGACCCTATGAGATCATGCGACAACCGTCAGATTAAGAATCTCAACCTGGCCGCTGAACCAAGACTACCAACTTAAATGATAACTGCTCGTGGAATCGCTGAGTGTTAAGGAGTTAACCGCTAGGAATTGGAGACTTAGCGACTGAAGGATTTATAAAGGCATGTGAAAATTGGATGACTTAAGTGACCGAAATAAAGTAACGTGAAAATATAACAAGGTTTAGGGTTTTTGGGGTCTTTTTAGAATTTTTTGGATATAACGACTACTTTTTCAAACTTTTCAACTGCAGACCAAGGAGATAACAAATTTGCAAAGGCCAGAGAACAGGAGATAAATCCATGAAAATTTCAAGGATGGTAGACAAGATGAAAATAGAGGCCTGGGAATGATTTTCAGCCAAATTTGCATGCAGAGGGAAATTATGGTAACAGTTCGACAATAGCAATGAGAACATAATCAATCCCTTTGATTATAGTTTGTGATGATTTCTAAAACACCAACTTAAGCATAGTTTCTACATGGATAACAATGGCATTCCACATGAAGGTTATGTGTATCTGAACAATTATTATCAGCTGGTAGTCACCACAAGATGATCAATGCTTCTTATCAATGTAATCCATTGGGTGTGTCTAAAATATGGTGACATAGAAGTGACTTGGTACCGATGGACCAGCAATAGTAAATCATATCATTATCCACCATTAAAGGAAGGATCAATAAAAAAGCCAACAAGGTACAAGAGGTCAACCATCAAATAATAGAGTTGATTATAACAAATAGTTCACTAATTGAATGGTCGGTAGAGAACAATTGTTAAGAAATGATTATGATAAACATATGCAATTAGTCAAGGAAATAACCAATTGTTATGAGGAGATATAGTTAGATCAAATGAACTGGTCTATTATGAAAGGACATGTCTCCAAAGATATTACCGAACAAAGGTATAAATGCATTTAAAGGCATTCTCTAAGGAGAATAGGAAGGAATTGGAATAGATATAAGTGATTAAATATGTTCCTTTCCTTTCTCAATATTATTTTATTCACTTAAGGGAGATGTGTCTTATCTAGGTATTGGCCACATAGATTCAAATATATTAATTTAGAGACAACACCAAGAAATTCAATTATATTGGACATGAGAAAATTAGGCCAACCTATATAAGTATTAAGTGCATAAGATATCAGATACTCTCAACTATATGGTCAATTACAAAACCCTATATCTATGTCAATCTATTTTGGTATCTCTCATTTATAAGTGCATATCACATTTACATTCCTCTCTCTATATATAAGATCCAATATTGTGGAAAAAAAATCATCATTTTTTTATAAGCATTATTGAACCGTCAAATTATTAAGATAATTCATATTATAAGTCACTCTCCCAAAAAATTTGAATACAAGTTTGAGTGAAAGGAGGTATTGGCAATTGAAATTAATCCCAAATTACATATGACTGGCCAAGGGTTATTACAACTATGGTTGACGGATAGGCGTGTCAATTCCTCTGACTCTTTAATGAGAATGTTTACTTACAAGGAGTTGAAGATTGCAACAATGAATTTTAGGTTTGAGTTGGGGAGAAAAGGATTTGGCTTAGTGTTCAAAGGATATCTACCAGATGATATACTTATGATTGTGAAAAAATGGAATGGTTCAAGACAAGATGAAAATAAATTTTGAGAAGAAATCAATTCTCTTGGAGGGTTTGAGGGTTTTGTGCACAAGGATCAAGAAGGTTATTGATCTATGATTGTATGCCCAACAAATCTCTGAATTTCCTATTGTTCACAAGTAATTCGAAGAGTGAGAGGAAGGTACTCAACTAGAAGACCCAATTTGAGGCTGTATTAGGCACTGTCAGAGGGTTACTCTATCTCCATAAAGAATACAAAATTTGCATCATTCAAACTAATGTTAAGCCTGAAAACATCCTTCTAGGTGGTGTTTTGTCCATTAAATTGGTCGCTTTTAGGCTGGCAAAACTCATGGGTAGAGATTTGAGCCATGTGCTAACCACTACAAGAGGAAAAATAGGATACATGGCTCTAAAGTGGATCTTCGGTACTCCCATCACTCCCAAGGTAGATGTCTAAAGTTTTTCTATGACCCTTTTGGAAGGTGAAATTAGCAAAAGAAAGATTGAGAGCTACATCTCTTTTATGGTGGACTAGTATTTAGAGTGAGAGGATAGAAAGAGGATTGAATAAGATATCAAATTGGGAAAGAATGAAAACTATGGTAAAGGGAAAATTATTCCTTTAGATTTGGAAATACAAACTAAGATGAGAAGGAAAAATTTGAAACAAAGGGACATGGATATTATCTCCTACACAGAGCTATTTCACACCCTAAGCATTAGGCGAGGGATAGAAGATGAAGATGAGAAGGTTGCTAGGTACATGAATGGCCTTAAGTACAACATACAAGATGAGATTGGGTTGAACATACCGAGGAACCTAGGAGAAAGTTTTTAACTTGTAGTTGGTGCTAAAGAGAAGTTGAAATGAAAGAATGAGAGATAAACTAATAGAGGAGGAGGAACCATGAGGGGAACAGATGGTAGGACAAATGCAGGCTTTCAAACAAGCAATGAAAAGGATAAAGGTAGAGAGCCTACTAAAAATTAGAGAGGAGGATATAGAGGAGGAAGATTTGAAGGAAGAGTCAATGGTATCTTTACAGGTAGATGTTTTTATTTGAATGAAGTGGTCCATTATTCATTTAGATGTCTTAAATGGATTGAATCAGACCAAGACAAGGATAAGAGAGTACATCTTTTGCAAGAGGACGAAGAGAAGGGAATGCCTAGATCTATAATGATAGATTCTGAAGTTGGTGAATTCTTAATGGTAAGGAAAGGTGAGAAAATTGTAGAACCAAAGGTAAATATTTTCAGAACTAATTTTTTATGTAAAGGAAAGATATGTAAATTGATTGTGTATTCTAGAACACATAGGAATCTTGTTTCATTTGATATGTTTTCCAAGTTAGGAATTGTGCCATTTGACCATCCTAATCCCTACAAGGCCACTTGGATTACCCAACAGTAGCATGTAGTGGTTAGTCGGTAGGCTTATGTGAATTTTTCTACTAGTTCATATCAGGATAGGGTTCTTTGTGATGTCATTCCTATGACATGTGGAAATATAATTCTTCATAGACCATGGTAGCATAGCAGGAAAACAATTCATGATAGGTTTGAGAACACATACTTTGTGCACAAGGATGGTAATAATTACAAAATGAATCTATTACCTTTGGATAGTGAAAGTGAAATCATTGTTATTTGTTTTGTCAATCAGATATTTGGCAAGAAATGTGATATTGGCTAACAAATGAAGAATTTTCAAAATGGGGATAGTCCTAATGCTAAAGGAATTTGGGATTTGAGTAGTGTGCAAATATGAACCATCAGCTGTCCTATATTGAATCAAGGAAAGGATGAAGGAAAGGAGGAGTTTCATAGGTAGACTATGAAGGTGATTGGATCAAGAATATAGTGAAAATGCAAGCAACAGTCAAGGTAGCCGCAACAATACTGTCCTAAGTAGGGACACATAAGAAAAATTTGTATTTCTAATAATGTTTGGCATGTGAATACAAGTTGGAGAGGAAGAAAAAAATTTACCCTTGGGGATTACTTGAATCTTGATCAAAGACACAAGGCAAGGAAGAAATGGAACCGGTATTGGGACAAAAGTTTCTTTGAAGGTGGGGAGTATGATGCAGGAGCATCATGGCATGAAAAGTTGCCTAAGGAGGAAAAAGGACAAACAAAAGACATAAAGGAATCCAAACAAGTTATTTGGCATTTGTTGAAGTGAATCATGGCATTTGAAGGCTATACAAATAATTAATTTGTAATAAATCTTGAAGGGCCTCGTAAGGACCTTAGGATCATAAATGGTGGAAAATTAGCATAATGGTAAAATGATGTTAAATAGATCCTTAAGAGTCTTAGAGGGATTTTATAATTCTTAATGAAGTCTTAAGGATATTCTTGACAAGTTTGGGAGGTAATTTTGTTGTTTTATTCATTAACTTGTAAGTTGGAGAATTCAAATATTTGAATAACAACAACTAGATGTGATTAGGAGGGAAGTTTGTTTTACAAGGTTTAATCATTAAAAAAACACTAAAACTGATTAGAGATAGTTGATGGAGTTATAAGGAAGGTATTTAAATAGAGTTTGATCATTTTACAGTGAGATGTATATCAGAAAAAGGACTGGTGTACAAGATTGTGCCTAAGAATCAATAGAAACATACATTTTCTACAAATTTTGATGTGGTTCTTGAATTTTATTTGATCAATAAATTTTTTAATTCCTTGAGGAACTTATCTAACATTGTTTCAATCCCTTTTGAATATTTTAAAGTTCATCTAATTCGCTGACTAATCAAAATAGTGTTGACTGTGATTAGAATCCCATGATTTCTTTGCAAGTTTTGATAAATTTAATCGATAAATGATCATTCCATGGATGAATAATGTTTGATTCACATGGAATGATGCATCCTTACCTTTTATCATGTGATACTAACATTATAATGTGCATATAAAGAGTTCATTGATGGTGATCACTGAAACAAGGTATTGAAGGGTTAAGGAATTGATGGGTAGGGAGCAGCAGTAGAATAAATGTCTTAAGGAGCTAGTATTTTTATGACTTTAAGTGTCTAGATACACAATATAAAAGGTGTATCCACCTTTGTTTGATCCCAAAAGTGTTGGAAAGTTATTCTATTGAAAAACCCTAGTTTAGAGGGTTATTGGTGACCAATTTGGAGCTTTACTACTTGGAAGCATCCAAGGCCCAAATTAACTGGAGATTATTTGGTTTTGAAGAATTTGGAAATATTTTTGAGAGTCTCTAATTTAGGGAAGGATTAGAACTTATCTAGTTTCTTTGTTAAATTGCCTTATTTTGTGCTTGTTGTCAGGGTACAGTCTAAAGACCCTTAACATTGTCCAAATCAACATATAGTGAAATCTTAATATGTTATCATATGTCCAAAAGTTTATCTAAAAAGATAATGATTTTTTTTGGTTTCTTTAGAAAATCTGGAGTAACCTACACTTTTATATCATTGTTTACCTTCAAGAGGGCTATAAGGCCTTGGGAGCAGTTTGAGTTATTTGGTGCGTGCAAGGTTTTGTTTCGAACCTTATAACCTAATAAATCTTGTTGAATCCAGCTAGAATAGGTCAAATAGATATATCTTAGCCATTTGGGAAGGGTGTGTTCACTTTTGGTTCATTTGAAGCCCTAAGGGTTAGTGGAAAAGTGCCTAAACCACTCAAAGGTTCATCCTTTCAAATTTCCATTTAGTCCTTCCACCAGATCCCTCTGCATTAGTTCACCACTAGCAATCAATATGGAATCATTCAAAAAGCTAGAAATAGGGCCATCACCCATACCCATATCACAAAAGTGGGAGCAATAAATGTAGAAGGACAATGGAAGGCAGAAGAAATGGCCTTCACACAGGTGAGCGGCTGTTGCCTCGTGCGAAGTTGATCTCTCTAGTGAGTACTCAAAAGTTGCAGACCTCTCAAAAGAATAAAATCTTACTAGATAATTGGTTTTATTGAAGAAATAAAAAATATGAAAATTTATATATCTATTTCACAAGATGCAAAAATTTGTAGGGAATGAAAGTCTAATTTCTCTCTAGGTTGTGTGGACACTAGGGTTGTAAGGTGAACCACCAATTGCAGATTGATATAGATGTAGCCAGTAAAGTGGAGGAGGATATTGAAATGTTAAGTGGTCATTCTATCATCTAAACATTCATGAGGATTAAACTAAGCCACAGTACCATCAAGTTCTAGATAGCCAAAATGTGGAAGACTGAGGTGGTAATAAAAAACATGCCTAGTAATTTATTTATCATGGCATTTTCAAATGAGGAGGAGATGTTTTTGATAACCAATAAGGATTTATGGTACATGAACCATCCACTATATCTGATGCTCTAGTTCCCTAAATTCAATCTAACAATTTACTATCCCTATGATAAGTTGGTATGGGTTCACCTCTACAATCTTCCCCTAGAATACTAGTCAGAAAAATGTCTAGAGAAGATTGGTCAAAAGATTGATATATTTTTATATTATTATTATTTTAATAATATATTATGTTTATTCATTTATTTATTATATTTTATCATTTAATCCTAGTCTAGATGGGGTACATCACAGTCCATCCTTCCCGAAATTGATTGTCCTCAAGCCATGCGAACCTTGATGTATATGATGTCCTACTATGTAACTTTGATCTCCAATCTAACAATCTTGAAATAGAAAATTCAACTTGAGGTTAGAACTACAATGTATTTACAAATATAACTTATCAAATCTAAATATAATATTTAATTTAAAGTACTAGGAATAATTCAAAAGATGAACTTATCTTGATGTACTATAGTTCTTTCCTGCTCCTGGGTATGCATTACCTTGTTCCATGACGAGTCTTGATGAGTACTCTTTATAATACTCGGGAAAGACTTTATCTCTTTTGATACCTTATGGATACCCTTTTAGGACACATCCATACCTTATAATTCTTGGTAGAGACTTTATCTCTTACTAGGATTTTATGGATATCCCATTAGGATCTATCCATCTCTATAGTCCTTAAGAGAGACTTTATCTCTTCCTAGGCCTCTATGGATATCCCTTTAGGATGTATATAATCCTCAGGAGATACTTTATCTTATATTAGGACTCTATGGATATCCCTTTAGGATGTATCCATCTTTATAATCCTTGGGAGAGACTTTATCTCTACCAAGTACCTTATGGATGTCCCTTTAGGAAAAATCAATATTTATAATTCCTAGTAGAGACTTCTTCCCTACCGAGGCCTCTATGGATATCCCTTTCAAACTATCCATCTTTATAATTCTTGGTAGAGACAAGTTATCTCTTTTTGAGTCTCTATGGATTTCTCTTTAGGATGTATCTATTTCTATAGTTCCCAGTAGAGACTTTATCTCTTTCCAGGTCTTTATGGATATCCATTTAGGATGTATCCATCTCTATAATTATTTTTAGAGACTTGATCTATTTCCAAGATTTCAGGGATGTAAGACCTTTTCTTTAATGTCACACAAAGAATTGAGAATATTATGAGAGTAAAAAAGTACAACTGAATATTTTCATTAATATTTTTGTGGTTTCTTATTTCATTACAAACTCTTATTTCCTAATCTAATATTCAACTCTTTATTTGATTTTAACCTTGATCACAAGTCTTACCTGTTGATTCGAATAAAAATTAATATTAATAATTTTCCAACTAATCAGTATCTAATCATTGGTTCATGTTTCTACCTCTCTTCTCTAGCCTTATTGACTAATTAAACATCCAATTTGTGTATTATTTTCATAACTAGGGTTAAATTTCCTCAAAACTCAATTTATTTTCCCCTTCATTCATTGATTGGATTATATTGAGATCTTGATATTGTGTCTTGTTTTCATATGCATCCCTCCTGATGTTTCTTTCATAGATGTTGCTTCTACTCTATGAAATTGATTCCTTTTTCCACACTTATGTATAGATGCCCATTTTTCTCTACACATAAAACATAATCCTTTCTTCATTATGACCTATTTTTGGTTGAGGGTCTCCTTGCCTTGGCATTGGTGCCTAGTACTCCACTATTCTTTGCAAAAAAAACATGTTCTTCCCTTATCTAATTTTCTTGACCCTTCATACTCATGGTGTGCCTTAATTAGGAAAATCTTGAAGTCTTTCCTTTGAGGAATTTGATTAAGCCTTCTTGGCCTTTTGTATTATTTCTTTTGGGGGTTAAGGTTCTGGTGGATTTACTATAGTTTTGATTGAGTCTGTAAGCCCCTCAATAAACATATAAGTGAGCCTCCTTTGGGATAGATCTAGAACCATAACAAAAATATTTTGGAATTGATTGGAAAATTCTGAGCTATAGTCCTCATTTGTTTAAGATGGGTTAACTTTTGGAAGTACTAGATTGCAGATCTATTTTTGTTCAGCCTACTCATGACTCTTTGAGTAAATTCACTATAGGTACTGATATTTTTATGTCCCAGATTAGTGATACCATGGGTGCCACCAATTGTGGGCTGATCTGGTTAAGTGGAGTATTGTGACCTTAATGGCATTTTCTTTGCTCATGGGACTGAGGAATAGATATGTATCTAGTTTTCAAATCCATGAATGAGTGGTTTCCTTACTTGATCCATCAAAACATGGTAGGGACATCTTACTTTTCTTTGATTTAAAAGGTCCTTGTTGACATGATTCTTCCTTCTATTTCTATTTTCCATGGTTTTGGTTAGATGCCTACAACTACGGTTAGATGTGCAGACAATGAGGGTTTCTTATCATGAATGTTTAAGGACAAGACAAGGTGTGCTCCTATGGAGCACCAATTCAATTTTCTTGAGGACATAATAAGGAATGAGTTTGACCTCCAAACTCAAGAAATTAAGAAGGAGAAATGGATAATCTACAAGAAGACTGTAGACTTTATCAGGAATTTTGATAGAACTTATGACCCATTGAAATGTTTTGAGCCATGGGCTAGAAAGGTAGATGCTCTTATGGAGCATTTTGAAGGGATCATGCATGAAGTGAATGAGAAAAGAGCTCTGGTAAGCAAGATAGACCCTGAGAGAGCTAGGCAGATTTTAAGCCAGCTAGGATATACAAAGCTGACCCCAAGAGGATTTTACACTATACAAAAGAGAAGTGGTTATACTGTTCTTCTACCAACACAACAGAGAGATGAGAGTCTTCCTTCTACTTCAAGAGGAAAGAGGCCTATGGATGATCAAATAGTGTAGGGACCCTCTCCTAAGAGGTAGAGACAAGAGGAATCAAAGCCAGAACAAAATATTTATTCTCCTTCTCAATCCCCCTTACACTTAGATGAACATGGGGTAACTGAACAGTTAGTACAAATGAGGAATGAGGAGAGCATTATCATTTACAATGATGAGTTGCAGGAGGGAATGTCAGAGGCACCCAAAGAAATAGGGATGGATCTAACTATTACAAAGTTTGAGGGTAAGCAAATTGACCCTATTTTGAAATAGGCTAGTGACTCTTTTGTTGCTGATGACAAGTTTGTAAAGACTAGGGAATTTTTTCAATTTTTATGGAGAATGAAGATAAATAAGTTTGAAGAGATTTGTGAAAAGAAGAAAGAAGAGTTCCCTGATAAAGACATAACAAAGATTGAGAATGAAACCAAGGGTGAGATGATGAAACAATTTGAGAAGATTACTCCTGAGGAGGGAAGGGCTATGGTCCATACTATAGGGTTGTTGATTCTACCAGAATGGGATATTTTAGATGCAATATTTTTTTATGAAGTCTGGAAGAGCAAGATAAAGACCCTTGCTACTGCAAAACAAGCACAATAGGCTACTAGGGGTATTTCTTTCTCAGATGATCATGCAACCTTGGTTATGTGGTCCCTTAAGAGGGAGGAAAACAAAGGAAAAAGAGAGGCTCTCTCTTCAGAGTATGCTGGAAATTTGTTGGTACAAGTAGGTGAGACTTCTGGTGTAGAGGCTTCAAACCTCATTTTAGAGACTACCAAATTTAATGTTAAGGTGGCAGAAAAGGATGCACAAGAGAAGGAAGAGCTGAGGCTTAAGTTTGAAACTGTACTTAAGTCCTATAATGAGCTTAAAATAGAGCTGATCCAAAAGGACAAGTTGATTGTAGAACTGCAAGACCACAGGATCATAGGTCACGCCAATTAATGATAGCTGATAGGCCTGCAGTGGCTTCTTCATCAAGCCCTATCATTGAATTTCCACCATCGCCATACCTAGAGACAAACTTGGATGCAAGGCTCAGTTGGGAGAAGCAATAGCTACTTGAAGAGACAAATCATTTCAAAAGAAAAAGGGCAGAGTTGGACAAGCTGAGGGAAGAACATTTGAAAGATAAAAGCTTATTGGAGCAGAAATATGAAGAAAAGGTAACAGAAGCTATGATGCAATTTGCTACAAATTTGAACCCCATAGTTCTGTTTGACCATGCTAGGAGGCTAAGGATATTGCTTACAACATTAGATAAGCATAAGAGTGAGTTTGGACCAATCTTCAAAAAATGGATTGAGAGATCTCCGAATGTGAGCTTATTCCGATGGTTGTCCAAGTCTCAAAATGATCCTGACCCATTGATCAAACCACTGAATCAGAATGTGAAAAGGCTTGTAGAGCATGATATACTTTTGGGTGATTTTGAGAGAAAATAAAATTTGCTGAAGAAAGAATTGACACTCCCCAATTGTGATTTGATCCCAAGAGTTTTTAAGAAAAATGGTGAACTTAAGGAATTAATTAAGTGGAGAGCACAAATAGATGATGACTTTTCTGCTAGAATGACTAGCATTTTGACTTTAGAGAATACTTTATTTTTCATACATATTATTGAGACATTAATTTCTGCCAAGTTTAAGTTTGATTTCATTCAGCTAGAAATTAGTCAATTGGAGGATAAGTGGGAATAGTTATCTGGCAAAAATGTAGAGTTTGCAAATTTTGAGTTCCCAAGTGATTGTAACATTTTGTATTATTTCCTATCAAGCAATAGAGAAGAAGTATAGGTTGCTGCTGCTGTCTTGCATGCTTATTGTTCAGGACATGTTCTATATAAAGACAAAAGGTTATACTTAATACAAATTTCAAAGTCTTTTCCTCTCCATTGTGTTTATTCTGTAAATCTTTAAATCTTTCTAAGATTTATATGTATGTATTTGGCTTTGAGTTCTGATCTAGGGTTGGATTAAATATTGCTCAAGGTGGGATGCATGTTTACTAAATTTATTTGAGGATTTTCTATAAGTAGGAAAGAGTTGGAGTGTTTGTATTTATGCTCAAAGGCCAGTTATTCTTAAACATCTTAGTATTCATTTTGTCTTCTGATATTTTTGCCCAATGGATAAGGTACTAGCCTGTATTTACCTATCTTTTGTTTGTGGGGAATGATCAAAATCTTTGTAATCCTAAAGATATAATCAATACCAGTCTTTTAAAGTTTCATTTACTTTATATAGTTGTTTTACCCAGTGATGGAGAGTCAATGAGTAATAGGTTGTTATTTAGTACTTTCTCACTGTTATCTGTTGTAAGATCCAATATTGAATAAAGAATAGAGTTGTATTTATTGGATTAGGTGTACCCACCTTGGTTTTCCAGAGCCAAAAGTGAAGATGGCAGTCTTGTCCCTATAGTTGGTCCAATTACTTATAGATTTCCCACATTTGGAATTAACCCCTCCTTAATATTAGTCATAAGTATATTGGTGTCTCATGGAGTGTAAAATATTTTGAACAACCAACAAGATGGCAACTCTGCTGGGGACTTTGTAAGATTTGTGTAAAATAACATAGGTACAAGTTTAGCTAGACTCCTAGCCTGTTTATTTTTAAGCCAGTTGGTTACCTTTGAACACACAGAGTTGATTCCTTTTGAAAATTTTTCCTACCCTTTCTATTTATTTAAAATCATAGGAAATCCCATTTGGCTTGGGTGGCGACTCTAAATATCTTTGTAACTAGAGCTAAATAAGGTATTACTTTGTCACAATGAGTTTTAGAAATACAAGGTCTTGGAGGAAGGAACACCCAGAAGAGACTTTGGAGGGTGAGCTTCTAGCTACATCTAGACGAGGTCAAATTAGAAGAGAAAAGAGTACTAATGACATGTCTTTTACTTGGAAGCAAAAGGGAAACTAAAGACAAGAAGGCCTTGCTCCTCCTAGTTAGGAGGGAAATGCCTTAGAATATGAGGAGGCAGTTGATCTAGGTCTAAATCAGTATGAGGATTATTATTCCCCTACAGAAAGAGAGGGTGAAAATTTGCCCCATAATAGGAAAATAATCCCTAACATATGGTATGGAGGGGAGAGGAGATCTAGAAGTAAGAGTAGAAGTGGACAAGATTTTGTCCCCCCTTCCACCCTTTGTTCATCATTACCCCAAGGGCTCCATGAATCTCAGGATCAATAGGAAGAGCCTCAAACACAACAAGTTGAATTTTAAAAAACTTTACCGGATTCTGAGGAGATATTTGAGGAAGTATATGAATTAGAAAGAAGAATTCATGAAGAAGCAACTATTAGGCAGAAGAGAGAAAAGGAAAGAGAATAAAAATTTAGGCAAGCCATGATAAGGGATGACCAGTTGAAAAGACAACTACTAAATTTAGAAGCCATAAATTATGTTCCCATCCCTGAATAGATAAACGAACAACCCATTCTACAATAGGTGTTTGAGACAAGGAATCTAAGGGATAAAGGAAAACAAAAAGTAGTGGGCATTTAAATTAATGAGCCTTTAGGCCCTAAACTCCCCATAGATCTAGCTTTAAGGTTGGAAGTAGACCTTGAGAAAGCCAAGAGAGAGTAGGAATTGCTAGCCAAGGAATTGGAAAAAGCAGATTTGGAAGCTTCAGCACTAGAAATGAAAAAGAAGATAGACTTTCTTAGATGGACTATAGGACCCACTAACTTTTCTAATTCTACTGTGACACAAGGAGGAAATGTTGTAAGCATGGTTAATCAGACAATGGGTGTTCCTCCACTAGGAGGGCTCAGGATTTTTTCCATGACAAACACTAATGCATCTACATCCCAGGGTGCTGGCATTTTCAATACAGGGGTTATTCATGAAAGATGTAAACATTTGGTTTTTACAGGCATCCCTGGATATCCTAACCCCATCCCTAAAGAAATTAGGAAGAAACTTCCCAAATTCATTGGAAGTAATGTTTTTAATTGTGAGGAGCACCTAAAATTTTTTATTGATGTAATTAATGATTATAACATTGTGGCTGATGATGTTATCATGAAATTATTTATACAATCCCTGACAGAAGATTCAAGGGATTGGTTTAGGGCTTTGCCACATGGTAGGATAGGCTCATGGGATCAGCTTAGGAATTGTTGCAAGGAACACTATGGGGATAAAAAAACATGAGGGTTTTGTGTTAAATGAATTTAATAACATCAAGAAAAATTTCAATGAGGATGTTGTTGAGTTTAATGTCAGATTCCAAAAGGCCATGCATAAACTCTTGCAAGTCATCAGATTGGATGATAGAGTATGTCTTGTCACCTATTTAAATACTTTTGATTCTAAAATGGGCTACCTTTTGAGAGATAAGAACCCAAGGAGTCTTGTTGAAGCTTATAAACTATTTGTAAACATAGAGAATAACCACAGAATTTCAGGAAAATTGGCAAGAAGAGAAGATAACAAATCACAATTGTTGAATAAAAAGGATTGAGGAAAGCCTATGAGTGTAAAACTGAAGGATGATGATAGCTTAAAGAAAATATTGAAGGAAATAAAGGACTTAAAGCCTGGTGAGAATAAAAATAATAAAATTGTAGGAGGTGATAAGCCCGCCTTTAACAATTTCAACAAATTGCCAAGAATGCAAAACTACCCTTATAATACTCATTGGAAAGATGAGAAGCCTATTCTCCCTGAGAGAAAAGACAAACCAAATGATATGACCCTTGATCCATTGCAAAGGAACTCAATGAATGTGGTGGAAGATGTCCCATGGTGTATTGTTTGTCAATCACCACATGATCCTAATTATTGTGTCATATCCCAAAGTGTCTCTCCAAAAGAGGAGCAAGAGTGTAATGAGGAATAGCCTTATGATGAGTAGGGATGTGGAATGATTTCTTCCCATGTTTGGGACAAAGTTGACTCTATTGAAGAGGATGAAAATTAGGATATCTTCAATTCTTAGAGTAAAACTAAATCATACCATCAATAAGTCTTTTCAGATGAGGATAGTGAGCTCGATGATATTCAGTGTAATGTTTTGAAAGGTAAAGAGACAATTGTTTTGAGAAGGCCATCGAATGAGGAAATTTCCTTGATAACAGTTGATATGGTTACTCAGGAAAAAACAAGTTATAACTTGAGAAATAGAGTAGCTGGTAATCCAAATCAGAACCCTGCTAGCATTTTCATCAAGAAGACAGAGAAAGATGAAAAGACATCTCAGAATAAGTTAAAGGATGTTGATGTTTTTGATAAGCTCAAAAAAAAGAAAAATATTAAGCCTAACATTGTCTATAAGGTAAATTCTAAACCCACAGTTGAGGTTGTTCTAGCTTTGCAGAAGGAGGATAGAGTCCATGTTGAAAAACCTGCAAATATATCCATCCAAAATGATGATAAAGAAGCTGCAAGTTTGAAGCCAGATGTCTTTGATTCAAAATATGTTCCCATTGATATGGGAAATTTTTTGTCACATATTATTGTCAAAGGCCCATTACTGGAAATGATGAGAATAGAAGAGCATAAGGAAAAGGCCCTAAATTGGGTGAATGGTGTGGTGTCCATAGAGTCCCAAAAAATAGAAAGGGTTGAGAAACAAGTAGCAACTATGAATGATGAATATGAAAATTGTAATGAGGAGATTGTTTCTGAAATTCCCCAAATCTATTTGGATACAAATGTTGTTGTTACTATAGTAGGAACAATTGATCCTTTCTTTTTGACTTTGCAGATAAATGAAAAGTTGCTAAAAAATTGTATGATTGATTCAGGACCATCAAACACTGTTATACCTACTGAGGTTATGAAATCATTAGGGTTAAAGGTGGATACACCTCATGGAAGATGTCAAGCAATGGATTCAAGGGAAGTACAAGTTGTGGGTACTGTCAAGGCTCTACCTTACAGATTGGCAGCATACCCCAACAAACAGTTGACCATGAGTATCTTGGTAGTGGATATTCCTCCCCAATATGGGATGTTACTATCAAGAAAGTGGAGTGCTTCTATGGGAGGCAACATACAGTGTGATTTATCATTTTCTACTTTCAACTTTGAAGGACAAGTTATTAAGATTTCCAGGGAACTTAGAACTCCACATATGATTGAAGAAGAAGAAGACACCATGAATTGTTTTCTTGACACTGACATTAATGCTTTCAAAGTCCAAGATAAAAAGGTGGAGGAGAATGTTGAAAATACACATAATTTAGAGAGTTAGGAGGGATGGATTGACCTTGATAGTTTGTGGACCATGTATTTTGATGGTGCCAACATCAAGGAAGGGTCTGGAGCTGGAATATTGCTCATATCTCCAAATGGTAAAAATTTTAAATTCTCCTTTACTTTGTTGTTCTCATGCACAAATAATGTTGCAAACTATGAAGCTTTATTTATAGGTTTGAGGTTGACATCAAGGCATGGTATAAAGTGTTTAAAGGTGGTGGGTGATTCTGAGTTAGTTGTCTCCCAAGTTAGATCAAAGTATGCTTCAAAAAATTAGAAGTTAAAGCAATATAGGAATGCGGTATGGGATGAAATTGAAAGCTTCAGTGCTTTTAACATTTGTTGGATGGAAAGAAGTCAAAATAGAATGGTAGACTTATTGGCTAATGTGGCTCTTGGACCCGAAGATGTTACATTTGCAGATATATCAAATATAGAGGTACAAGCCAGGCCTTCCATCCCCAATAATGTAGAAAATTGGTAGGTTTTCTCTGATGACTAAGACATATTAAGATTTCTCCAATGTGAATCTTATTTTGGTGACAAAGAAATGGATTTTAGTACTTATGTTGATACAGTAAATGGTAAAGATGTAATTTTTGGGAAAGAAGTTTTGTAGTTGAAATCAAATAGAGTTCCCAAAGGATTGGTTTCTCTTGAAAGGGCATTTGACAATAAGGACAAAGCTTTCTCTGCCAATATTGACAAAACCAATGAGCTTGAAGAAATAAACTTGGGGACAAAAATAGTACCCAAGAAGGTTTACATAGGTAAATGTTTGTCCCCTAGAACTAGAAAAAAATTGATTGATCTTCTTAGAAAATTTAGACATGTTTTTGCTTGGTCCTATGAAGATCTCAAGGCTTATAGAGAGGACCTCTTTCAACATGAAATTCCACTAAAGGAAGGTACAAAACCTTTTAGATATAAATTGAGACCTGTTAACCCTACCTTGGCACCTAAAATGCAAGGAGAACTTAAGAAGATGATGGATGCTAGAATAATCAAGCATATTAGACATTCCACTTGGGCTCCAAATTTGGTGCCTGTCAAAAAGAAGAATGGTAACATCAGGCTTTGTGTTGGTTTTAGAAACCTTAACATAAATTCTCTAAAAGATAACTATGGATTACCAAATATGGAGAACATGTTGCAGAAGGTCACTGGGTTAGAATTGATGTCCATGATGGATGGCTTTTCTGGTTATAATCAGGTTATGGTTAAAGACACAGAGCAATTCAAAACTACATTCACAACCCCATGGGCGACATATGTTTATGTGAGGATGCCTTTTGGATTAACTAATGCTGGTGCCACTTTCCAAAGGGCCATGGATGTAGCCTTTGAAGATTTTATTGACAGGTTCATGGTGGTATATCAAGATGATCTAACAACATTCTCAGCTAAGGAAGAACAACATTTCCAACATCTAGAACAAATCTTCATTAGAGCATTAGAGTATGGGGTTTCTTTGAATCCAAAGAAATGTGCTTTTGGTGTGGTAGAGGGAAAACTTCTAGGGCATATTGTTTCAAAGGATGGAGTAAGAATAGACCCTAAAAGGGTGGAAGCTATTGATATATTGTCCCTACCAAAGAATATCAAAGGAGTTCACTCCTTTTTAGGACAAGTCAATTTCTTGAGGAGATTTATTACAAATTTTGTGGAGATTAGCATTCCTATATCAAGGATGTTAAAAAAGGGAGCCAAAGTTGAATGGAATGCTGACGTGGTGCAAGCTTTTACTGACATTAAAAGGGCTATCAAGCATGCCCCAGTTTTGAAAACACCAGATTATAGCAAACCTATGTAGATCTTTTCCTTTGCATCTGCCCATACTGTTGTAGCAGTACTATTACAGAAAAATGTTGATGGTTTTTAACAACCTATTTCTTTTTTTAGTAAGACCTTACAAGTAGCAAAACTAAACTATGACATTATTGAGAAGCAAGCTTATGCCTTGGTAAAGGCTATCAAAATGTTCAGGTGTTATCTAGTTGGAGCCACAGTGGTTTCCTATGTTCCAAGTGTTGCAGTCAAAGATATCTTGGTCCAACCAGAAGTTTTAGGAAGAAGAAGTAGATGGATCAATAGAATTCAAGAGTTTAATATTGACATTCAGATTAAAAAGTTGGTAAGAGGGTTGGGCCTAGAAAATTTGATGGCTCAAAGCAATCTGACTGCAAACCAAATAAACATGTTGGAGGAAGATCAAAGGCCTTTTGTTTGTAACATGGATTATTGTGAGTGGTATAAGGATATTGTTAAATACTTTTAAAAGATGATTTTACCCCTTGAATTGGATGATAACAAGAAAATAACTATTAAGCTTCATTCCATAAGATATGCAATTATAGGTGGTGAGTTATAATGGAGGAGCAATGAGGGTGTCTTGCTTAGATGTGTAGACTAGGATAAAGCCAAGCTCTTGATGGATGCAATGCACAATGGGATTTGTGGAGGACACTATATGGAAAGGACTATAGTGCAAAAGATCATTAGGTCAGGTTTTTGGTGGCCAAAACTTTTCAAAGATACCCATCAATTTGTAAAGAAATGTGACCCATGTCAAAGATTTGCAAGAAAATTGAAATTCAGTGGAAACTTGCCTCTCAAACTTGCTACCATTCAAACTCCTTTCCAAAAGTGGGGTATGGATTTTATTGGTAAAATCCCTAATAAGTCCAGTGGAGGACATTCTTATATCTTGGTAGCAATTGATTACTTCACCAAGTGGGTTGAAGCAATCCCTTCAAAGAGAGCAACTAGTAAGGTGGTAATAGATTTTATGATGCAGAATATCCTTACAAGATTTGGTTGCCCAGAAACCATGGTGGTTGATAATGCAATGTCTTTTAGGTTAGAAGAGTTTGTTGACTTTTGTCAGAACAATGGTATTAAAATCTCATACTCATCTCCTTACCATCCACAAGGCAATGGCCAGCCTGAATCCAGTAACAAGAGTTTGGTCAAAATTTTGAAAAGAGTATTAGATAAGAATAAAATGGCCTAGGATTCCAAGTTGTTGTAAGCCTTATGGGCTAACAGGGTTACAATAAAGAAAGCAATAGGGGTACACCCCTTTTGACTTAGTCTATGGGATTAATGCAAGATTGCCCCAAAACAATTTGTTACAGATGTATCAGTTCATACAAACCTATGATGATGATATGGAGGATGAAATGACTATTAGAATAAATGATTTGATTCAATTGAATGAGGTAAGAAATGATGCACATATTAAAAATGAGAAGATACAGGCCCAGTATAAAGTAAAAGGACTACTCAGAGAAGTTTTGTAAGTGGTGACTTGGTCCTGATGTGGAATGCAAGATTGGAAGATAAAGGAAAGAATGGGAAATTTGATCCCATCTAGTTAGGCCCATATATCATTGAAGAGAAATGGGGAACAAGTTCATATCTATTAAAGAATCTGATAGGAGAACTCATGGAATTGCCATTTCATGGGCAATTCTTAAAATTTTACTTCTCTTAAATATTTTTCTGAGTCTCTGCGGAAGTTTAGGTTTAGGGTTTTGTGTTTAGTTATATGTTGCCAGTCGAATTTTTGTTTTAGTCTGCTTTTCCAGGAGATTCCAATTTTCTCATTGTATCTGCAGGAGATACATGTCCCCGAGTAAGAGCCACTGTTAGTATTGTTTTAGATTTTTATCCTCATACTTTAGAAGGTTTAAAATTTGGTTCTTAGACCTAATTGTGAGGTATTACAGCTAAAACCCTAGCTTGACCTGAAATCTGTTATGTTCGAGTGTTACTTTTTTGGCTCACTAACTCTCCAAAATAGACATGTGCAATATTGAACCCTTTTAGAGTAACCACTTTATATGTTATACTGCTAGGTTGTTGAACAGGGTCCCTTTTTAATATTTATTTCAAAGCCTAAGTTTCCCGTTAATATTTCCAAGTGACTAATCTTTTGAAACTTGTGGTTGTCATTAAGTCTCAAGTTCTCGATTGTCAGATGTTTTTGACATGAGATTTAGTGACAGGTTGACATCTGTCTCAACGGGCCCATCTTCAAAGCCTGTTATCGATTAACCATCAAAATGCATCAACGACTGTCATTACACTGTTGGGTTGAGTTGATTTCTTTTTAAGCATTGCAGTTTAGAGATAGGTGTCTGATCAAATTTTTGCTAACAAAGGCAAGTTCTGGCTTGTCAGTTTCTGTGGTGATCCTCTCAGGTTGACACTTGTCTTAAGTGATGTAGTAGTTGTGGGGTCAGACTTTTTCAAAGCATAAAGCTCAAATTAATCTTACGATTGTCGTTATACTGTTGAAGAAAGTTGTGAAGTATTTAAGCTTTGTGGTATAGCGACGACCGTTCGATTCTGTATGAAGGATGAGATATGAAGTGGGCCCTAAATTGCCATGTCACACTGATATGGTTGTTTTCTATTGGTTGAAATGAGTTGTGATGTGGCAGTCAACAGGGTTTTTTGTATTGAGAAAGAAAAGGAGAAGGGCCAGCCTGCCTATTTTTGTAAACGTGGTAGTTGCTGACTCGACGAAGAATTAAGTGAAGTATTAAAGTAGGGTTGGCCTTCTCGAATAGTTAACACTCGAGAAGATCCTGTGGTTGTTGGTATAATGCTAGGATAAGACACATGATTTTTAAGGCCTGCGGTATAGCGATGACCGTCCAATCTTGTTTATAGGATGTGGACCGAAAAGTGGGTCCTCAGTCGCCAGTTTATGCTAAAATGTTCATTTTTGATTGGTCGAAAGCAGGAGGTGACCTGTCAGCTGTTAGTATGTTTGACACTAATGCAAAAATTTAGGGTCACGCCTGTTGATTTATGAAATGTGGCATTTTTTGATTTGATGAAAGGTTCGGAAGAAAGGTGGGGTCATCATTTTGGGAAATGGTAAAGCGCGATAAGTTGGGGAAAGATCTACGGTGGTCGTTACACCGCTAAAGAAAGGTATTCAGATCTTATGCCCATGCTTTAGCAATAGGTTGACACCTATCTGCTTCGATCAAAATTGAGTTAAGTTGTTACTTTTTCCCACATGATTAAATTGGGCTGTCCCCATTGGTTGGGAACTAGTTTGGGGAAAATAACAAGAGGGTTACATGGCTATTTTTGTTGAACGCCCAATGCACCAAAAAGAAAAGAAGATCAACGGTCCAAATTTGAATTTTTGCTCTATGATACTGCTCATGTCCTATGAATGCTGAGGCCACCAATTCTCAGTAATGGCAAACTTAATGAGTTTTGTGTGGATAAATTGTAAACAGTTGGCAAGACATTATATACCCCAATCTGATTATTGCATTCTTTACCTCTTTCATAAGCGTCTTGGCAAGCTGGATTATTTTTGAGAGTGATATCAAGTAGAGTTTTGCAGGCACCTGGTAGGTCATATTTCTAAATTTGAGAATTGTTTGAGGCTTTGAGGAAATTGTGAGGGAATTGTGTTGCTAGTTGGTAATTTTTAGGGTTTTCTCTAGTATTTGCACATTGTTTTGAAAGCCCTAGTTAAAATGTCGCTAAAGAGGGGGTTGTCTGGGAAAACAGAGTATAAAGACAGGGGTGTTTTTGAGGACTTGATGCAATTTCTCCCACATTCAAATGATGGGGTAGCAAGACTGAAGGATTGGTCCCAAGAAACCCGAGGGATTATGTAAATAGTGGGCTCCATGACAGAGGAAATTGGATGAGGGACGCTAGGGTGGGAGAGGATCACAATGGTCTTATTCTATTCAGGTTAGCGTATTCACAGAGGAATTCATGTGCCCCCCTTAGTAACATATTCTATTCAGGTTAGCGTATTCACAGAGGAATTCTTGTGCCCCCCTTAGTAACATTTGGCAATTTGATATAGGAAAGTTGGTAGTTCCTGGAGTATTTATGGATGTAGAATTGCTGATTCAGATTGCTAAGTGTTAGGTAAGTGTATTCACAGAGGAATTCATGTGCCCCCCTTAGTAACATTTGGCAATTTGATATAGGAAAGTTGGTAGTTCCTGGAGTATTTATGGATGTAGAATTGCTAATTCAGATTGCTAAGTGTTATGATCTTGTGACTAGATGTGTCAAGGATGTAAATGGAAATGACCTAATCAGCATTATAGAAGATGAAATCAGGGAAGTATTCTCATTAAATGACCCTTTTGTTAGGTTAGAAAAAGTAGATTTTAATGAATTCACTGAGATATATGAAGCTCAGAAAGATTATTTAAGGACAGGGCCTCTAAGGGTTTTTCTGGACCAAATTGGATCAATGTGTGTTATCAGGCCAAGTACACCAAAGTCATTTAGGTTGGATCTATTCAGTAAATGTGCACAAGGTTTTTAAAAGTCTTTAACTCTAATCCTAGAGCATGATGAAGCCACTCATATGCCTATTCCCTATATGTTTATGATGGTGCAATCTCTACATCCCCAATTGGCACTAATATTTGACTTTGCCTCTCACTTGGCTAACCTAATCCATGAGGGATTGATGGGAATAAAAAATATGAAATTAGTAGGCATTTTGGATGGTACTCTATGCTAATGCATATGTTCTTGTACAAAGGTGAGCAGTTTTTCAGTTTAACGGTCAACATTTTTAAAGAGAGGAGGGGGGAAACCCTTCCAGTTCAGTTATGGACCATAGTTTTTTCATGGGATAGAGATGATGCTAGTTTTATTGTGTTTGATAGGGATTTTGCCTCAAGGCTTAGGACATTGTTGTTTTTTAACAACCCAAGAATCTCAAGGGAATTGTTCTGAGAATGCCATCGAATGAGGAAATTGCCTTGATAATAGATGATATGGTTACTCAGGAAAAAAAAAGTTATAAGTTGAGAAATAGAGTAGTTGGTAATCCAAATCAAAAGCCTGCTAGTATTTTCATCAAGAAGACAGAGAAAGATGAAAAGACATCCCAGAATAAGTTAAAGGATGTTGATGCTATTGATAAGGTAAAAAAAAAAGAAAAATATTAAGCCTAACATTGTCTATAAGGTAAAGTCTAAACCCACAGTTGAGGTTGTTCCAGCTTTGCAGAAGGAGGATGGAGTCCATGTTGAAAAACCTGCAAATATATCCATCCAAAATGTTGATAAAGAAGCTACATGTTTGAAGCCAGATGTCGCTGATTCAAAATATGTTCCCATTGATATGGGCAAATTGTTGTCACATATTACTGTCAAAGTCCCATTACTGGAAATGATGAGAATAGAAGAGCATAAGGAAAAGGCCCTAAATTGGGTGAATGGTGTGGTGTCCATAGAGTCCCAAAAAATAGAAAGGGTTGAGAAACAAGTAGCAACTGTGAATGATGAATATGAAAATTGTAATGAGGAGATTGTTTCTGAAATTCCCCAAATCTATTTGGATACAAATGTTGTTAGTACTACAGTAGGAACAATTGATCCTTTCTTTTTTACTTTGCAGATAAATGGAAAGTTGCTAAAAAAATGTATGATTGATTCAGGAGCATCAAACACTCTTATTCCTACTGAGGTTATGAAATCATTAGGGTTAAATGTGGATACACCTCATGGAAGATGTCAAGCAATGGATTCAAGGGAAGTACGAGTTGTGGGTACTATCAAGGCTCTACCTTACAGATTGGTAGCATACCCCAACAAATAGTTGACCATGAGTATCTTGGTAGTGGATATTCCTCCCAAATATGGGATGTTACTATCAAGAAAGTGGAGTGCTTCTATGGGAGGCAGCATACAGTGTGATTTATCATTTTCTACTTTCAACTTTGAAGGACAAGTTATTAAGATTTCTAGGGAACTTAGAACTCCACATATGATTGAAGAAGAAGAAGACACCATGAATTGTTTTCTTGACACTGACATTAATGCTTTCAAAGTCCAAGATAAAAAGGTGGAGGAGAATGTTGAAAATACACATAAGTCAAAGAGCTAGGAGGGATGGATTGACCTTGACAATTTGTGGACCATGTATTTTGATGGTGCCAACATCAAGGGTCTGGAGTTGGAATATTGCTCATATCTCCAAATGGTAAAACTTTCAAATTCTCCCTTACTTTGTTGTTCTCATGCACAAATAATGTTGTAGAATATGAAGCTTTATTGATAGGTCTGAGGTTGGCATCAAGGCATGGTATAAAGTGTTTAAAGGTAGTGGGTGATTCTGAGTCAGTTGTCTCCCAAGTTAGATCAAAGTATGCTTCAAAAAATTAGAAGTTAAAGCAATATAGGAATGCAGTATGGGATGAAATTGAAAGCTTTAGTGCTTTTAACATTTGTTGGATGGAAAGAAGTCAAAATAGAATGGCAGACTTATTGGCTAATGTGGCTCTTAGACCTGAAGATGTTACATTTGTAGATATATCAAATATAGAGGTACAAGCCAGGCCTTCCATCCCTGATAATGTAGAAAATTGGTAGGTTTTCTCTGATGACCAAGACATATTAAGATTTCTCCAATGTGAATCTCATTTTGGTGACAGAGAAATGGATTTCAGTACTTATGTTGATACAGTAAATGGTAAAGATGTAATTTCTAGGAAAGAAGTTTTGCAGTTGAAATCAAATAGAGTTCCCAAAGGATTGGTTTCTCTTGAAAGGGCATTTGACAATAAGGACAAAGCTTTCTCTGCCAATACTGACAAAACCAATGAGCTTGAAGAAATAAACTTGGTCACAAAAATAGTACCCAAGAAGGTTTACATAGGTAAATGTTTTTCCCCTAGAACTAGAAAAAATATGATTGATCTTCTTAGAAAATTTAGACATGTTTTTGCTTGGTCCTATGAAGATCTCAAGGCTTATAGAGAGGACCTCTTTCAACATGAAATTCCACTAAAGGAAGTTACAAAACCTTTTAGATAGAAATTGAGACCTGTTAACCCTACCTTGGCACCTAAAATGCAAGGAGAACTTAAGAAGATGATGGATGCTAGAATAATCAAGCCTATTAGACATTGCACTTGGGTTTCAAATTTGGTGCCTGTCAGAAAGAAGAATGGTGACATCAGGCTTTGTGTTGATTTTAGAAACCTTAACATAAATTCTCTAAAAGATAACTATGGATTACCAAATATGGACAACATGTTGCAGAAGGTCATTGGGTTAGAATTTATGTCCATGATGGATGGCTTTTCTGGTTATATTCAGGTTATGGTTAAAGACATAGAGCAATTCAAAACTGCATTCACAACCCCATGGGGGACATATGTTTATGTGAGGATGCCTTTTGGATTAACTAATGCTGGTGCCACTTTCCAAAGGGCCATGGATGTAGCCTTTGTAGATTTTATTGACAGGTTCATGGTGGTATATCGAGATGATCTAACAACATTCTCAGCTAAAGAAGAACAACATTGCCAACATCTAGGAAAATCCTTCATTAGAGCATTAGAGTATGGGGTTTCTTTGAATCCAAAGAAATGTGCTTTTGGTGTGGTAGAGGGAAAACTTCTAGGGCATATTGTTTCAAAGGATGGAGTAAGAATAGACCCTGCAAGGGTGGAAGCTATTGATAGATTGTCCCTACCAAAGAATATCAAAGGAATTCAATCCTTTTTAGGACAAGTCAATTTCTTGAGGAGATTTATTACAAATTTTGCAGAGATTAGCATTCCTATATCAAGGATGTTAAAAAAGGGAGCCAAAGTTGAATGGAATGCTGAAGCGGTGCAAGCTTTTACTAACATTAAAAGGGCTATCAAGCATGCCCCTATTTTGAAAACACCAGATTATAGCAAACCTATGCAGATCTTTTCCTTTGCATCTGCCCATATTGTTGCAGCAGTACTATTACAGAAAATTTTTGATGGTTTTGAACAACCTATTTCTTTTTTTAGTAATACCTTACAAGTAGTAGAACTAAACTATGACATTATTGAGAAGCAAGCTTATGCCTTGGTAAAGGCTATCAAAACATTCAGGTTTTATCTAGTTGGAGCCACAGTGGTTGCCTATGTTCGAAGTGCTGCAATCAAATATATCTTGGTCCAGAAAGAAGTTTCAGGAAGAAGATGTAGATGGTGTTGGCTTTTAAACTTGTTCCCACATGGTGCTAGGTTTACACTATGATTGAAAAAATGGTTAGTCTTCGCTCCAAAGTCTGACAGGGAAAAGTGCCAATTGATGAGGACCGAGGGCATCGTCCTTCTTCTTTGAGCTCAACATTCACTTAGGTGGGTATTGCCTCATCTGCACACTCAAGAAACCTCATTACAAAAAAAAGGCCTACAAATGTCTTATTGTGGAATAGCTTTCAGACTCCTTTAGGTACCTTGTACCCCAATGAACCACACCTTATGCAATAACCTGCTTGCATACAATGAGTTTGAAACCTAGAAGCCTATCCTAACAACATGAAAGGGAAAGATGGTTCACTGAATGATTTTAATGTTGGGTTGAATGGTCCCTTGAAATAACCTTAGTCTCTCATAGACTAGTGCCTTATCCAATGGGCAACAGAGTCAAATACCTCATTGTAATAGAGCTATGAAACAAGAAGATAATACATTCATCCCAAATCAGATCATATGTTACCAAACCACCTGTGTATCCAAATGTGTTATCACCTATCCAAAGGATTTTAACCCTCCCCTTAGAAGAGACCCATAAATAGATAATACATTGACCAACATCCACTAGAAGACAAGCATGACATATCTTTGATACCTCGGCTCATACACACTTGGAAACCAGTCCTAGACCTAGTTGCTTCTGTGAAAACAAATCCACTGCAGACACTCACTAGAAATGCAAGTAGAAAAACTATAACACCCTTGATGCTATAATCAATAAATCTAGAACCCAAATGGAGACAATCTGATACAAGGATAAATACACTAAAATCTCATTCATAAAACAAGCTATTACAATCTGTATTCTATTCTCCCAAAACCAGAGAGGAAAGAGGGAACTCTATATGCAGAGAAAAAGAAATATTTACAAGGCTGAAAACCAAAACCATCCAACCCTTCTTACAAAAAAACATCTGCAATATATACCATCAGTCATCTTGGGATCCCAAAACAGGGATGCAACAAGCTATGAATAACTGAGGTAGGGTTTCAACTACCCAACCAACCAAAAATTATGTCAAAATTTTAAAAATTCCCTGGAGGGAAAATTGAGCACACGTCTATTAGACCAAGGATGATCTCCACACTTGAGAAGAATCTTTGAGAAGGACAGGAAGATCATAAATCAACCATGCAAGCCATATTGATCAAACCTATAAAACACCTCGAGCAACAAAAACTGTCCTCCCCCACATGGAAAAACATCTGCAAGCAATCACCCAACTCACTAGACCACACTGCAACAATCGATGCCACCAACCAGATCAAGAAACGACCAAAAAACCATAAATTTTGGGTACCTCCTGTCGCAGGAAAATCCCTCATGAATTTGAATTCAAATGGTCACTTACAAGTCCGTAACGACGACATCTCTATGGTTGTCTCATGATCACATAGCACAGAAAAGGGCTATGCAAACATGCGACACACCACTTCCCATTACCTTCTTCATAACCGCTGCCACTACCGCTGCCACAAAAGGGTTTGTCGCATGTTCACACAGCAGGAAAATTGGCTCATGCGAACATGTGACAAGCCGCTAACATGCATCCTGCTAGTTGCCACGTCACCGCCTAAAATCTAATAGCGCATCAATGATCCACAAATCGAACTGAGACCAACATTAAGTCCCCACCATAGATCCTCTCCATCTCGCGGGCTTAAAAATTTGACATCAGCAGGGAGATATCAACGGCTGGTCGCATGATCGCATGGATCGACAAGATTCTATGAAATCACACGACAAGTGTTGATCATGGAATCCTTCCACCGCCGAGATACCCTAACCTAGGCCCGCGTTCAAATCTATCATCCTGCCAGATCGAACCAACTGGAGGTTTCCACAACACCACCTACCAACTAGACCACCAAACAACTACATACAGGCCCCAACACACGTGGCACCCTTGTCACATGATCGCACAGCTAGAAAGTGGCCCTTGCGAACATGCGACAATGCCAAAAGACTACCACCTCAACCTCCAAGTTTGACAGTGGGACCATAACACTCCAACACCAAAGGGACAGGTGTCAACCGGTCGCATGATCGTATGTCAGAAATCTCTAACAGGCGATCATGCGACAACCAACCACAGGGCGCCACATAACTACCAACGGGACCATTGCCTTCCCACCAATGGGCCCTAGCATAAGAAGTAACCTGTCGCATGGTCGCATGTTAGAAATTTCTGACATGCGATCATGCGACAAACAATCATTTTAAATCCTTTGAAAACCTGGGCCCACCATCGGGTTGCAACTGCGCAGATAGGAAATGCTGACACAAAGGAAAAGGTGTGAGGTCAAAAACACATGGGGTTTTCGGTGAGAGATAAAAAACACACAGGGTTTTCACAACAGCGAAGGGTCAAAAACACACAAGGTTTTCACATTAACACAAAGGTAACCGAGGAATGTGAAAACATTGGGGATTTTCATGCAGACATAAAGGTAGCAGGGGAAACCAAAAACACATGGGTTTTTGACACTTTGACATATTCTGAAAACATTTCCTGCAGACCTTGAAACTCGAATAACTCCTTGGGTTTTGTGAATTAGGAGATGCGATCTAGACTGGAGTAGGGTGATACATTAAAGAGCACGGGGCCAAGAGCACACACCATGAAACATTATGGATTTTCATCGCAAGTCAAAACTGTGACTGCAGGCCGGGTAGAGACAACATTAGAAAAACTACAAGGAAGAGGCCATTTTCAAAGGATTTTTGCTATGATAGAAAAATGGCCTAACAGTGTGGCTCTAGTTGGGGACATGTATCTCCTGCAGATACAATGAGGACCTCAAATCTCTGGGAAGAAGTAGACCACCCACTAGAAAAACATAGAGACCTCAAAAAACACAGGGAACAGATAGGAAAGGGAAACTATTCATAAAATGTACATTTTTTTACAAAAAACCTGCAGCAATAAACAAGAGTCAGTTCTTGCCTCTATCAAAAACCTGATTTTCATTTCTTTCTTCATGAGGCACACCAGATATTCTATTTTCATTTGTTTCAATAGGCGTGTCAACGTGTTCAACCAGCATATCAGGAAGAACAAAGTAGCTATCTTCATAGTGCATGTAAATTTTTTTAGCACTCCCTTCATTTTGCTCACTATGAAAGTATGATTCAACATGCCAATGATCAGTATCATCAAATAAGAACCTGTTCTTCTCTACTGATTCATGTATGCTATCAATTGGAAATACAAAAGTCTCATATTCTGCCTGTAGAAAGGTCTCATTCATACATGACTTTGAATTTCCACAAGTGTAGCCGGCTGGACCTCAAATGAATAATCAGACTGATACCCACAGATGGAAAATGGGCATCTCGATTCAACTGAGTCTAAGACCTCCACATGTTCTTCAAACAAAGGTGTTGGGTCATTTTCCTGTTCATGCAAAAATCCAATGAAAATGGCCTTTTCCTTGCAAATTTTGTAATGCTGTCCTGCCATGCCTGCAATCACATTTTTATTTTGTGAAGTAGATCCCCGATGTTTCATGGTGTGTGCTCTTGGCCCCATGCTCTTTAATGTGTCACCTAGCTCTAGTCCAGATCACATCTCTTAAGTCGCAAAATCTAGAGAGTTATTAAAGTTTTAAGGTTTGCAGGAAACAGTCTTAGAATCTGCCAAAGTGTCGAAAACCCACAATGTTTTTGAAAACCCATGATGTTTTCAATCTTTTTCCAAAAACCCTATGTGTTTTCGACCTCGCACCTTTTCTTCTTTGTCAGCGTTTCCTATTTGTGCAAGTGTGACTTGTTGGTGGGCTCGGGTTTTTGAAAGTTTTAAATTGATTGATTGTCACATGATCACATGTCAGAGTTTTCTGACATGCGACCTTGCGACCGACTATTTCTTGTGTGGGGCCCAATCCTTGCTCGGTTGTGTCACTGATTCTCCAAATCTTCTGGCGATTGCTTCCTTTATTCTGAGATTCTGCGACTGGTGGTTGTCGCTAAGTCTCTTATTTTTGGCAGTTAGGTGCCTAACCTTCAGCGACCTGGAGGGCGGTTTGTTTCTCCTTAGTCGCGTAATCTCTTAATGTTTAGTGGTTATCGGCTAGCATCTAATGACCTGGGGGGTAGTTTGTCACGTAATCTTTGAATGTTTGGCAGTCTTTTGACCTTGTCGCATGATCGCAAGGGCCATTTTCACAGCTTGCGATCATGCGACAAGTTTCCTTCCTTGCACCTGGGGCCTGTTGGTGGGAAGGTTGTGGTCCCAGAGGCGGTTATGTGGCGGCTTGTGGTTGGCTGTCGCATGATCGCATGTCAGAGATTTCTGACATGTGATCATGCGACAAGGGTGCCACGTTGTGCTGGGGCTTGGTGGTAGGTGGTGGTGTGGCATCTTCCGGTTGGTCTGAAGTGGCAGAATGGTAGACAGGCCCAGGTACTTATGGAAAGATTAAAGATCAACGGTGGTCATGTGATCGTGTGGAATCTTGTCGATCCATGCGATCATGCGACCGGTCGTCAATTTTCCTTGGCGGGCCCAGTGTGATTTCTCGATGTTTTTGACGGTATGGATAAAATGTGGTGGCCCCAACAATTTTTTCTCTCTGTCATTGGTTTGCGTGATACTTTAGCGGTGATGCTATTATTTCCATGAACTGGTGAAGTGCCTTTAGTTGCCAGTTCACTAGATAACTTAAGTGGTCATTTTTAGCACGCGTTGTCGCCAGTTCACAGAGTTAAACCGAAGTTAAGTCTTTCATTCCGTGACTAAGAAATACCTTGTCACCAGTTCGCGGAGTTAACCCGAGGTGTAGTAGAGGTAAAGCCATAGCCCGTGAAATACATGGTGACCATTGCAGTTTGAATTTGAATTTCCTGAGGATCTGCAATGATAAAAAGTACTAGTTTTAATACTTTTTTGACAGATTTCTTGCTAGTTTGATGGCGGTAGGTGTTGCGATTTGGCCCGGGGGTCCTGCTGATCAGTGGCATGATGTTTTGTACCTGACGGTGAATGTTGGTGGTGTGTCGCATGTCGGCATAACCCTTTTCTTGGCTATGTGATCATGCGACAACCCTTACTTTGTAGGGTTTTTTGGCAGTTTAGCCATATGCGATGAGTTTGGTAGCTCGGTGGCAGTTGCGAAGTTGATGGTGAAGATCTATGTGGCTGCGCAAATCAGATTTTCTTGCCTGGGGTGCCGCGTTGGTTTAAATGCACTGGTTCATTTCTCTCTCTAGGCAGCTAGGGTTTGGTATGTTAGTGATCTCCATGTTTTGTACATGTGAAGTTTTCCAAGTTGGTCCTGGCATTGAATTTTGTTTCTCCTGCAATAAGAAGGTTGTAACTTGTGATCGTAGTTAGTCTATAGTGATGAAACCAATGTAATTGTACATCAGATTTGGTCTGATCTTCTCAAGTCTCTAGGCTTTTCTGCAATCTTTCATTTCTTGTTGTACTCGGTGTTTGTAGACCTAAATTTTGTGCCCTAATGATCGGTAGCTTGTTGCAATCCTTGTTCCTATAAAAGGATTTTCAGGATCATTAGGAGGGGTTCGAATTTTGATCAATTTCAAGGGTTCTGGTTTCTATTGGTTCCAAGTGGAGGGTCCTTTTCTTGTAGATATTTCCTTTTCTTTGCATATAGAGTTCCCTCTTTCCTCTCTGGTTTTCTAAGAATATAATACATACTGTAATAGCTTGTTTTATGCATGAGATTCAATATATTTTTACTATTATCAGATTGTCTCCATTTGGGTTTTAGACTTATTGATTATAGCATCAAGGGTGTTATAGTTTTTCTCCTTGCATTTCCAGTGAGTGTCTGCATTAGAGTTGTTTTCATAGAAGCAACTGGGTCTAGGACTAGTTTTTAGATGTGTATGAGCTGAGGTATCAAGGGTATTTCATGCTTGTCTTCCAGTGGATGCTGGTTATGTATTGTTTGTTTATAGGTCTCTTCTAAGGGGAGGGTTAAAATATTTTAAATGAGTGATAACACATTTGGGTACACAGGTGGATATTTGATGTATGGTCTGATCAATGGTGTGTGGTTGATGTAAGGCATCACCATATTTCAATGTATTGTCTTCTTGTCTCATAAGCTCTCTGCTACAGTGAGGTATTTGACTCTGTTGCCCATTGGATAAGGCACTGGTCTATGAGAGACTTAGGGTGTCTTAGGAATCCTTTCAACCCAACATTAAATCATTCAAGTCAATACCTTTCCCTTTCATGTTGGTGGTAGTATTAGGAAGTTCTCTCTAGTCTTTAGACTCATTCTATGCAAGTAGGGCGGTTGCATAAGGATTTGCTTCATTGGGGTACAAGTTACCTAAAGGGGTTTGAAGACTATTCCATACTAATTTGTCTACAAGCCTTTTTATTCACCAAAAGGATGTCATGAATGTGCAGATAAGGCAATACCCGCCTGAGTGATGTGGAGCTCAAAGAAGAAGGAGGATGTTCTTTATCCTCATCAATTGGACTATTTTCTTGTCAAACTTGAGTGACTACCCTGAGAATCAAGCCCATCATTTGATTTAAGTTTGGTCTTGCAAGAAAAAGCTCCAACAAATTGACGACTTTGCTGGGGACCCATTGGAAGGAGTCAAATGAACAAAATATATTTTTAAAATTTTTTCACCTAGTTGTGAGTGGCGACTCTGATGTCTCTGTTTGATTAGTATAGTTCCTGATAAACAATGTGTATACCTTGTGGAGTTTTGTATTGATTGGAATAAGATACAAAATCAGTGTAATATCTTCCTCTTTAAGGAGATGGCGACTCTATATATCAAAGAACCTGATGGAGCTGCATGGTGAGCTCTAGATCTGCCATGTCTTCCCAGTCAACAAAGTTTTCTGTTGCAAAACTTCTAGGTATTTATGATTACAATGTTTTCCTATCAAGTATTCAGTGCTAGTATAAAGAGAAGATTGAAATAAGATGAGTGGCTCTTATCTTATTTCAAATCAAATGGAAAATCAAAGGAAAAGCCAGTCTAGGCGGTTGGGTTTTGTCAAGTTGGATAGACCTTTGAGTTATGTTCTTCCAAGGTCTCCTCATTCTTTCCCTCGTGAGCTTTTGGGTTTAATTTCTATTTTTGATTGTCAGTCTGATTCAGCAGTGAAGCATGTCCTAGCATTCTATAGATTTATTATAGAATATCAGATTCTTGATGAGGATGTTAGTATGATATTTTTTGGGAGATCCCTCAAAGGGGTTTCATCTAATTGGTATCTAAATTTGCCCCCAAAATGCATCTCTTCTTTGACTGAATTCAAGTGGTTGTTTTTAGAGGAGTTTGCTGATGATGATGAATGGAATGAGTTGCAAAAGGATCGTCAGCAAAAAGGGAATACAAGTTGTATTTTAGAGCAACCCATATCTAATGCTGAGGGTACTTCTTCTGATGAAGTTTTGTCAGAGGAGTATTCAGATTGTGGCAGTGAGTAGGAATCAGAACCAAGGTGTGCAGGATCCTCCTTTTATTCAAAGATGTCTGAATGTGATTTCAGTGGTTATTCAGGTGAGGATGATGAAGGTAGTGATGTCGATGTATCCTCATATGAATCAGATGCATCATCGAAAGAAGAAAGTAATGGTGAAAGTGAACACTCCTTCAGTGAGGAGTATGAAGATAAGGAGGTGATAATTCAATGTGATGTCAGTGGATTTGAACATGAAGGTTTAAGTGATGGGTTATTAAATAATCCTAAAATGGGTAGTAATTTTAAAGTGTTCACTAACACTTTATATGATGAAGACTATGATGATTATCAACCCATTTTTTGTCATGATGTTCAACATGGTGCATTGCATGGAGTTATCAATCTTTTGTTTGAAGAACATGTGGAGGTCTCAGATTCAGTTGAATCAGGATGCCCATTTTCCATTTATGGGTATCAGTCTGATTATTCATTCAAGGTCCAACCGGTTACACCTATGGAAACGCAAAGTCAAGGTATGGATGAGGCCTTTCTGCAGGTAGAATATGAGGCTTTTATGTTTCTAATTGATAGCATACATGAATCAGTAGAAGAGAATAGGTTCTTATCTGATGGTACTGTTCATTGGCATGCTGAATCATACTATCATAGTGAGCAAGATGGAGAGAGTGCCAATAAATTTTACATGCACTATGAAGATAGCTACTTTGTTCTTCCTGATATGCTAGTTGAACACGTTGACATGCTTGGTGAAACAAATGAAAACAAAATGTTTGGTGTGCCACATCAAGAAATAAATGAGAATCAGGTTTTAGACAGAGGCAAGAACTGACTCTTGTTTGTTGCTGCAGGTTTTTTGTAAAAAATGTACATTTTGTGAATAGTTTCCCTTTCCTGTCTGTTCCCTATGTTTTTTGAGGTCTCTGTGTTTTTCCTAGTAGGTGGTCTGCTTCTCCCAGAGATCTAGATTCTTGCCATGCCTACAAGAGGCATGCATCCTCAAATAGAGCCACTGTTGGGTCATTTTCCTATTCATGCAAAAATCCAATGAAAATGGCCTTTTCCCTGCAAATTTTGTAATGCTGTCCTGCCATGCCTGCAATCACATTTTTATTTTGCAAAGTAGATCCCTGATGTTTCATGGTGTGCGCTCTTGGACCCGTGCTCTTTAATGTGTCACCTAGCTCTAGTCCAGATTGCATCTCTTAAGTCACAAAATCTAGAGAGTTTTTAAAGTTTTATGGTCTACAGGAAACAGTCTCAGAATCTGCCAAAGTGTCAAAAACCCACAATATTTTTGAAAACCCATGATGTTTTTGATCTTTTTCTGAAAACCTTGTGTGTTTTTGACCTCACACCTTTTCCTCTTTGTCAGCGTTTCCTATTTGCGCAAGTGTGACTTGTTGGTGGGCCCGGGTTTTTGAAAGTTTTAAATTGATTATTTGTCGCATGATCGCATGTCAGAGTTTTCTGACATGCAACCATGCGACCGACTATTTCTTATGTGGGGCCCAGTCCTTGCTCAGTTGTGTCGCTGATTCTCTAAATCTTTTGGCGGTTGCTTCCTTTATTCTGAGATTCTGCGATTGGCAGTCGTCGCTAGGTCTCTTGTTTCTGGCAGTTAGGTGCCTAACCTTCAACAACCTGAAGGGTGGTCTATTTCTCCTTAGTCACGTAATCTCTCAATGTTTGGCAGTTACCAGCTAGCATCTAATGACTAGACGGGCAATTTTTCATGTAATTTCTGAATGTTTGGCAGTCTTTTGACCTTGTTGCATGATCGCAAGGGCCATTTTCACAGCTTACGATCATGCGACAAGTTTCCTTCCTTGCACCTGGGGCCTGTTGGTGGGAAGGCTGTGGTCTAGGGGGTGGTTGTGTGGCGGCCTATGGTTGGCTGTTGCATGATCGCATGTCAGAGATTTCTGACATGCGATCATGCGACAAGGGTGCCACGTTGTGTTGGGGCCTGGTGGCAGGTGGTGGTGTGGTGTCTTTCGGTTGGTCTGAAGTGGCAGAATGGCAGATGCGCCCAGGTATTGATGGAAAGATTACAGATCAACAGTGGTCATGTGATCGTGTGGAATCTTATTGGTCCATGCAATCATGCGACCGACCGTTGATTTTCCTTGGCGGGCCCATTGTGATTTCTCAGTGTTTTTGACAATATGGATAAAATGTGGCAGCCCCGATAATTTTTTCTCTTTGTTGCTGGTTCGCGTGATACTTTAGCAATGGCGCTATTATTTTCACGAGTTGGCCAAGTGCCTTTAGTCGTGAGTTCACTAGATAACTTAAGTGGCCATTTTTAGCACGTGTTGTCGCCAGTTCGCGGAGTTAAACCGAAGTTAAGTCTTTCATTTCGCATCTAAGAAATACATTATCGCCAGTTCGTGAAGTTAACCTGAGGTGCAGTAGAGGTAAAGCCATAGCTTGTGAAATACATGGTGACCATTGTAGTTTGAATTTGAATTTCTTGAGGATTTGCAGCGACAAAAAGTACTAGTTTTAATGCTTTTCCAGTGGATTTCTTGCTGGTTTGATGGTGGTAGGTGTTGCGATCTGGCCCGGGGTCCTACTGATCACTGGCATGATGTTTTGTACCCAGTGGTGAATGTTGGTGGTGTGTCGCATGTTTGCATAACCCTTTTCTTGGCTATGCAATCATGCGACAACCCTTACTTTGTAGGGTTTTCTGGTAGTTTGGCCATATGCGATGAGTGTGGTAGCTCGGTGGCAGTTGCAAAGTTGATGGTGAAGATCTATGTGGCTGCGTAGATCATATTTTCTTGCCTGGGGTGCTGTGTTGGTTTAAATGCACTAGTTTGTTTCTCTCTCTAGGCGGCTAGGATTTGGTATGTCAGTGATCTCCATGTTTTGTACATGCAAAGTTTTCCAAGCTGGTCCTGGCATTGAATTTTGTTTCTCCTGCAGTAAGAAGGCTGTAACTTGTGATCGCAGTTAGTCTATAGTGATGAAACCAATGCAATTGTACATCAGATTTGTTCTGATCTTCTCAGGTTTCTAGGCTTTTCTGCAATATTTTATTTCTTGTTGTACTGGGTGTTTGTAGACCTAAATTTTGTGCCCTAATGATCGGTAGCTTGTTGCAATCCTTGTTCCTATAAAAATATTTTTAGGATCATTAGGAGGGGTTCAAATTTTGATCAGTTCCAAGGGTTCTGGTTTCTATTGGTTCCAAGTGAAGGGTCCTTTTCCTGTAGATATTTTCTTTTCTCTGGATATAGAGTTCCCTCTTTCCTCTCTAGTTTTTTGAGAATATAATACAGACTGTAATAGCTTGTTTTATGCATGAGATTCAATATATTTTTACTGTTACCAGATTGTCTCGATTTGGGTTTTAGACTTATTGATTATAGCATCAAGGGTGTTATAGTTTTTCTACTTGCATTTCCAGTGAGTGTGTGTAGTAGAGTTGTTTTTGCAGAAACAACTGGGTCTAGGACTAGTTTTCAGATGTGTATGAGCTGAGGTATCAAGGGTATTTCATGCTTTTCTTCCAGTGGATGCTAGTTATGTATTATTTGTTTATAGGTCTCTTCTAAGGGGAGGGTTAAAATCTTTTAAATGAGTGATAACACATTTGGGTACATAGGTGGATATTTGATGTATGGTCTGATCAATGGTGTGTGGTTGATGTAAGGCATCACCATATTTCAATGTATTGTCTTCTTATCTCATAAGCTCTTTGCTACAGTGAGGTATTTGACTCTATTGCCCATTGGATAAGGCACTGGTCTATGAGAGACTTAGGGTGTCTCAGGAATCCTTTCAACCCAACATTAAATCATTCAAGTCAATACCTTTCCCTTTCATGTTGGTGGTAGTATTAGGAAGTTCTCTCTAGTCTTTAGACTCATTCTATGCAAGTAGGGCTGTTGCATAAGGATTTGCTTCATTGGGGTACAAGTTACCTGAAGGGGTTTAAAGACTATTCCACACTAATCTATCTACAAGCCTTTTTATTCACCAAAAGGATGTCATGAATGTGCAGATAAGGCAATACCCGCTTGAGTGATGTGGAGCTCAAAGAAGGAGGATGTTCTTTATCCTCATCAATTGGACTATTTTCTTGTCAAACTTGAGTGCCTACCTTGAGAATCAAGCCCATCATTTGATTCAAGTTTGGTCCTGCAAGAAAAAGCTCTAGCAAAAGGATTGATAACTCCATGCAATGCACCATGTTGAACATCATGACAAAAAATGGGCAGATAATCATCATAGTCTTCATCATATAAAGTGTTAGTGAACACTTTAAACTCACTACCTATTTTAGGATTATTTAATAACCCATCACTTAAACCTTCATGTTCAAGCTCACTAACATCACAATCCATTATCACTTCCTTATCTTCATACTCCTCACTGAAGGAGTGTTCACTTTCACCATTACTTTCTTCTTCCCATGATGCAGCTAATTCATATGAGGATACATCAACATCATTGCCTTCATCATGCTCACTTGAATAACCACTGAAATCACATTCAGACATCTCTGAATGAATGGAGGATCCTGCACACCTTGATTTTGATTCCTGTTTACTGCCACAATCTAAATACTCCTCTAACAAAACTTCATCAGAAGAAGTACCCTCAGCATTAGATATGGGTTAATCTGAAATACAACTTGTATTCCCTTTTTGCTGATGATCCTTTTGTAGCTCATTCCATTCATCATCATCAGCAAAATCCTCTAAGAACAACCATTTGAATTCAATCAAAGAAGAGATGCATTTTGGGGGCAGATTTAGATACCAATTAGATGCAACCCCTTTGAGGGATCTCCCAAAAAACATCATGCTAACATCCTCATCCAAAATCTGATATTCTATAATAAATCTATAGAATGCTAAGACATGCTTCACTGCTGAATCAGACTGGCAACCAAAGATAGGAATTAGACCTAAAAGCTCACTAGGAAAAGAGTGAGGAGACCTTGGAAGAACATAACTTAAAGGTCTATCCAACTTGACAAAACCTAGTCGCCTAGACTGGCTTTTCCCTTGATTAGTCATTTGACTTAATGCAATACTTTCATAGAATTTTGTAGGGATACAACTGAGAACTTGAAGTATGCAAACCTCTACTCACACCTTACTCCTTTTCTTAGTGCTCGACCACTTAATAAGGAGACATTTTGGATCTTGAAAAATACCAGGGAATCTTGTAGCATAAGACCTTTGGCTGAAAGCAGGGCAAATCTAGAGCTCACCTTGCAGCTCCATCAGGTTTTGCAATGTAGAGTCACCACCTCCTTGAAGAGGAAAGTACATCTTTGTTTCTTCTTTCAACCAATACAAAACTCCACAAGGTATACACGCTGTTTATCAGGAACTATACTAATCAAACAAAGACTTCAGAGTCACCACTCAACACGTAGTGAGAAAATTTTACAAATGTATTTTGTTTATCTGACTCTTTCCAACGGCCTCCCTAGCAGAGTTTCCATTTTGTTATCTTTTAAACTTGTTCCCACACGGTGCTAGGTTTACACTATGATTGACAAACTGGTTAGTCTTCACTCCAAAGTCTGACAGGGAAAAGTGCCAATTGATGAGGACCGAGGGCATCCTCCTTCTTCTTTGAGCTCCACATTCACTCAGGCGGGTATTGCCTCATCTGCACACTCAAGACACCTCATGACAAACAAAAGGCCTGCAGATGTATTATTGTGGAATAGCTTTCAGACTCCTTTAGGTATCCTGTACCCCGATGAACCACACCTTATGCAATAACCTGCTTGCATACAATGAGTCTGAAACCTAGAAGCCTATCCTAACAACATGAAAGAGAAAGATGGTTCACTGAATGATTTTAATGTTGGGTTTAATGGTCCCTTGAAATACCCTTAGTCTCTCATAGACCAGTGCCTTATCCAATGGGTAGCAGAGTCAAATACCTCACTGCAACAGAGCTATGAAACAAGAAGACAATACATTCATCCCAAATCAGATCATATGTTACCAAACCACCTGTGTATCCAAATGTGTTATCACCTATCCAAAGGATTTTAACCCTCCCCTTAGAAGAGACCCATAAATAGATAATACATTGACCAGCATCCACTAGAAGACAAGCATGACATATCTTTGATACCTCGGCTCATACACACTTGGAAACCAGTCCTAGACCTAGTTGCTTATGTGAAAACAACTCTACTACAGACACTCACTGGAAATGCAAGTAGAAAAACTATAACACCCTTGATGCTATAATCAATAAATCTAGAACCCAAATGGAGACAATCTGATACAAGGATAAATACACTAAAATCTCATTCATAAAACAAGCTATTACAATCTGTATTCTATTCTCCCAAAACTAGAGAGGAAAGAGGGAACTCTACATGCAGAGAAAAATAAATATTTACAAGGCTGAAAACCAAAACCATCCAACCCTTCTTACAGAAAAACATCTGCAATATATACCATCAGTCATCTTGGGATCCCAAAATAGGGATGCAACAAGCTACAGATAATTGAGGTAGGGTTTCAACTACCCAACCAACCAAAAATTATGTCAAAATTTTAAAAATTCCCTGGAGGGAAAACTGAGCACATGTCTATCAGACCAAGGATGATCTCCGCACTTGAGAAGAATCTCTAAGAAGGACAAGAAGATCATAAATCAACCATGCAAACCATACTGATCAGACCTGCAAAACACCTCGAGCAACAAAAACTGTCCTCCCCCACATGGCAAAACATCTGCAAGCAATCACCCAACTCACTGGACCACACTACAATAATCGATGCCACCAACCAGATCAAGAAATGGCCAGAAAACCATAAATTTTAGGTACCTCCTTTCGCAGGAAAATCCCTCGTGAATTTGAATTTGAATGGTCACTTACAACTCCGCAATGGCGACATCCCTATGGTTGTCGCATGATCACATAGCCCAGAAAAGGGCTATGCGAACATGTGACACGCCACTTCCCATTACCTTCTTCATAACTGCCACCGCTGCCACTGCCACAAAAGGGTTTGTCGCATGTTCGCACAGCAGGAAAATTGGCTCATGCTTACATGCGACAAGCGGCTAACATGCATCCTACCGGTTGCCACGTCACCACCTAAAATCTAATAGCGCATCGGTGATCTACAAATCAAACTAAGACCAACATTAAGTCCTCATTGTAGTTCCTCTCCATCTCGTGGGCTTAAAAATTTGACTTTAGCAGGGAGATATCAATGATCGGTCGCATGATCGCATGGACCGGCAAGATTCCATGCAATCACATGACAACCGTTGGTCATGGAATCCTCCCACCGCCGAGATACCCTAACCTGGGCCCACGTTCAAATTTGTCATCCTGCCAGCTCGGACCAACCGGAGATTGCCACAACACCACCTGCCAACGGGACCACCAACCAACTACATACGGGCCCCAGCACACGTGGCACCCTTGTCGCATGATCGCATAGCCAGAAAGTGGCCCTTGTGAACATGTGACAAGGCCAAAAGACTGCCACCTCAGCCTCCAAGTCTGACAGTGGGACCACAACACTCCAACACCAAAGGGACAGGTGTCAACCGGTCACATGATCGCATGTCAGAAATCTCTGACATGCGATCATGCGGCAGCCAACCACAGACTGCCACATAACTACCAATGGGACCATTACCTTCCCACCAACGGGCCCCAGCACAAGAAGTAACCCGTCGCATGGTCGCATGTCAGAAATTTTTGACATGCGATCATGCGAGAACCAATCATTTTAAAGCTTTTGATTACTTCACCAAGTGGGTTGAAGCAATCCCTTCAAAGAGAGAAACTAGTAAGGTGGTAATAGATTTTATGATGCGGAATATCCTTACAAGATTTGGTTGTCCAAAAACCATGGTGGTTGATAATGCAATGTCTTTTAGGTCAGAAGAGTTTGTTGACTTTTGTCAGAACAATGGTATTAAAATCTCATACTCATCTCCTTACCATCCACAAGGCAATGGCCAGGCTAAATCCAGTAACAAGAGTCTGATCAAAATTTTGAAAAGAGTATTAGATAAGAATAAAAGGGCTTGGGATTCCAAGTTGTTGCAAGCCTTATGGGCTGATAGGGTTACAATAAAGAAAGCAATAGGGTGCACCCATTTTGACTTAGTCTATGGGATTAATGCAAGATTTCCCCAGAACAATTTGTTACAGATGTATCAGTTCATACAAACCTATGATGATGATATGGAGGATGAAATGACTATTAGAATAAATGATTTGATTCAATTGAATGAGGTAAGAAATGATGCACATATTAAAAATGAGAAGATACAGGCCCAGTGCAAAGTCTTGTATGACAAAAGGACTACTCAGAGAAGTTTTGTAAGTGGTGACTTGGTCCTGATGTGGAATGCAAGATTGGAAGATAAAGGAAAGCATGGGAAATTTGATCCCATTTGGTTAGGCCCATATATCATTAAAGAGAAATGGGGAACAAGTTCATATCTATTGAAGAATTTGATAGGAGAAATCATGGAATTTCCAGTTCATGGGCAATTCTTAAAATTTTACTTCTCTTAAATATTTTTCTGAGTCTCTACGGAAGTTTAGGTTTAGGGTTTTGTGTGCAGTTCTATGTTGCCAGTTGAATTTTTGGTTTGGTCTGCTTTTCCAAGAGATTCCAATTTTCTCATTGTATCTATAGGAGATACACATCCCGAATAAGAGCCACTGTTAGTACTATTTTAGATTTTTATCCTCATACTTTAGAAGGTTTTAAAATTTGGTTCTTAGACCTAATTGTGAGGTATTATGGCTAAAACCCTAGCTTGACCTGAAATCTATTATGTTTGAGTGTTACTTTTTTGGCTCACTAACTCTCCAAAATAGACATGTGCAATATTGACCCCTTTTAGAGTAACCACTTTATATGTTATACTGCTAGGTTGTCGAACAGGGTCCCTTTTTAATATTTATTTCAAAGCCTAAGTTTCCAGTTAATATTTCCAAGTGACTAACCTTTTGAAACTTGTGGTTGTCGTTAAGTCTGAAGTTCCCGGTTGTCAGATGTTTCTGACATGCAATTTAGCGATGAGTTAACATCTGTCTCAGCGGGCCCATCTTCAAAGCCTGCTATCGATTAACCATCAGAATGCATCAACAATTGTCGTTACACCGTTGGTTCGAGTTGGTTTCTTCTTAAGCATTGCGGTTTAGTGACAGGCGTCTGATCAAATTTTTACTGACAAAGGTAGGTTCTGGTTTGTCAGTCTCCATGGTGATCCTCTTAGGTTGACACTTATCTTAAGTGATGTAGTAGTTGTGGGGTCAGACTTTTTCAAAGCATAAAGCTCAGATTAATCTTACGGTTGTCGTTATATTGTTGAAGAAAGTTGTGAAGTATAAGCTTTGTGGTATAGCGATGACCGTTTGATTCTGTATGGAGGACAAGATATGAAGTGGGCCCTAAATTGCCATGTCACACTGATATGGTTGTTTTCTATTGGTTGAAATGAGTTGTGATGTGGCAATCAACAGGGTGTTTTGTACTAAGAAAGAAAAGGAGAAGGGCCTGCCCGCCTATTTTTGTAAATGTGGCAGTTGCTGACTCGATGAAGAATTAAGTGAAGTATTAAAGTAGGGTTGGCCTTCTTGAACACTTAATGCTCGAGCAGATCCTGTGATTGTCAGTATACCACTGGGATAAGATGCATGATTTTTAAGGCTTGCAGTATAGTGACGACTGTTTGATCTTGTTTATAGGATGTGGATCAAAAAGTGGGTCGTCAATCACCAGGTCATGCTAAAATGTTCATTTTTGATTGGCCGAAAGTAGGAGGTGACCTGTCAGCTATCAGTATGTTTGACACTGAGGCAAAAATTTAGGGTCCCACCTATTGATTTATGAAACATGGCATTTGTTGATTTGATGTAAGGTTTGGAAGAAAGGTGGGGTCATCATTTTGGGAAAAAGTAAAGTGTAATAAGTTGGGGAAAGATCTACGATGGTCGTTACACCGCTAAAGAAAGGTATTCGGATCTTATGCCCGCGCTTTAGCAACAGGTTGACACCTACTCGCTCTGATCAAAATTGAGTTAAGTTGTTACTTTTTCCCACAGGATTAAATTGGGCTGTCCTAATTGGTTGGGAACTAGTTTGGGGAAAATAACAAGAGGGTTACGCGGCTATTTTTGTTGACCGCCCGATGCGCCGAAAAGAAAAGAAGATCAACGGTCCAAATTTGAATTTCTGGTCTATGACCCTGCTCGTGTTCTATGAATGTTGAGGCCACCAATGCTCAGTAATGGTGAGCTTAATGATTTTTGTGTGGATAAATTGTAAACAGTTGGCAAGATATTATATACCCTAATCTGATTATTGCATTCTTTACCTCTTTCATAAGCATCTTGGCAAGTTGGATTATTTTCGAGAGCGATATCAAGCAAAGTTTTGCAGGCACCTAGTAGGTCATATTTCTGAATTCAAGAATTGTTTGAGGCTTTGAGGAAATTGTGAGGGAATTGTGTTGCTAGCTAGTAATTTTTAGGGTTTTCTCTGGTATTTGCAGATTGTTTTGAAATCCCTAGTTAAAATGACACCAAAGAGGGGGTTGTCTAGGAAAATAGAGTGTAAAGACAGGGGTTTTTTTGAGGACTTGATGCAATGTCTCCCGCATTCAAACGATGGGGTAGCAAGACTGAAGGAATTGGTCCCGAGAAACCCGAGGGATTATGTAAATAGTGGGCTCCATGATAGAGGAAACTGGATGAGGGATGCTAGGGTGGGAGCAGATCATGATGCTCTTATTCTATTTAGGTTAGCGTATTCACAGAGGAATTCATGTGCCCCCCTTAGTAACATTTGGAAATTTGATATAGGAAATTTGGTAGTTCCTGGAGTATTTATGGATGTAGAATTTCTGATTCAGATTGCTAAGTGTTATGATCCCGTGACTAGATGTGTCAAGGATGTAAATGGAAATGACCTAATCAGCATTATAGAAGATGAAATTAGGGAAGTATTCTCATTAAATGACCCTTTTGTTGGGTTAGAAAAAGTAGATTTTAATGAATTCACTAAGATATATGAAGCTCAAAAAGATTATTTAAGGACAGGGCCTCTAAGGGATTTTCTGGACCAAATTGGATCAATGTGTGTTATCAGGCCAAGTACACCAGAGCCTTTTAGGTTGGATCTATTCAATAAATGTACACAGGGTTTTTACAAGTCTTTAACTCTAATCCTCGAGCATGATGAAGCCACTCATATGCCTATTCCCTATATGTTTATGATGGTGCAATCTCTACATCCCCAATTGGCACTAATATTTGACTTTGCCTCTGACTTGGTTGACCTAATCCATGAGGGATTGATGGGAATAAAAAAAATGAAATTAGTAGGCCTTTTGGATGGTATCTATGCTAATGCATATGTTCTTGTACAAAGGTGAGCAGTTTTTCAGTTTAACGGTCAACATTGTTAAAGAGAGGAATGGGGAAACCCTTCCAGTTTAGTTATTGACCATAGTTTTTTCATGGGATAGAGATGATGCTAGTTTTATTGTGTTTGATAGGGATTTTGCCTCAAGGCTTAGGACATTGTTGTTTTTTAACAACCCAAGAATCTCAAGGGAATTGTTAACATTGATTAGGCCAAAGGAGTACTCTTAGGATATTACCATAGTTCATAAATTTGGTGATATTATATTATATCCCATTTCCACAATTTTTTGAGTATACGGTTGCAAGAAGGCACCATACATTTTTCCCTACCAAGTTCCATTGAAGATAGGATATGCTAAATTTTTAAGGCAAATTGGTGACTTGCCAGAAACTGCTCTCACTAGTAAAGGAAGAGGGACTTTCTTCCCAAATATCACAATTGCCCATCAATATGTTATCACTAAAGGAGGATGGGTGCATTTAAACTAGGTCTTGCAACCCTCCAAGATGCCTACAACTACTATTAGATGTGCAGACAATGAGGGTTTCTTATCAGGAATGTTTAAGGACAAGATAAGGTGTGCTCTTATGGAGCACCAATTCAATTTTCCTAAGGACATAATAAGGAATGAGTTTGACCTCCAAACTCAAGAAATTAAGAAGGAGAAATGGATAATCTACAAGAAGATTGTGGACTTTATTAGGAATTTTGATAGAACTTATGACCCATTGAAAGGTTTTGAGCCATGGGCTAAAAAGGTAGATGCCCTTATGGAGCATTTTGAAGGGATCATGCATGTAGTGAGTGAGAAAAGAGCTGTGGTAAGCAAGACAGACCCTGAGAGAGCCAGGCAAATTTTAAGCCAGCCAGGATATACAAAGCTGACCCCAAGGGGAGTTTACATGATACAAAAGAGAAGTGGTTATACTGTTCTTCTACCAACACAACATAGAGATGAGAGTCTTCCTTCTACTTCAAGAGGAAAGAGGCCTATGGATGATCAAATAGTGCAAGGACCCTCTCCTAAGAGGCAGAGACAAGAGGAATCAAGGCCAGAACAAAATATTTATTCTCCTTCTCAATCCCCCTTACACTTAGATGAACATGGGGTAGCTAAACAGTTAGTACAAATGAGGAATGAGGGGAACATTATCATTTCCAATGATGAGTTACAGGAGGTAATGCCGGAGGCACCCAAAGAAATAGGGATGGATCTAACTATTGCAAAGTTTGAGGGTAAGAAAATTGACCCTATTTTGAAACAGGCTAGTGACTCTTTTGTTGCTGATGACAAGTTTGTAAAGACTAGGGCATTTTTTTAATTTTTATGGAGAATGGAGATAAATCCATTTAAAGAGATTTGCGAAAAGAAGAAGGAAGAGTTCCCTGATAAAGACATAACAAAGATTGAGAATGAAACCAAGGGTGAGATGATGAAACAATTTGAGAAGATTACTCCCGAGGAGGGAAGGGCTATGGTCCATACTGCAGGGGTGTTGATTCTACAAGAATGGGATATTGTAG
>BSBK01001113.1:210000-420000 GCA_027943335.1 Chamaecyparis obtusa | reverse complement strand
ACCATCATGCAATTCCCAGGATTCAAACTTTGCACCTCCCTATTACAAGGGCTTGCAGAAATCATTGTGTTATGAGCTCATGCTCAGCTCAAACCCATTTATTAAGATAGTACTAATTTCCAAATTTTACACACAATTTCAAAACATTAACCATATTGATTAAATGTAAGCTTCATAATAGTCAAATGGATATAGTTTATAAGTTTTGAAAGCTTAAAGATAACGTTTGTAGTACACAATTTGACATCTGCAACACACAATTTGATTTTAAGAATCATGGCTTTTATGCTTCTCCAATGTGATTTAATGATGTTTTAATTGTATTTTACAAAATGAGAATTAAAATCCTCCCTTTTGCAGTAAAAAAATTGGTAAATTTAGAATGAAAATTTGTAAAATTAGAAGAGAAAAATTAAAAGTGCTCCACAATTTTCCAAATAGACAATTCAATATCTATTTAGAAAGATAAATCCATTAAGTAGGAATTGATAATACTCTATACAAATCTTTAGTTTTCTCATATTCATAGTTTTCATGTGTCTTTATTTAATATATTGGTAAATTTATTTAAATGTAAAATATTTATTCTATTATTCATGTAAAGATTATTTATGAAAATGAACTGATAGATTCATACTCCAAGAGTGGAAATCATAAACTTGTTTCTTATAACTCTAATTTTCTTCCCTAACTAATGAGAAATTTTAGGTTTTATTATTTTTCCTAAAGTCATTTTATGTAACTAAAATATATATAAGAAGTAAAAGGTGAAAATTTTGTGCAAAATTTAGTGAGATAATTATATGGGTTCATTAATAGTTATAGTTGGTAGTTATTGAAAATTTGATTTAACTCTTTTACATATTATGTTTCAATAAACATACTTTAAAAGGGGATGTCCTTGCAGCACAATAGTTGTTGTGATTCTTGTTGATAGGGAGGTCAAGTGTTTGATTCCTTGTAGGTAGATTGGTTTTGTCCGTGCATGCATGAAGTGGTAGCCATGTCTATTCATGGAGGTTGCTGCCAACTTTAGTTGACCGAATTCTTGGTCCCACACTGGTATTGATAGCTTGTCCCATGACCTCATTGGCGATATGGTTCTGTGAGTATCCTACCCCACATGATGCCCCCACATGTGCTTTGTGTTGACGGTCTGGTACACAAGGTAGATGACAAAGGGAGGGATAAGGTGTTAGCATTGCCAAGGGAGATATAAGGTGATTGGGAGGTATAAGGTTGGTCAACGATTCAAGAGACAAGGTTAGACATCAATAGATGGTGGTCTTCACTCTTTTGGGTGATTTAAATAAATTGAATTTATTTTTATTTTAAATATAAAAATAAAATTTATGTTTTAATAATTTTTCTTATTTTTAATATTTTATTTGAAGTACAATTTAGTTTTCAAACTTTTATAATAATTTTTTATTTTTAGTATTAAATTTTTCTTTCTAATATTATTTGTAATATATTAATTATATTTTTAAAAGTATTTGTGTTCTTAATTTTTACATTCTACTAAATTAAAGGATAACTTTTACTTTTTATTTTATTATTATTTAACTTATTAATTTTTATATTTATTATTAATTTTACTATTGTTTGAATTTTAATATATTTTAATTTTGTATTTAATGTAATCTATTTTAATTTTTAAGTTAGATTTAAGTTTGAAATTTATTTAAATTATTTTTAATTATTTTTCTATTAAATTAGTATGTTTGATTAATAATAGATCTGCATAAAATATAAGATTAACATTAGTTTTTACCATTATATAATTTAATATTTAAATTGAGCAAATTAATCTTTCTTACATAATTGTACTATTTTAAAATAATTATAGTTTAAATATAATACAAAATATGTGAGATTTAAATATTTTTTCATATAGTATTATACATCTAATGTTTATATAAATTATACATTCTTAAGGTAAATTTAATATAATACATAGTTACTATACAATATAATTTCTACATATAATACAAATTATAGTATTAGATATTTTTTATGTTTAGTAGTTATCTTTTAAATGTATTACTAAATTTATTGAATTTAGACATAGTAACATTATTTTCTACAACTAGGTAATGGTCATTCTGTCAATTTCTGGAATGACAACTGGCTTCAGATGGGTAGTCTAAGAAATTTTGATACTATGTACACCTGGAGACATGTCTGCTCTCAAACCTATGGGACTCAGGTCTACAATTACAGAAGGGATGACAAATGGGTGGATCTCACTCAGATTTCTCAGGACCTGTCTCCTTTGATGACTATGCTCAATGCGATTACTCTTTCTCCCAAGCAGGAAAAGATTTTCTAGGAGGATTCTTCAGATGGGAATTACGCTGTGGCTTCTGCCTATTCTTCACTGACCACCCAAATCCATGATTTGAATCCGTTGTGGGCCAAAGCTTGGATTCCTGGTCTTACACCCAAAATCAATGTCTTCTTCTGGCTTTTGCTCCAGAACCGCATCCTAACTATGGATAATCTCATCAAGCGTGGGTTTCAGTTCACAAATAGATGTGTTCTCTGCAAATGTCAAGAGGACCCTGTGGATCACCTTTTCATTTTTTGCTCCTTTGTTAGTCAAATCTGGCAACTCCTCTTTTCGGTCCTGAATCTCTCATGGTGTTTTCCCCTATCTGTCAGTGATCCCTTCTGCCAATGGGTCTTCAAAAGGTTTGATCAGGACTTCAGATCACTCTGTACCTGGATTCTTCCTCATTTTTGTTGGGGGATCTAGAAGGAGTGCAATAATCACATCTTTCGTGACTATTCCACTCCCTCTAAAATTATCTTTGAAAAAATTATTCATGTTGTTAAGGAGAATCTTTTCTGCTGTGGAAGATCTAACCTTCTTGCAGGAAAAGCTCAAGCTGCTACTCAGGAAAAAAGATAGAACTATGTGTGGACTAGCCCTCTGACTGGTTGGACCAAAGCCAACTTTGACAGTGCGAAGAAAGGGAACCCTGGTCTTGTTGGTAGTGGAGGAATAATCAAAAATAGCTTCGGCATTGGCACTGCAGCTGTCAGTCTCCCCTTGGGTGCTCAAACGAATCACTATGCTGAAGCTTGCACGACTCTTCAAGTTACCAAACTTGCTAAAGATGAGGGGGTTAAGTGGCTCTGGATGGAAGGTGATTCGATGAACATAATCAATTGCCTCAACCTTTCTCACCCTCCCTCTTGGACTATAGCCAACATTATAGCTGAAACTCAGGCCATTCTTAACTCCTTTGATAAGGTGTTCATCTCCCATGCATATAGGGAAGCCAATGGGGTGGCAGATTGGTTTGCCAACTTGGCAGTCACTAAGGATGCTAAGCTGACATGGCATAATGGTGATGACTTTCCCAAAGATGTGAAGAGTATCCTTGAAAAGGAACATCTCCAGTGTACTAAGGGAGAAATCTTACAAACTTAATTCCTCGTTTGGTGGGAGGGTGTTGTTGCTTCTCTTCTGCCACTTTTAGTTTTGTCCTCCCTTCTGTTCGTCTTCTGGGTGGTGCCCTACCTGTCTCTAGCCTGGCCTGTTTTGCCTTGCTGTGGTTTTCCATCCCTAGCCTTTCTCTGGTTATCTTCTTGATTGTTTCTATTTTAGACTTGTGGGTTTCAGGCACCCTATAAAACCTATTTTACTTAATCAAAAACATTATTTTCTACAAAATCTTCCATTTGAACACTAGAAAGAAACCTACTACCTCTACCCATAAAAGGATTGTTATTTCTGAAGATGATGGGTCAAAATATACTCACTTTGATGATTTTGTTCCTGATTCTCTTGACCCCAGTTCCTCTAAGAAGCCTAAAGGGAAAGTTAAGGTCTCGATCGCAAAATTGAAAACCAAGAGTGACCCAGGTGGGTCCCTTCACTCGAGGAGAAAAAGGAAATTGAATCAAATGAAAAATATAAAATATCTGCAGGAGTCCACCCCTATTTCCCTTGAGATTCCCCAAGAAGGTAGTATTGAGACTTGGCACATATGGATATTCATGTGGAGATTCCAGTGGAGACAGAGAAGGATATGTGATGACCCCCATCTATACTAGGATTAAATGATAAAATATAATAAGTAAATGAACCAATATAATATATTATTAATATAGTACTATTATACACTAAGTTTGCGCCTTTATTTCAAGCTCTCTTGGTCTTGATAACTTAGCATAACATGGGAATCATCTCCAGGTTGTGGGACCTATGCTAACTGAGATGAGACCTCCAAGTTCTAGGCTGGTTCCTCTTGGATAATCACCTTAATTTGCTTCTAGACATGAAAAGTAAAACTTTTTTGGGAAAGGGATAGAAGGAGTACTTGAAAGGGAAATGACTGAAAGAAAACTACCTACTAGGTGATACACCAAAATTAGGGTATGAATTGCAGTATAGAGGGATAGAATCAATGAAAGGCTTAAGTCTAGTAGGTCACAACTTACTGAATAGGCTTGCATAAGTGTTTCATAGGAGGGCCTAAACATAAGACACAACCTATGACCTACAAGTAGACATTCACTTCTACAACTCGGTGTAGGATTGAGACAAGACTATTGGGGGGATGAAGCATACCCACAAAAACATCTAAATCAGATCAAACACAATAACACACACAATTACAGGAAGTAAGAGGGATCAGGAACCCTAAGTTGTCGTTGAAAAGATGCATACACTTCAATTCATTAAGAGATGATTCAGACAAGGAAGCATAGGGACATGAAGGATTGTCACAAAATACCTCTGCAATGTTTGAATAATCAATGAAAGATTTACAACTGTATAAGATAGAGGGTAGAAATGATACCACAGATGACCCTTAAGAAAAGTGAAATTCTTTTACAATTGTCCAACTCTAAGCTCAAAAGCTCCAAAAATATAATATATACATCTCCTCTAAACAAGCGGGAGCAAAACCTAACTAGGGTTACAGATTTACAATAGAATAACAAACCCTAAATCAATCAAGTCTGATCATAAATGTATCTCTGAAAATATCTTGGCCGATCAAATATTCATCTTTGCATGCCCATCCCTATACTGAAATCAACCTGCAGACAAGCAACCTCAGTTCACCAACTTTCCTGCAATAGGCTCGCCATGAATGCTATAAATCTGATCATACTTCCCTAGGAACAATACCATTTAAAACCTAGCGCCAACTCTTTCTAGCATCTCCTAGGGTGAAAATGCGGCACAATACCCTGCAATGCCGGCCAACAATCACTTCTATCACCCTCTCAACCATAACCATCCTGAGAATTTAATTCCTGAGCTAACCGACATCGTGCATGGCCAAAAAGAGCAAAACCTTAGCAAAACCTTCGTAGGAGTTTTGAATTTAAATGCTAATAGCTAGCAGATCTGAAATTAAAACACAACCGTCGATCTCAATCCATTACCAGCAAATCGAGCAGCTCAAAATACCTTTGAAATAGTCGCTAGCATTTTGAAAGGTCAAAGTCCACATTGTCAATCGGGAACCAATAGAAAATGAGCACGTCATAATTGACCGACACCTCAGAAATTAAAAGAATCTAGACTTTGCATCGGACAGTGGTCACATGGTCGCATGAGCTCAGGAAATTCCTTGTAATCACATGACCACCATAGATCCTACTTCCTTGCCACCTCACTCAAGATACTCGGCCCCACTGACACATGCCAACTATTCTAGCCAACAACCAATAAGAATTCAACATGTCACAAAAGAGGACCCACCTTTAGAGGCCTGGAAATAAAGCAAGATCGAAGATTGTTGCATGATCGTAAGGGTTGGGAAAAATCCATGCAACCACCGAAGGATCTTAAGGAACGACAGATCACCGGGCCCCGCTCTGACAGGCTTCCACATCACAAACTCGCAACCAATGAAAAGTGAACATCTTGGCAAAAATGACAATGGACCCACCATCAGGAAGTGCTTAGTTGGGAGGAAGATCAACGGTCATCGCATGATCACAAGGCACAAGATTAAGCCTTGCAAACATATGACAACTGACTGATTAAATAGATTAACCTTCTTAATCAGGAAGTAAAACACCGCTTAGGACTTTTAAAAGTTGGGCCCACTGATAGGTGTCACCCTATCGCATGATCACATGTCAGAAAGTCTGACAACCCAGAGTCATGAGATCATGTAACAACCACAAGTTAAGGGGAAGGCACTTTAGAAAGATTTGTCAGGAAACTTAGGCTTTGCAGGGAGTATTAAAAAGGGACCCGCTCGACAACCTAGTGGCTAACACATGAAGGTGGTCATCTTTAATAAAGCACATGCATTTTGAGTGGCTAAGTGGCCAAAAATGTAATCGACAGATTAGAACAGGACCAAGAGTTGTAGGGCTTTTGGCCAAAATGACTATTTCAAATTTAAACTGCAGACCAGGGGAATAGGATATAGCCAAATTTGTATAGAATAGGAAAACTTGGGTAACATTTTGGCAATTTCTACTGGATGTCAGCCTGCTAGACAATGGAAACCAGTGCCCTTGAACAATTCATTGGGCATGGAGTCAACATTTGAGCACAAGAAACCTTCACAAAGAGATAGACCTGGAACCAGAGGGATAGAACTGTGCACGGGCACTTGTTGGAAAACAAGGAAACTAACCAAGAAATAGAAAATAGGGAAACTAACCTAACCTAAACAAATAAAATAAACCAATTGGTGAACTAGAACATTGAGCAACCAGCACCATTTGGTGACAGGACACTAAGACCCATTTGATGAAGAACACCATTGAGAAGCAATTGAACACAAATCTCATCCACCGAGTAACTACTAAAACCAGAAACCAAACACAAATATATTTTTGGTGACACAAGATTTCCAACTACCCCAAGATGCTCCTACATCAGACACCTGAGGTACAAAATAGATGTTCTATGTATCTCAATGAACATCTTTAAGGATTCAACACATAGATCCCAAACTAATTCCTGATATACATGTCTTTCAATTCCTCAACTGAAACAATCTTTCTTTGAATCAACTTTTGTTTTCTTTTCCTTCTCAAATCCTTCATTGGTATGCTATTGGTATATTCTCCTTGCTAATCTCTAACCCTTTTAGAATCATTCAACTCAGTCCTTCTACTGAAGCTCAGGTTTAGTCCACCAAAATTTTTATCCTACAAAGGAATCAGGGAAAAAAAATTGCCACGCTTCTCAATAGTGAATACATTCTTGAAATAATCATTTACATCCCTAAAATCATACTACCAAGGTCCACAAAGCAATATGTGACAAGAACTCATGTCCATAATATCACATAACACTTTATTTGCATATTCCCAAAAAATCAACATAACACTTTTCCCTCACCTCCAAGGCATGTTCATCTTGTACCCAACTAATCTTACAAGGACAAGGATGTCTCACTCTCTTCAAACCAAGTCTTTTAACCATCTCCTTAGCAACAAGGTTATCAGTACTACCACCATCCACAATCACATTACAAATCTTACCGAGAGACTTGCATCGAGTTCTGAACAAATTCCTTCTTTAAGAAGGTTCCTTCATCACCTTATTACCAAGAAATGTTCTCTGAACCAATGAGTTCTCTTCCTTCTTGGGCTCATTTGGTATTTCCTCATTCACCACAGCATTCCTATTACTACCGAGCTTCTTATCTGCATGTGTACACTCAAAAGACCTATTTCCTTCTTCTCCACAGTTATAACAAGTACCTTTGAATCAAAATCTACATGTTCTTCTCATCAGTTCAATAGGTTTTGATTCATCCTCAACTATCAGTTTGTCCCTTACCGACTACTTTTTCTTCTCCTTCCCTCGAGAGTTAGCATGATGTCTTCTCTTCATCTTATCTTCTACCTTCAGGGTATAATGGTAAGAATCCTCTACTAAAATAATCTTCAACATACCAATCTTATCCTGGATATTGAATCTCAAACCATTAACATACCTAGCCACCTTTCATTTAGAAATTTATCTATGTCTAGACTGAATAGTCAGCTTGTATAACTCCTCAGTATAGTATTTCACAGTCATCTCCTTTTGCTTTAGTTCTACAATTTCTTGAATAACTCAAGCTCGTAGTTGATATGAATAAACTTAGCATTCAATTTTTCCACCATCAACCTTCACCAAGTGATTTTTATCTCACCTTCTTCTTCTCTAACTCTTTGTAGTTATTTCCACCACAAAGAATCATTTCCCTTCAATATGGTCTTTGCTAACCTCACTCTAAGAAGATCTCTAATGTCTTCTAGCTCAAATTAGTCTTCTAACTCACTGATCCAATCAATCAGGTCCTTAGTTTTCAATGTACTTGAGAAATTAGAAACCTTCATTCAGTGACTTGTACTCAACCGAGCTATAGATCTTTCTAACTGATCAATTCTATCTTCTCCACTCGATCCAGTAGCCTCCAAATCTTCAACAACTTCTTCATAACCATCCTCAGTTCCAAGGTTCCTCGGTATACCAGCTATAGCTCTCATGATCTCAAAAACCATCTCATTCTTCATTATCACCAACTCAGATATGAAATTCAATATAATATTTTCTTCTATCTTCATCTCCACTGCATCACAGAGATCTGCAATCACCCTAGGGTCCAATCTTCTCAGAACCATCTCCCAAGATCTTTAAAAACCCTCTGCAGTAAACCCCAACCTGCCCACCTTGTGACAACCTCTAAACTATCTACAAGTTAGATCACAACCTTCTACCTTGCATGAACAATTAGAAATGGTTTCCCAAGTCCAGGTTCATAGATCTGTAACTTGGATCAACCAAATCAACTTCCCTAACTAGATCAACCTTTTCTCTGATACCACCTAACGCAGTCAAGGATGGAGGAGGCAATAATATATAGTCCAAACCTTATAGCCAACACCAACACAACAGAAATACATAGAAACAACAAGATATAAATAAAAATCAACTATCATTCATCATTTACCAAGCATTACATGCAACATGCCGAGTTGTAAGGCCTTCTCAGTTATGACTACTTACATCAATAAATACAACATAGATCTCACAGGATCCAACAATCACCTATCTCTAGCCCAAATCTGTACAACCACAAGAACTGGTAGAAATACCGAGGTCGATCTAAACTTGTGCTCGTAAGCCACCAAGCAATCTCCTTGTCTCATAATCTCACAATAGCTACTAGCTCTGCTAAACATTCACATATCTATCTTTGCTACTTCCCCCTCTCTCTCTCCTAAATAACTACCCTCCTTATATACTACTCTACCACAAGTCCATTTTACAACAAAATTTAAATACAAAACATCAGTTGGCTTCATGGAACAAACTGATGAAATGTGTTATCCACCAGTCATCTTGCAACAAGCATTAAATCCTCATAGAAGAAAGCATCAATCCAGATATAGGTCCTCACACACCTAATGACCAATCCACATCATGAGGAACTTACCCAAATTAAATGCACTAGTCAGTCAAGCCCAAACAAATCAAATAAACTAGTTGGTGAACTAGAACACTGAGAAACCAACATCATTTGATGACAGGACACCGAGACCCATTTGGTGAAGAACACCACTAAGAAGCAACCAAACACCGAACTCATCCACTGAGTAACTACTGAAACCAGAAACCAAACATAAATATAATTTTGGTGACACGTGATTGCCAACTATCCCAGGATGCTCCTAGAATAAACTTATAATTCTTTAAAGTGTTATTTGATCTTGGTTCATGCATATCCTAGTTAGCTATATTGATATCATGTTATAGTATTTATATCCTCACATTTTTCTAGAATATTAGATTTGTTCCTATAAATTCCTTTAGAAACATATTTGTACTAGTAATTCAAATAATTTTTATTTGAGTGATATTTCATTATGATGAATTGGACCATTTCTATCTAGCTCATCAACTTCGATGTGGGTCTTCCCTTTTACCTTTGAATTGGTTACCTTTACCTTAGGATATGTTTGAGTAATTTTAGGTCCAAATTTTGAAAAATTTCTTTATAAGAGTTCATACTCATGATGAGCCAAAAAAAAATATAAATTCATAAAATATTTTTGGATCTAATTTATCCCACTTGAACCTTAATTTCCAAAAACATGAGAAGGGAATTGTTCAAGTTAATTTCCACACATAAGTAAGAAAAGCTATATTTTTTTCTAGCCAAAGTATGGTAAAAAGGATCAAGATATTTTTCCAATAATAGTTTCTATGGATTACAAATATCTTGTCTCCAAAACTTTGTTAAAATGAAAATTGAAACTAGGGTCTTATATGACATCTCATCCATAATATCAAACCCTACATGTCGGGGTTTGATAAATAAATTTCCGTGACTATGAAAATAGGGCCTAAATTCAAAAATTGAATTGTAACTTTTTTATTGAGGAAAAACCCATGAAGAAGTAACCATTTGGAACAAAAATTATTTTCACATCTCCTTTTGGATTCCCTTTCCTTCTAGCCTAGAATTCTAAAAAAGAGGAGATATAAATAATTTTACATATCAAAGCATGTTTTCTAGATACAAGACATCTTTTTCTATAGTCTTTGGATTAATCACTAGGAAATGTTACAAGTAGTGGTTGCCATTGTACAAAAAGATTGACCTGTTAATGCTTGATACAACCACTATACTTATAGAAGACACATGAGGTGGTTAAGCCATGTCACAAATTTTGAGGGGAGTGCTGACCATTTTTCCAACAATCTCCCCCTCAGTGTTACCTGAGGGGATTCAAACCTATGACCAAGCTCTGATACCACTTGTTATAAGTAGTGTTGTCATTGCACCAAAAGATCAACCTGTTAATGCTCGATACAACCACTAGACTTATAGAAGACACATGAGGTGGTTAAGCCATATCACAAATCCCGAGGGGAGCGCTGAGCATTTTTCCAATAGGGAAAAATTACAAAATTAAACCTCACACCCAACATCCTTGTCTTATGACTGGAGACAAAATTTAAATTAGATAAAATTCCTTCTACAACTTACATAGACCAAAAAAATCCTAAAGCCACAATAACAGTTCAACATAGGTGAAAAAATATTGCATAACTACTCATGCTTGCAAGAAATCCCTCACAACTCTATTGTAGACTATCATCCCTTTCATATGATGTATCATTTTTTCTCTCTACTTCAAATCTTCAAAAATAAATTTTGATTGAGTTTTTTTGTTCTCAAAGTGTTTGTTTAACTTAATACATAAATCCAATTAAAAAAAGGCACATCAAGAATACACCATTGGGTGTTTTTGACATATTGTTTTTAAAAAGATAGATATGCTAATATTACTCTCATATATAACCATACTAGAGATGGATAGAGGGAGAGGGAGAGAGCACAATGCATAAATATATATATTTCTTAAAACATTGTCTTATTTATTTAAGATTTTTTATATTTTTCTTTAGAATTTTTTCAAGTGATAAATTTGGTTTATTTTTCTTAATTTAAAGTTGTTTTCTTATATATTTATATAGAATATGTTTTAGCATTATTTACATATTTGAATTTTAGTAATGTATAGATAGATAGAGAAAGAAAAAGGGTAGACCTTTGTGTTATTTTAATTTTAATTAAGAATTATTTTTACTTGCTTAATATTTAATACATAAAAGATCATATATATTAATTACATTAGTTTAATAATTATATGTTAGCTATATGTATTATAAAGAAAATATATATGTAAACATATTTATCATATGATAGTTTTTACATCAAAGTCCTCATAGCTCCATTTCAAACTATCATCCCTCCCACATGATGTATCATTTCTTCTCTAGGCTTCAAATCTTCAAAATATATCATGATTGAGTTTTTTCATTCCGAAGGTGTCTATTTCACTTAATACATAAATTCAATTAAAAATGGGCACCTTCAGAATGCATCACTAAGTGTTTTTGACATTTAAAAAAAAATAGATATGCTAATATTACGAGAGAGAGAGAGAGAGAGAGAGAGAGAGAGAGAGAGAGAGATGCATACATTATTTTCTAAAATGTTATCTTATTTATTCAAGAGTTTTTATTTTTATTTTTAGAATTATTTTAGAGTGAACTTTGATTTATTTTTTCTTAATTATGAGTTATTTTCATATATATTTATATATTGAATATGTTTTATTATTCTTTACATATTTGACTGTTAGTAATGTATAAATAGATAGAGAAAGAAAGAGAGAAAGGTAGACCTTTATGTTATTTTATTTTTAATTAGGAATTATTTTTACTTACTTAAGAGTTAAAACATAAAAGATCATTGTTAGTTGTGTGTGTTTAATAATAATATGTTAATTATATATGCTATAAGGAAAATATATTTAAACATATATACCATATAAAATTATTTATACTATTTTATAAAAAGCTTCAAAACAAAAATATTTTTAAAACGCATAAATTATAGTAATTAAATTGTGTTATTGCAATCCTTGTTATCAAAGTTCAAATCCTATTAAAATATTATTGGGAGTTCTCAAATGAAGATAAAATCTGCATAGAAGAATATTAGTTTACCTTAGATACGGACAGTGGCATACATATATCTATTGACTACTTAGAATTGATTTTACCTGTTAACTAATGTTTAAGCTAAAGTTCTCTTAACTAGTTAGATTGCTATCACTGTAGCTAGTTGTGTGGCTTCTGTTTGCTGGCCTATCCATAATTGTAGAGCTGAGAATCTACGGTGTTTGAGGCTCCATCTTCCCTTCTAGCATCTGCATCACTTGCCTCATACCGGGTCTCACTTCGTCGTCCTCCTAAATGCATAACAATGCTACAACTCATGCTCTTCTTACCTCTTCCATGTCTGCCTCCTCTGCAACACCCTCCTCCACAATATTAATTATGTTCCCCTGCTAAAATTGAGTTGCAGTCCATGTTGGGAAATGAAGCTTACGCGAATCTTGCACAGTTAAATCCAGATTTCTTTGCCCAAAAATGATTTCCAAAAAGGTCATACCAAAACTATAGACATCTACCTTGGGAGTGATGGGAGTACCGGAGATCCACTCTGGAGCCAAGTATCCTCTGGTTCCTCTTGTAGTGGTCAGCACGCAGCTCAAATCTCTATCCATGAGTTTTGCCAACCCAAAATCGGCCAATTTTGGGGACAAATCACCATCCAACAGGATGTTTTCGGGCTTAACATCGCTGTGAATGATGCAACCTCTGCATTCTTCATGGAGATAGAGTAGCCCTCTTGCAGTGCCTATTGCGATCTCAAATCGGGTATTCCAGTCTAGTACCTTCCCCTCACTACTTGTGAATAGTAGGGAATTCAGAGAACCATTGGGCATGTAATCATAGATCAATAACCGTTTTGATCCTTGAGCACAAAACCTCCGAAGCCTGACCAGATTGACATGCTGTATGTTTCTAGGAGAACTAATTTATGCTCAGAATTGCTTTTCATCTTGTTTTGAACCCTTCATTTTTTTCATGGCCACAAGGGTACCATCTGGTAGAGATCCTTTGAACACAGAGCAAGATCCTTCGCTTCCCAACTTAGACCTGAAATTCCTTGTTGCAATTTTCAACTCCTTGTAAGTAAACATTCTTAGAAAAGAGTCAGAGGATTCCGCATGCCTGTCCGTCGATCGCTGCTAACACCTCCGCCAAATCAAAACCGAAGAAATAGTTAGGGCAAGGGAGAGTGCACCAATGATCCCAAGAATCGGGCCTATAATATTTGTGGTTTTCGAATGTTCAGAGGGACCCACTCCAATGAAGATATTTGTATTGCTTTTTGTTAAAGTAGAGTTGCGTATGTTTAGCAAATCTCTGGACCAGATTTGGTAGGGCCCTGAAAGTGGTTCGAAAGCAAATGCGGTGCACGAGCAGTTGCGGAGGTAGGCTTTGTGGCAATCTTTCTTTGTGGGTGCAGAGTATGAGAAAGTGTAATCATCATGCAACGTGACTCCAAGGTCGATGAATCGATCAGTGCTGCAGTTTAATGGGCTCTGCCGAACACACCCACTTGACGCCCAATCTTGGGAAAACCAGACATGATTGTCTATGGGTTTGAAGGCTTCCACGCAGCTACACGACTGAAGATTTCTAGAGTCACAGGTTCCGTACGCACCATAGGTACCATATACGGTGCACCCATCTCTGGGCACAGACCAGAACATATTCCAAGTACTCCTTACGAATGCATATAGGCACCCTGGTCCAAACTTAGCCACCACAAAATGTGCCAGAACATTGACGACGGTAGGAACCAACATATAAGGCCTTGTTTGTTCTGAGGAAGGAATTGGAATTTGGGGCCATCTTCCGGTTATGTCTTGATATCCTTAGTTTGGGTGATGCACTGATATTTGAACCAAAATTGGAAGATGGTTTTCATCTTTCCATTTTGGGGAAAAAATGGGAAGCACATATTCCACCAAAATACGTGGAATTCATTTGAAAACCTGGTTATGGTACTTTATTGCTCTACTTTTTATTGGCTCATTTCCCAAAATTGGCTCATCTTCCTAAAAATTTCTCATCTTCCCTTTCAACCAAATAGTCCAATTTATCTTCTGGTAATGCAAAACCAGAATATCAAAACCTTATTATGAGATAATAAGGTTTTGGGCCAAATTCCAATTCCACAAATAAGGTTTTCAATTCCGAACTTAGTCACGACAAAGTGTGCCAGAATATTGACGGTAGGAACCAACATATAAGTGAAATACAAACTAGAGCCGTTACTTTCAATGCTGATATTGAAAATATGTTTGTCTACAATTTTTGGCATTGCACTGAAAATTGTGCCATCCCAAGTTCTGGTCACCCAATACTGTACAGAATTGTTCCATTTTAGCACAAATTGTTTGGCCCCAGCCGAATCCCTCTATAGGGAAAAAAGCCCAGGAGCAGGATTCGTTGAGCTTTTCCAAGAGATTAGCTTTTGCTATCCACTGAATCTCATCCCGGGTAACAAGGTATCTACAGGATTGCCGAAACTCTGCCAAACAGTATTAGAGTCACTGTTATTGGGCAGCATTAAGAAATTACTAGAATCCATTAACACAGCCCAGGATGTCGTGTTTGTTGTGTTGACTAACCAAATAGATGTACCTTCTACATCGAACAGAACCAGATTACCTTCTCTTGATAGCATCAAAATGATAGACCGGTTTCTAGCGGGTGTGTCCCTGTTGGCCACCCAAACATAAGTCTTTTCTAGAATTTGGGCATACCAGATGCCAATATACTAAAAGGATTGAAAAAAGAGAAAAATATATAGCAGATTTAAAAACTAAATAGCAAACACAAAGACATGATTTATCCTGGTTCACCAATATATAAAGGCTCTAGATGAATACAATGAAAGGTTTGTAGAACCGAAGGGTCATAATAAAATACATAAGAAAATAGATTATCTGTTGGCCTTCACATCTAACAAACTCCCACCTGAAGGACAAGCATACTGCAACTGTTCACCCAATACCCTGCTGAAGTGCTACCTTACCGTTTCTTCACAAGGCCAAGAGAAGTCCTTGCACAATCAAACTTCTCTTTGCCGACAACCTTGGTGAATATATATGTTGGATTGATCTTAGTATCAATCTTGACCACTTCCAACTTTCCCTCTTCAACTACATGATGAATGAAGTGAGCATGTGCGTCAACCTGCTTAGAGTGACGTTGTGAAGAGTGATTATGAGCCATGAAGATAGCGCTGCGGTTATCACAAAACAATTTATACTCATTTTGATGCACTTTCAAATCACCAAATAGCCGCTGAAGCCAAATCATTTCCCTTGCACCTTCAGAAAGAGCTAAGTATTCAGCCTTAGCTGAAGAAAGAGGAATGCAATGCTACAACCTTGAAGCCCAACTGATGGTAGCTCCAAAAAATGTGAAGATATATCTAGTAGTAGACCTTCGTTTGTCCAAATCTTCGGCAAGATCAGAATCGGTGTAACCTTGCAGTTGAACCTGATTTCCTCCAAAGCATAATGCATAATCCAAAGTTCCTTTTAGGTACCTTAGTATCCACTTAACAGCTTCCCAATGAGCTTTCCCGGGATTGCTCATGAATCTGCTCACAACTCCCACCGCATGAGCAATGTCGAGGCAAGTAGAAACCATTGCATACATTATGCTGCCAGCTGCGGATTTATATGGAATTTTCTCCATGAAGTCCTTTTCTTCTTGTGTTTTAGGATTGTCTTGTATTACCAATTGAAAGGATTGTGCTGTATTACCGTGAGTAGAGGAATCATAATCATAGCTAATTTCATTCAACAAGTCTTCTGATGAAGAGCTTTGATGAGGCATTGAGGGCAGAATAGAGACTGGAGAGTTTGCTGTAGGATTCACATGTGAGTAGATGGGAGAATTTTGATTGCCATTATTCATCATGTCGAATAGGGGAATTTACTCTTTTGTAGGAATTTCTTCTTCTTTAGAATGAGGAAATGTATTTTCATTAAAGACTACATCCCTGCTTCTAATAATTTTCTTATCAGTTAAGCTCCAAAGTCTATAACCAAATTGTTCTTCCCCATATCCAATGAATATGAAAGGCTATGATTTGGTTTCCAGCTTGCTTCATTTTTCTTTAGGAACATGTACAAAAGCCTAACAACCAAACACTTTAAGATGGGACTAGGAAATTCTTCTTCCTTTCCATTCTTCTTCTAGAATTTCAAAGTTCAACCTTGATGAGGGACTTTGATTAATCAAATAGACCATTGTATTGCATGCTTCAGCCCAAAATTCTTTCGCCAAACCTACCTTGGAAAGCATACAACGAGCTTTCTCAAGGATTGTTCTATTAAGCCTTTCCGCTGCCCCATTTTCTTGAGGAGTGTAGGGGACAACTTTCACCCTACGGATACCATTATCTGCACAATAGTTATCAAATTCCAGTGAACAAAACTCTCCTCCATTATCCATTTTTAAACATTCAATATTTTCACCTCTTTGGTTTTCAACAAGAGCTTTGAAAATTTTAAATTTAGAAAAAACTTCTGATTTATTTGCCATCATATATATCCAAACTTTCCTAGTACAATCATCAAGGAAAGTAATGAAATATTTAGCACCTCCTAAAGACCTTACCTCAGTAGGACCAAATACATCCAAGTGCACAAGCTCCAATGGTTTTTCCTTCATCTCATGCCCATCTTTCAAGAAGCTGACCCATTTTTGCTTGCCGTAGACACAATGTTCACAAAACTCCAAGTTTGCTGATTGGAGACCCGGTAGTTGATCCCTCTTGAGTAGTGCTTCTAGGCCTTTCTTGCTCATGTGGCCTAATCTTTGATGCCAAAGTGCCGCATCGCTGCCTATGACTGTCATAGCAGCTCCCACCTCATTGATTGGTTTCAAAATATAGAGGCTACCGATCTTCTCTCCTTTTGCAATAGCCAATGAACCTTTGACTATTTTCCAAGTATCCATGAGTTCTATTTTAAATCCTTGGATATATAGTTGGCTGACTGAAATTAAATTCCTCTTTAATTGAGGAACATGTCTAACATCTTTGAGCAACAATTTTGCTCCACCTTCTAGATGCAAAAGAACTTCACCTTTCCCAATGATTTTACGTGCTTTATTGTCACCCAAAAATACTTCTCCAAATTCACCTTCTTAATCATTTTTAAAATAATCTGTACATGAAGTAGCATGGAAGGAGGCTCTGGAATCTATCACCCAAGAATCTAATTTTGAGTCGCTTGTAGAAAGAACTAGAGTAGCTTCATCTACTCCATAGGTTGTATTAGCTTCACAATTCCTCACTTTTTCTTGTGCTTTCTTGTAGAATCTACAATTTCATTTTGAGTGGCCTAGTTTGCCACAAAACTAGCACTCTCCATTTCTTCCTCTTGACTTTGATCGATTGGGTGATCTTGATTTCCTTTGATTGTAATTGTGGTTATTATTATTGTTTCTATGCTGGCTTCTTCCCCTTCTTTTGGTGCTAACCATGGTAAGAGCATCACCGGCTGGGGTGTCTTTGTTACTTCTTCTCATATCTTCACTAAGTAAAGTAGCAACCACATCATCATAGACTAGCTTCTTTGAGGAATTAGCAATGCTAACCGCTGTAACTACGGGATCCCAGCTATCCAGTAAAGAACATAATAAGATGATAGCTTTGGCTTCATCATCTTGAGTCATTCCAACCGAGGTTGCTTGACACAATAAAGTGTTCAAATCATTCACATGATTCGACATTGTAGTTCCTTCCTTCATTTTGAGCTTATAAAGCTTCTTCATAATGAAGATTTTGTTCGCAGCCAATGCCATTTCGTATGTGCTCTGAAGTTTACCCCAAACTTCTTTTGTTGTCTTTTCATTGTAGACATTAAACAAAACATTTTGTGACAGCGAAATAAAAATTGATGTCATTGCTTTATCATCAATTTTCTTCCAATATTCATCCGACATCACTGCTGGTTTATTAGCTTTTCCATCTATTGTGATTTCAAGTTCTTGCTTGATCAACAAAGAACACATCTGCACTTTCCATAGGCTGAAGTTTTTGCCTGCGAATTTCTCTATTTTTGAATCCTCCATCTCTCCAGAAATTCAACCCCGATTTCCAACCTGCACAGCCTGTGCTCTGATACCAATTGAAAGGATTGAAAATGGAGAAAAATATACATCAGATTTAAAAACTAAATAGCAAACACAAAGACGTGATTTGTCCTGGTTCACCACAAATTGTGGCTACATCCAGACTGCAGAGTATTGTATTATATCTCAAAAGTTAATTACAAATGAACAGGAGCAGCCAATATATAAAGGCTCTAGATGAATACAATGAAAGGTTTGTAGAACCGAAGGGTCATAATAAAATACATAAGAAAATAGATTGTCTGTTGGCCTTCACATCTAACATATACCAGTTGCTTCCATTTGGGATGAAGAACCCCAACTCAAATGTGCCTTTTTTTGAGATTATTGTCTGATTTCTACTAAGGGAGGCACCTGAGGAAATAGTATCTCTAGCACCACCATTACTCTTGAGCTGAGTGAACAGGGTAACTGCAAAAAGCAAGCTTAAGCATATATTTCCCATCGCTAAAGCCCCTCCGTCGTAACGATGTTTCCAAGAGAACTTCTAGGATGGAAATTCACCCAAAAGAGAAACCTCGCAACGAAGAGACCATTAAATCTAATGGCTACCTAACTGTATTTAAGTGCCCAAAAAATAAACAAACAAAAGAGTTACGGGTAAAATTTTCCTCGTGTTGTGTGTTAAAGAGTTCACAGACACGGTGCCTAGTGGACACTGCCAGTTTATTTTTCTCTCTTTCCCACTTTATGTCTATCTGTTTTGATTGTTATAGCTCCCTCTAGATCTCTCCCTCTCTCTCTCTCTCTTTTAAACATAATATAATTTTATTGGTAAACAGTTTAAATAACAAATCATAAAATTAGATCTTTTTTATTAAAAAAAATCTATAAATTAATTATAGATACATTAATCAAATAATTATATATCTTTCATTTATTTATATTATTTTTTAATTTTAATTCTATCTCATTCCTTTCAATTTGACAAGATATCTACACAACTATTAGTCATTATTGAAAAGAAATCAGTGGTTTCCAAAATGAAAAAGGTTTTAAATTAGGGAGAAGTTGCTATGAGATCATCAATCATATCAGTTTGGAAAAATAAAACTGAAAGAAGTGAATTTTGATAATGTATTCTTTTGTATTTTATTGAAATAGTAAAATTTATAATAATTTTATAAATTTTTAACATACAAGCTGATGGTATATTTGCAATAGGGATATAGTTTTATAGAAAGAGAGAAAATTTACAAATTAAATCACAAATTTAAAATGTAAACTAATTCCAATAATTTTTAATTATTATGTGAAGAAAGACACAAAATATTAAAATAAATTTCAAGCTTATGTTTAAATTAAAAATTAAGTAGAATGAATTAAATAAAAAGTCAAGTTATATCAAAATCTAAATAGTAATTAAATAATAATTTAGAAAGACTTGTAATATTTTAAAATGTCTTTTTTTTTAATTATATATCGATTGATCAAAAAAGGAGAAGTACAAAAGGAGGAGTGGGTAAGGGGAGCCTCAACCCACCAAGTTCACATCAAAATAACTATTACAAAGTAGGACAAATCATCATAGTAGATAACAGTTATTGAGAGTATAAACACCAAAAAGGATCCAATAACAGTCAGAGCAAAACTTCATTATAGTCTTCAACACAAGAGGTCCATCCTTGAGCACCCTCCATCCACACAACATTCTTCCTTTCGAAGACATGAGCGAATAATTCAAGTTTATCAAAATAGGGCCCTCTAGTATCCCTGATTTCCTTAAGCAGCTTTTTAAAAGCATCATCAAAGGCAGCCTGATAGTTCACAATGTTGGCCCATTCAAAGCCATTTTCATTTCATAGATAAACATGGTGGCATGGTCATCATGGAGAAATCTTTGCAGCATCTCCTTCTCTAGCCGCATCACACAGCAAACCTACGAAATAATTTTAAAACGTATGAGTTTTCTAGGAAACCCAGTAAGAACTCTGCCATTACCTTGAAATTTTTTCTCATTTCTAAATTTCCAAATAAACCAAAGGATGTAAGAAGAAAGGATATGCCAGAAAAGGTTAGCATCTTTTTTGAGACCAAGAATAGATCCAGTAATGATATCAAAAGTACAAGCATGTTCAGTTTGGAAATTCCAAATAGCATCCACACTTCCCTAACAAAAGAACAATCAAAGAAAATGTGCCTCATGCTCTCATGCATTTTACAAACAAGACAAGTATCAAAGCCCCCTTGTTGATCTCTAATAGTCAGTCTATCCAGCATGCGCTACCATTTGAAGCATTTAATCTTGGGGGGAATGGGGGACTTCCAAAAATTTCTAAAGTTTTCTGCCAATCAGGGGGGTTAATATTAACATACCAGATGGAATTAAGGTGGTCCAGAATCGAGGAGTCACCATTAAGGACCTTATAAATGTCTTCATCTTTAACTTTAGGGAGGAGGGATCCATCATCCCATCGGAAGGAGAGGTACCTGTGGGAGTCCACATCAATACTATGGGGAAGATTAAGAGGGGCACAAGCATTCTTAACCATGTTGAAAGTTCTTTTGTGAGAGTCAGGGAGATCAAAATTACTACTAATAGTTTGCCAGCTTATAAGGTTGTTATTATCCAAGATGTCCATAAAACACTTAATCCCTTTACTATGCCTGTATCTAGCAGAACAACCTTGGGTTAAGGCAAGAGGCTTACCATTGTGGTGGAGGTTCCACCAAATTGAACGTTCACCATGTAGAGATTTGCTATTATCAAACCTAGAGTTATAGATGTATCGACACACATGTTCCCAAGCCCTCCAAATAGATTTGAAGACCCAAGTACCCTGGACAGAGACAGGAAAGGAACTAGCAACAAGATCACTAAAGGGGAGATTTTTTGAAGTTTTGTCATGTTTGGGGACACCAGATTGAATATTATTCCTTATCAACACCTTCCAAGGTTCCTGACCATCAAGGGCCTCGAAGATCCATTTAGTAGCAAGGGAAATCCCTTGCTGCCTGAGATCTTTCAAACCCAACCCTCCGAGCTTCTTGTCAACATGGCACCAGCTCCATTTGATAGCATGGGCCTTTCTTTTTCCTTTCCCATTAGACCAAAGGAACCTTCTGACAACCTTTTGTATTTCAAACACCTTATAATTACTAAACATCCAAGCAAATGAGTAGTATATGTTGTATGAAGAGAGGATCTTTTGACAAACTTGGATCCTTCCAGAAAGGGATAGCACTCTATTATCCCATTTATTAAGTTTCTTACTAATTCTTTCCTTAATCCAAAGCCACATATCCTGAAGGGAGGGGGAGATGGAGAAGGGAATACCCAAGTATCGAACAATTTTGTGAGGACCACCCCAGGAGAATCTAGACTGATGAAGCCAGCCCGAGGGTTCCTCATCCCACACAAGAAGGATGGATTTGGATTTGGAGATGAGGGCACATGAAGCTTTCCCAAAGATATCAAGCTTTTGAGCAAGGCAATGAATATTATGATTAGAGAGCTCAAGAAAGAGCGACGTGTCATCAGCAAACTGAATATTAAGAAGCTCAGAATCATCAAGAAGAGTAATGCCCTGAACTTTAGGAGACAGAGTATCATCTCTGAGAAGTTAAAACAAAGCATCCGAGGCAATCACAAAGAGGGCATGGGCAAGAGGGCATCCTTGCCTAATGGAACGGGAAAGGGGGATAGGTTGAGAGAGATTCCCATTAACTTCAATTATGGTAGAGGTGTCTCTAAGGAGGACTTTGACATATATGCAGAATTCATCAGGGAAGCCAAATGCCTTGAGCATGGTGAGGATGAAATCCCATTCAACTATGTCATAAGATTTTTCAAAATCAAGGAGAAACATGTCAACATTTTGGTTGGAGAATTTGGCCCATTCTATAGTTTCCCAGCAGGTAATGAGGTTTTCTAGGATATATCTCCCCTTGATGAAGCCAGTTTTGGTGGAGCAAATAAATTTGGGGAGGATATTCACAAGACGAGAAGCAAGGACTTTAGCAAGAATCTTATAGGAGACATTGAGGAGCGTGATAGGGCACTAGTTTTTAATGAGAGCTTTATCCCCATCTTTTGGGACAAGTTTAACAATGCCCATATTGATGGAATTCCCAAGGGTACCCAAGTCAAAGGCTTAAGAGTAGAGGTCATAAAGATCTTTAGCAATCGAAACAATATTAGCCTTGTAGAATTCAGCAGGAAGGCCATCAGGGCCAAGGGCTTTATTATCTTTAAGCACAATAATGGCATTAGTAATTTCTTGGAGGGAGACCCTGGATTTGAGCAAGAGGACATCTACATCAAAGATCCTATTAGGAATTATACCTTTGCATTTGTCCCTAATAACTTTAGAGGCATCATTATCCTCCGAAGTAAACATCATTTTATAAAACCTTTCAAAAGCATCAGTAATATCATTAATGTTGAGAAGTTCTTTATCTTCAACAACAATCCTATCAATCCTTTCTCTACTCTATTTTTGTTTAAAGAGGTTGAAGAAGAGTTTGGATCCTTTATCACCATATTGAAGCCAATGGTTGCGAGCTCTAATGAAGGCACCCCTAACTTTGACTTGTTGATGCTTCCTCAGGGAATCCTTGGCTTGAGAAACATTTTCAATAAGATCAGGGGAGGTGGGATTCAATTGGACTTCCCATTCAGCAATGTGAAGCCGATCATTAAGGGGGTTCTCCTAAGATCTATAATCCTTAGCCTTCTTCTGGCCTAAGGTTTGAAGAACTTTTTTCCAGGAGGTAACATTCATATTCCAATGAGCAGTCTAGGAGGGGAATTGAGTAAACAAGTTGAAAGACCTAACCATTCTGATGGTGGTAAGAGCATCCTGATCCTTTAGTAGGGAGGAATTGAGAATAAACTTTTTATTATAGGGATTACAAAAATCAATAGAGTTCCTAAGGTTAATATTAGTTATGATGGGGAGGTGATTGGAGAGGGTAGAAGGGGTGCCAAAGATAGGAGAGTTTTGATGATTGGGGGAGAAGGAGAAATGATTAGAGTCAACATAAAATTGGTCAAGTCTAGAGTAAATCTGGTTAGGCCCTTACTGGAAGTTACACCAGGTAAACTAGAGACCAGAAGTCTCAGATTTAAGGCCTTCAAGGGGATCAAAGAGATTCATATGTTGTTTAAGGTGATCCCAATGGGGTTTCTCTGGGTGTTTCCACTCAAAGAGTATACCCCCAATCTTGTCATCATGGTTTTCAACCATGTTGAAGTCCCCAGCCATAATCCAGGGGATATTAGAGAGATCACGTAACCAATCCCAAAGAGAAATCCTTTCCTTAGAGTCATTAGGGGCATATAAAGAGCAAACACCAAATGAGGATCCTTTAAAATCAATTATAGCCTAGGCTACATGATTACAAGGAGAGATACTAGTGTATTGGATATATCTTTCCCAACAAGGGTTGATGAGCAAAGCAGCTCCACCCTTTCCTTTTGAGTGGTTAGTGTAAATTTTAGTAGCATCTTTCCATATACAATCAAGAGCAGAATTAAGTAAAAAATCAACTGCCTTTAGCTCTTGCAGCATGAGAAAATTGGTATTCTTATGGCACATCAAAAACCTTTTAATAATAAACTTCCTATCAGGAGACTCAAGGTCTCTAATGTTCCAAGAGATGCACTTCATGATGAAGAAGGGTTATCAGAGCTAGTAGGGGGAGCATTAAGATCTCCATTCTTCTATTTGTTCTTAGAGCCAATAGGTCTACCTTTCCTTTTAGAGGTACTAGACTGGCAACAGTTTCCGCAAAGGATTTCTTAGGGGGCAGATTATTAGTTTTAGGGGGTAGATTAGCAGTTTGAGGTGGTGGACTAGCAGAAAACCCAAGGTTAGGGCAATTAATATCCATGCCATCAGATTTAGGCTCCATGGGACAATAAACCAGTACAGCAATAAATGAACAACTAAACACTGTGAAAATTAATGAAGTGTAGAGGAGAGAGAGGCAAACCGCGTGGAGGAGAATAACTCCTCCACAAAGCAGATGCATGAAATAGCCATGTTGCCTAGATTCACAGTCACATCAAGCAGATTCACTCCGAAACAAGTGTCATGTAGTCTAAAATATCTTTTAGCTATTAAACCTAAAAATATTTCAATATAAATTTTGTATCAATATTTTAATTTTATTATTTAATACGAAGAATTGAATCATTTATTTGTAAAATTTTATTTAATAGTCTTTTTTATATAGATTAAATTATATTTTCTATATATAATTATATTTTCTTTCATTAAGTATCTCATTGTTGAAATTTTGCTAAAATATTAATTATTTTAAACTATTTATTAATTATCTCCTTCTAAAATTTACAAGATAATATATAATTATTTTTTATAACTTTGCAAATTATTATTATAAATAACAAAGTTAATATATTTATTGTAATTTTTTTAAAAATTAATATAATTTAATATAATTGTGTTATTTGATGAAAATGACATAATATTTGTAATTTAAAATTTAATTATTAGTGTGTTAATATAAAATATTGTATAATAATTTAAATATAAGGGTTCGTTTGGTTGCTGGAAATAAATAATGTTAGAATTGTCAAATTCTAGCATTTGACAATTCTTGAAGTTGTAGATATGGTTTTTGGAATATGGCTTGAATGTTTGGTTCACCTAGAATTCATAAGGAGAAGATGGAAAATGTTGTTTGCATATAGATTTCAAAATATTATAAAAAAAATTACCCCCAATTCCTTAAGTGGAATTGGAATTGATTTTCCAATTTTAGCTATTTGGTTGGAAGATTCAAACACTAGGTTTGGGGGTAAATGGGAATTAACAAGAATTAACAAATCCCTATTCCAGTTTCATGTTTTGAACACAAACATAAAAAATGTCAATTCCATAAACAATTCCAATTCCAGTCTAATTCTAGCAAACAAATGGGCCCTAAAAGAAATGGAATAAAAATTTGATTGATTATATGTGTTAATTTGAACTATTTTAAGTTGAGCATATAATAAAAATCATATAAAGATTAAAGAAAAAATCTGATGGCGAATACCAAATTAAAACAAAAACAATGAGAACAAGGTTACACTTACATAGAAAATTGTATGGAATAAAAATTAATGATGAGGCACATTTTTCTACGATTGTCTTCTCGTTGAAACTTGCCATCACAAAAGAAAAAGTTATTTGGGGGAACAAGTGGCTCCTAAACCATCTCTCATTTATTGTGTGTTTGTGGATAGGTATAGACAACAAATAATGGACACAACATCTGCACTGTCCAATATGCTAAACATTAAAAATGTCGAATTGATCAATTTTCTTTGTTTTTTAGAAATTTGGATCTGTTTAAATAGATAAAAGAAATAAATGAAATTGGTTTAAAGAGAAGATATTGAGAATGTTGTGGGGGTATCCATGAAAGTAGTGATGAAGGGTGCTCCCCTTAATACCACAAACACATAAAAGAAATAGAGAAACAACAACAATATGCAAGAACAGAAAATTGGCTTCTTATTATCTCCACAAATGTGGAATTACAAACTTTCAGAATTACAATATGCAAAGCCACATGGGCATTCCCTTACAATATTCTGTAGGACAAAGCCTCGAACTATTATGCAGATCTACTACCCAAAACTATTCTGAACTGCCTAAGACAATAATACAGCCTTCCTTATATAGGCAATTTTCCACCGCCTGGGAAGGTTCCAGAATTTTAGCCAATAAGGCCGACCAACTTAGAATTATTTTATTTTACATTTTATTACATCATAGTCAGCTCAAGATAACCTTTGAAACCCGAACAGAAATTTTGAAGAAAATTATTTTCCGCCATTTCAGGTGGCCCAACTTCCGAAGACCATAAGTCATCACCAGTTGACCCGCTCGGCTATTATAACCCCATTTCGAAAATGCCACGAAGCACTCTACAGGCTTAACCCAGGCAAGCGCTCGTCACCCAAATTTTCAACCTCATCCAGGGCCTCTAAAGCCTTCAAAACTGAGTTCAAAGTTTCTGTACCCTGCTGCCAATACCGAAAATCTTCAATATCTTCTAATATACACTTGATCTGGCAATGAAACTTTACTGGCAGAATTATATGACCAAAATGAACCTCCAAGAAAGAAATAAGATCATTCTGAGCACATACAAAAATTACCAAAAATAGTAACTTTCCATAAATAGCAGCTCTGCACAAAATAGCCCTTATTGAATACAAAAATAGAAATATTTCTGGGTGATGCAAGATTGCCCTTACACCTAGGATGCTCCTGCATCAGACACCCGAGGTAATTTGAGAAGTGACCCTGTCACGACTCAGGTGTGTAGAGGAAAACCAAGACGGCTAACCTCCTCCTTTGTCAGCCATGATGAATCTTCAATAGGTCATCCTTTCCATTTGACCAGATATTCTTCATATGTCATGTTCCTTGTGCTTCTGCCAACACGACTGTCCAGTATATCTTCGATCTCCTTAGTATCTGAACTAGTTGCTGGAATACTCCACTGTGCTGCTGTGATCTCATCTTCAACACCTCCTTCATGATACTCTGTCAGATCTGAAATGTTAAACACTGGTGAAATATTTAGCTCAGTAGGCAATTCTACCTCATATGCATTTCCTGAATCATGTTTCTTTAGTATCCTACATGGTCTGAACTTCTTCATTTTCAGCTTGTTATATGTACCAACTGGAAACCGCTCCTTCCGCAAATGAACCATGACTTCATCACCAACTTGAAATTCCTTATACCTCCTTTTCTCATCTGCCTTAGCCTTATACTGTGCGTTTATCTTGGTAATATGCTTCCTCACCTCCTCGTGGATGTTCTTCAAGTGTTCTGCAAAATCCTCAGCTTCAGCACTACTTATTTCTCCTTTATCTATCTTTCTCAATTCAGATGCATTTCTTGGACTACTTCCATATACAATCTAGAATGGTGATTTACCAGTGCTCCTGTTGACAGAATTATTATATGCAAATTCCGCCTGTGGTAAAATCAAATCCCATCTTGTTGACTTATCTCCAACCAAACATCTCAGCAAATTTTCCAAACTCCTATTCACCACCTCTGTCTGTCCATCAGTCTGTGGATGATGTGATGAACTGAACTTCAAATCTGTCTTCAACTTCTTCCACAACGTACGCCAGAAATATCCAACAAACTTAGTGTCTCGATCTGAAACTATGGTCTTTGGCAAACCATGAAGTCTCACTACTTCTCTGAAAAAAAATTCTGCTACATGAACAGCATCATTAGTCTTCTTGCAGGGAATGAAATGTGTCATCTTCGAAAATCTGTCAAGCACTACAAAAATTGAATCATGTCCCCACTGAGTCCTCGGTAAACCAAGAACAAAGTCCATGCTGATATCCTCCCAAGGCTTCTCTGGTACAGGTAATGGCAGATACAATCCTGTATTCTGCTTCACTCCTTTTGCCATCTGACATACTCTGCAACTCTGTACAAACTTCTTCACATCTTGCTGCAATTGTGGCCAATAATAATTCTCACCAACCAAAGCAAGGGTCTTATCACGACCAAAATGTCCAGCCAATCCTCTGCTATGCTTCTCCTTGATGAGATTCTCCCTCATAGAACTTCGTCGAATGCACAACTGACTCCCTCTGAATAACATATCATCCTAGATGATGAAATCCAACCATTTTGTCTTGTCTAGAGTAACAGGTTCTGTACAAGCTTTCCAAACTTCACCAAAATCAGGATCCTCTGGATACAAATTCTTGAGTTCCTTGAACCCAACCACTTCAATCTGCATTTCTGTCAGCAATAGTTGCCTTCTGCTAAGAGCATCTGCAACCCTATTAGACTTTCCACTCCTGTGTTTCAAAACAAATGTATAACTCTGCAAAAACTCAACCCATTTCAAATGCCTCTGATTCAACTTTCCTTGACTATTCAAATATTGCAAAGCTTGATGATCAGTATACAAAAAAAACTCCTTAGGAAGTAGATAATGTCTCCACTTCTTTAATGCCTGAACTATAGCATAAAATTCTTGATCATAAACAAAATATTTCCTCTTGGCATCATTTAACTTCTCACTGAAATAAGCAACAGGTTTACCTTCTTGGCTCATAACAGCTCCTATTGCAGTACCACTAGCATCACAATCTACTTGAAACACCTTATTAAAATCTGGAAGTGCTAAAACAGATTGTTCTGTAACTTTTTGTTTCAACAATTGAAAACTCTTTTCTATCCCCTCTCATTGTTTCAGTCAAGGGTCCACAAACACTGCTAAAATTTTTGATAAACTTTCTATAAAAGCTAGCCAAACAATAAAAAGATCTTACCTCGGTAGCACTCCTTGGGGTAGGCCATTCAAGGATAGCCTGTACCTTCTTTGGGTCCATTTTTAGACCTTCTCCTGAAACTACAAACCCCAAATACACTAACTCTTTTTTCATAAAACTGCACTTGTTCAAATTAATCAGCAATTTCTCTTCTCTCAACTTCTCAAATACCATACGAATATGCATCATATGCTCATCCAATGTCTTACTAAAGATCAAAATATCATCTAGGTAAACAATGACAAACTTACCCAGAAATTCTTTCAGAACCTCATTCATGAGCCGCATGAAAGTGCTCGATGCATTGGTTAGCCCAAAAGGCATGACTAACCACTCATACAGTCCTTCCTTTGTCTTGAAGGCAGTCTTCCATTCATCTCCTTCTCTGATCCGAATCTGATGATATCCACTTTTCAGATCTATTTTTGAAAAATACACAGCTCCACTCAAACAGTCCATAATATCATCCATTCATGGCAATGGAAACCTGTACTTGATTGTGATCTTGTTTATTGCCCTAGAATCTGTACACATCCTCCACTCTCCATTCTTCTTTGGTGCTAATACCGCTGGTACAGCACAGGGACTCAGACTCTCTCGAATCAACCCCTTCTGCAATAACTCATGTACTTGTCTGTTCAACTCTTCACTTTCTACTGGTATCATTCTATGTGCTGCCTTATTCGACAAACTCGCTCCTGGGATCAAGTCCATCTGATGACTGATCTTCCTGACTAGTGGTAATCCATCAGGCACATTATCGGATACAATATCCTGAAACTCATTCAACAAATCTGCAACTTCTACAGGAACATCTTCTACTTCCTCTTTACCAGCTTTTGGAATTAAAGCAAAACATGCATGCTCATGCCTCATACCATCTAGAAATTTTCTTCCATCAACAAATATTATTCGTGCATTAGCACATACCTTTTCTTCGGTCTCCTTCAATGGCTTTAGCTTATGTCGCACTCCATCCTTTGTCAGAGAATAGGTATTCGCACGACCATCATGTACAGCACATCTGTTAAACTGCCACGGTCTACCCAATAACATATGACATGCATCCATAGAGATGATATCACATAGTACCTCATCTTGGTACCCGCCGATCTTGAACTTTACCAGGCATTGTTCATTGACCATGACCTTGTGGTCATCCTGTACCCAGGCAATCCGATATAGATGTGGGTGTTTCTGTCTCTTGAGCTTCAACTTTGTCACCATCTCTTCTGACACCAAATTGTCAGTGCTTCCACTATCAATAATCACATCGCAACATTTACCTTCACACTTGCACCTGGTGTGAAACAAGCTCCTCCTTTGCTCAAGTTCATTCTCACCACTCAACAGGACTCTTCTGTTAATCAACATTTCTCCTCTTTCAGCATCTTCAGAATTTGATGATCTGGCATCTTCATCTACATGTGCAACTCTGGCCTGGCCTTCATTTCTCCTGTCTATTCTGCCTTGGCGCTAAGGATATTCAAATTCCCTATGACCTTCTTCTCCATAGTGAAAACATGTTCCACGGAAGCCACCTCTTCCAGATCCTTGTCCTCTTCCCCTTCCTCTGTGGTCTCTATTATTCTGATCCTGGAAGCGATTGAAATTGTTTCCTCTCTGATTCTGACTGCTACTGGCCTCATCTTTCTTTTTTGGATCTTCATTTCGGCCACCATATGACCATCCACCAGATCGTCCACCGCAACCTCTTCTATTTTATCTGCTCTCAAACTTCTTGTTCAGCTTTTCCTCTACTTTTAGGGCAAACTGGTATGCCTCTTCAATACTATTCATTCGAACCAGATTCAACTCATCCTGGATGCTTGGCCTTAATCCATTAAGGTATCAGGCAACTTTCTCCTTATCAGCTTCGGCATGGCCTGTTCTGATGAGGAGTCGATAGAACTCCTCTGTATACTCCTGAACAGATTTTCTCGCTTGCTTCAAACTTTGCATTTTCTTCAGTAGGTCAAGCTCATAATCAACAGGAATGAACTGTCGCTTCAATTTTTCCACCATCCGATCCCATCTTGTGATTTTATCTTTCCCTCTTTTATTTCGCTCCAATTGAATTTCTTGCCACCAGATCTTCGCATGACCTTTCAGTCTGGCCTTCGCAAATTTGACCCTATTAGGATCCTCAACATCTTCATACTCAAAATACTCCTCACATTCATTGATCCAGTCGATCAATTCCTCTGGGTTAAGATTTTTAGAAAATGTAGGAACCTCAATCTTAGGTCTTTTTCCAATCTTGGAAATCGCCCGAAAAAGTCTTTCTTCCTCCTGGTTCACAATTTCAACTTCTCCTTCTTGATATTCTTCTTCGGCTTCATCCTCGCTTTCGTCTCTGACATTAAGATTCATCCCTCTGTGAATCTCTTCTTGCAATGCTCGCACTTGTCTCTGCAGCTCTCTAACCCCAGGTGTTACAACACCAGCTCTTCCACCACGTTGCCTCCGTGGAGGTATTTTCGCGATGCGCGCTGAAACCCTAGCCACGGTCCTGGTGCAAACTACCTCACGGTCAGCGATCTGTTTACACACTCAAGAAAACCTGCTCTGATACCACTTGATGAAGGGTGCTCCCCTTAATACCACAAACACATAACAGAAATAGAGAAACAACAACAATATGCAAGAACAGAAAATTGGCTTGTTATTATCTCCACAAATGTGGAATTACAAACTTTCAGAATTACCATATGCAAAGCCACATGGGAATTCCCTTACAATATTTTGTAGGACAAAGCCTTGAACTATTACGCAGATCTACTACCCAGAACTATTCTGAACTGCGTAAGACAATAATACAGCCTTCCTTATATAGGCAATTTTCCACCGCCTGGGAAGGTTCCAAAATTTTAGCCAATAAGGCCGACCAACTTAGAATTATTTTATTTTACATTTTATTACATTATAGTCGGCTCAAGATAACCTTTGAAACCCGAACAGAAATTTTGAAGAAAATTATTTTCTGCCATTTCAGGTGGCCCAACTTCCGAAGACCATAAGTCATCACCAGTTGACCCGCTCGGCTATTATAACCCCATTTCGGAAATGCCACGAAGTGCTTTACAGGCTTGACCCACGCAAGCACCCCTCACCCAAATTTTTGACCTTATTTGGGGCCTCTAAAGCCTTCAAAACTGAGTTCAAAGTTTCTGTACCCTGCTGCCAATACCAAAAATCTTCAATATTTTCCAATATACACTTGATCTGGCAATGAAACTTTACTGGAAGACTTATATGACCAAAATGAACCTCCAAGAAAAAAATAAGATCATTCTGAGCACATACGAAAATTACCAAAAATAGTAACTTTTCATAAATAGCAGCTCTGCACAAAATAGCCCTTATTGAATACAAAAATAGAAATATTTCTGGGTGATGCAAGATTGCCCTTACACCTAGGATGCTCCTGCATCAGACACCCGGGGTAATTTGAGAAGTGACCCTGTCACGACTTAGGTGTGCAGAGGAAAACCAAGACGGCTAACCTCCTCCTTTGTCAGCCATGATGAATCTTCAATAGGTCATCCTTTCCATTTGACCAAATATTCTTCATATGTCATGTTCCTTGTGCTTCTGCCAACACGACTGTCCAGTATATCTTCGATCTCCTTAGTATCTGAACTAGTTGCTGGAATACTCCACTATGCTGCTGTGATCTCATCTTCAACACCTCCTTCATGATACTCTGTCAGATCTGAAATGTTAAACACTAGTGAAATATTTAGCTCAGTAGGCAATTCTACCTCATATGCATTTCCTGAATCATGTTTCTTCAGTATCCTACATGGTCCGAACTTCTTCATTTTCAGCTTGTTATATGTACCAACTGGAAACCGCTCCTTCCGCAAATGAACCATGACTTCATCACCAACTTGAAATTCCTTATACCTCCTTTTCTCATCTGCCTTAGCCTTATACTGTGCGTTCATCTTGGTAATATGCTTCCTCACCTCTTCGTGGATGTTCTTCAAGTGTTCTGCAAAATCCTCAACTTCAGCACTACTTATTTCTCCTTTATGTATCTTTCGCAATTCAGATGCATTTCTTGGACTACTTCCATATACAATCTGGAATGGTGATTTACCAGTGCTCCTGTTGACAGAATTATTGTATGCAAATTCCGCTTGTGGTAAAATCAAATCCCATCCTGTTGGCTTATCTCCAACCAAACATCTCAGCAAATTTCCCAAACTCCTATTCACCACCTCTGTCTGTCCATCAGTCTGTGGATGATGTGATGAACTGAACTTCAAATCTATCTTCAACTTCTTGCACAACGTACGCCAGAAATATCCAACAAACTTAGTGTCTCGATCTGAAACTATGGTCTTTGGCAAACCATGAAGTCTCACTACTTCTCTAAAAAACAATTCTGCTACATGAACAGCATCATTAGTCTTCTTGCAGGGAATGAAATGTGCTATCTTCGAAAATCTGTCAACCACTACAAAAATTGAATCATGTCCCCGCTGAGTCCTCGGTAAACCAAGAACAAAGTCCATGCTGATATCCTCCCAAGGCTTCTCTAGTACAGGTAATGGCTGATACAATCCTGTATTCTGCGTCACTCCTTTTGCCATCTGACATACTCTGCAACTCTGTACAAACTTCTTCACATCTTGCTGCAATTGTGGCCAATAATAATTCTCACCAACCAAAGCAAGGGTCTTATCACGACCAAAATGTCCAGCCAATCCTCCGCTATGCTTCTCCTTGATGAGATTCTCCCTCATAGAACTTCATGGAATGCACAACTGACTCCCTCTGAATAGCATATCATCCTGGATGATGAAATCCAACCATTTTGTCCTGTCTAGAGTAACAGGTTCTGTACAAGCTTTCCAAGCTTCACCAAAATCAGGATCCTCTGGATACAAATTCTTGAGTTCCTTGAACCCAACCACTTCAATCTGCATTTCTGTCAGCAATAGTTGCCTTCTGCTAAGAGCATCTGCAACCCTATTAGACTTTCCACTCCTGTGTTTCAAAACAAATGTATAACTCTGTAAAAACTCAACCCATTTCAAATGCCTCTGATTCAACTTTCCTTGACTATTCAAATATTGTAAAGCTTGATGATCAGTATACAAAACAAACTCCTTAGGAAGTAGATAATGTCTCCACTTCTTTAATGTCTGAACTATAGCATAAAATTCTTGATCATAAACAGAATATTTCCTCTTGGCATCATTTAACTTTTCACTGAAATAAGCAACAGGTTTACCTTCTTGGCTCATAACAGCTCCTATTGCAGTACCACTAGCATCACAATCTACTTGAAACACCTTATTAAAATCTGGAAGTGCTAAAACAGGTTGTTTTGTAACTTTTTGTTTCAACAATTGAAAACTCTTTTCTGCCCCATTAGTCCACTTAAACTCTTTTCTATCCCCTCTCATTGTTTCAGTCAAGGGTCCACAAATACTGCTAAAATTTTTGATAAACTTTCTGTAAAAGCTAGCCAAACCATGAAAAGATCTTACTTCGGTAGCACTCCTTGGGGTAGGCCATTCAAGGATAGCCTGTACCTTCTTTGGGTCCATTTTTAGACCTTCTCCTAAAACTACAAACCCCAAATACACTAACTCTTTCTTCATAAAACTGCACTTCTTCAAATTAATCAGCAATTTCTCTTCTCTCAACTTCTCAAATACCATACGAATATGCATCATATGCTCATCCAATATCTTACTAAAGATCAAAATATCATCTAGGTAAACAATGACAAACTTACCCAGAAATTCTTTCAGAACCTCATTCATGAGCCGCATGAAAGTGCTCAGTGCATTGGTTAGCCCAAAAGGCATGACTAACCACTCATACAGTCCTTCCTTTGTCTTGAAGGCAGTCTTCCATTCATCTCCTTCTCTAATCCGAATCTGATGATATCCACTTTTCAGATCTATCTTTGAAAAATACATAGCTCCACTCAAATAGTCCATAATATCATCCATTCGTGGCAATGGAAACATGTACTTGATTGTGATCTTGTTTATTGCCCTAGAATCTGTACACATCCTCCACTCTCCATTCTTCTTTGGTGCTAATACCACTGGTACAGCACAGGGACTCATACTCTCTCGAATCAACCCCTTCTGCAATAACTCATGTACTTGTCTGTTCAACTCTTCACTTTCTGCTGGTGTCATTCTATGTGCTGCCTTATTCGGCAAACTCGCTCCTGGGATCAAGTCCATCTGATGACTGATCTTCCTGACTGGTGGTAATCCATCAGGCACGTTATCGGATACAATATCCTGAAACTCATTCAACAAATCTGCAACTTCTACAGGAACATCTTCTACTTCCTCTTTACCAGCTTTTGGAATTAAAGCAAAACATACATGCTCATGCGTCATACCATCTAGAAATTTTCTTCCATCAACAAATGTTATTCATGCATTACCACATACCTTTTCTTCGGTCTCCTTCAATGGCTTTAGCTTATGTCGCACTCCATCCTTTGTCAGGGAATAGGTATTCGCACGACCATCGTGTACAACACATCTGTCAAACTGCCACGGTCTACCCAATAACATATGACATGCATCCATAGAGATGATATCACATAGTACCTCATCTTGGTACCCGCCGATCTTGAACTTTACCAGGCATTGTTCATTGACCATGACCTTGTGGTCATCCTGTACCCAGGCAATCCGATATGGATGTGGGTGTTTCTATCTCTTGAGCTTCAACTTTGTCACCATCTCTTCTGACACCAAATTGTCAGTGCTTCCACTATCAATAATCACATCGCAACATTTACCTTCACACTTGCACCTGGTGCGAAACAAGATCCTCCTTTGCTCAGGTTCATTCTCACCACTCAACAGCACTCTTCTGTTAATCAACGTTTCTCCTCTTTCAGCATCTTCAGAATTTGATGATCTGGCATCTTCATCTACATGTGCAACTCTGGCCTGGCCTTCATTTCTCTTGTCTGTTTTGCCTTGGCGCTGAGGACATTCAAATTCCCTATGACCTTCTTCTCCACAGTGAAAACATGTTCCACGGAAGCCACCTCTTCCAGATCCTTGTCCTCTTCCCCTTCCTCTTTGGTCTCTATTATTCTGATCCTGGAAGCGATTGGAATTGTTTCCTCTCTGATTCTGACTGCTACTGGCCTCATCTTTCTTTTTTGGATCTTCATTTTGGCCACCATATGACCGTCCACCAGATCGTCCACCGCGACCTCTTCTGTTTTGTCTGCTCTCAAACTTATTGTTCAGCTTTTCCTCTACTTTTAGGACAAACTGGTATGCCTCTTCAATACTGTTCATTCGAATTAGATTCAACTCATCCTGGATGCTTGGCCTTAATCCATTAAGGTATCGGGCAACTTTCTCCTTATCATCTTCGGCATGGCCTGTTCTGATGAGGAGTCGATAGAACTCATCTGTATACTCCTGAATAGATTTTTCCGCTTGCTTCAAACTTTGCATTTTCTTCAGTAGGTCAAGCTCATAATCAACAGGAATGAACTGTCGCTTCAATTTTTCCACCATCTGATCCCATCTTGTGATTTTATCTTTCCCTCTTCTATTTCGCTCCAATTGAATTTCTTGCCACCAGATCTTCGCATGACCTTTCAGTCTAGCCTTCGCAAATTTGACCCTATCAGGATCCTCAACATCTTCATACTCAAAATACTCCTCACATTCATTGATCTAGTCGATCAATTCCTCTGGGTTAAGATTTCTAGAAAATGTAGGAACCTCAATCTTAGGTCTTTTCCCAATCTTGGAAATCGCCCGAAAAAGTCTTTCTTCCTCCTGGTTCACAATTTCAACTTCTCCTTCTTGATATTCTTCTTCGGCTTCATCCTCGCTTTCATCTCTGACATTAAGATTCATCCCTCTGTGAATCTCTTCTTGCAATGCTCACACTTGTCTCTGCAGCTCTCTAACCTCGGGTGTTACAACACCAGCTCTTCCGCCACGTTCCCTCCGTGGAGGCATTTTCGCGATGCGCACTGAAACCCTAGCCACGATTCTGGTGCAAACTGCCTCACGACCGGCGATCTGTTTAGACACTCAAGAAAACCTGCTCTGATACCACTTGATGAAGGGTGCTCCCCTTAATACCACAAACACATAACAGAAATAGAGAAACAACAACAATATGCAAGAACAGAAAATTGGCTTCTTATTATCTCTACAAATGTGGAATTACAAACTTTTGGAATTACAATATGCAAAGCCACATGGGAATTCCCTTACAATATTCTGTAGGACAAAGCCTCGAACTATTACGCAGATCTACTACCCAGAACTATTCTGAACTGCCTAAGACAATAATACACCCTTCCTTATATAGGCAATTTTCCACCGCCTGGGAAGGTTCCAGAATTTTAGCCAATAAGGCCGACCAACTTAGAATTATTTTATTTTACATTTTATTACATCATAGTCGGCTCAAGATAACCTTTGAAACCTGAACAAAAATTTTGAAAAAAATTATTTTCTGCCATTTCAGGTGGCCCAACTTCCGAAGACCATAAGTCATCACCAGTTGACCCGCTCGGCTATTATAACCCCATTTCAGAAATGCCACAAAGCGCTCTACAGGCTTGACCCGCGCAGGCGCCCGTCACCCAAATTTTTGACCTCATCCGGGGCCTCTAAAGCCTTCAAAACTGAGTTCAAAGTTTCTGTACCCTGCTGCCAATACCGAAAATCTTCAATATCTTTCAATATACACTTGATCTGGCAATGAAACTTTACTGGCAGACTTATATGACCAAAATGAACCTCCAAGAAAGAAATAAGATCATTCTGAGCACATACAAAAATTACCAAAAATAGTAACTTTCCATAAATAGCAGCTCTGCACAAAATAGCCCTTATTGAATACAAAAACAGAAATATTTCTGGGTGATGCAAGATTGCCCTTACACCCAGGATGCTCCTGCATCAAGTAGTAGGAAGGCACAAAAAATATTTATTCTATGGGCTTTAGAAACTTTCAAGAAATAGCAAATGACTCTCAAAAGATTAGAAAGAAAATGGATTTTATTTGAAGGGTTTTTTTTGTTGGGTTAAAAACATCCAATTCAACTGTCGTAATGTAGTGGCAGCGTAAGGTTTGATTCTCACTCCCTTTACCATACCACCTGCAACTCTTTAACCTCAATTAATATCCTTCTCGTATACTACACTGCAATATGCAAAAAAAAATTGTCAATTACCCTCTACAATAGACAAAAATTACAGTCAAAGTATACATTTGTAAATTAAATTTTAACAGAAAGAAGGGGCCAACGGATTAACACGAGTAAAGAAATCTTATGAAACATATTTTCAGAGACTCCTACAAATTCAACCCCCAAAAATGGTATGCTCTATTTTTTCGAGAAGGATGTGACAAACCAAAGAGATGTTTGTCAAGATTCATATTTGCCAAGAAATCATATGTGATCTTACTTTTAATCTTGTGTCCACAATGATAATAAGCTATCTCAACTTTAGGGGATTTCTATTACGCTCGGCGTGCTCTCACTCATGCCCTTTTTTCTCATGTTCTTGTTCTCCAGTCCGAAGCTCAAGCCCTCACGGTGAGTGGTTGGACCCAAGGGTGATACAAACTGGTTGCTATAATTCAATACACTTTTTTGGAAATTGCATTTCTAGCAAAATGTGAGCACAATGGCACCCGTTGGCTCTGTTGTGCACGGGGATGGTGACAAGATGAGTACACGAGGAACAAAGACTGTTTTACGAGAATCTTCTTCATGACAATCTCATGACCATTTCTCCATACTCCCTACCACCACAAATAGTCATCGCACAGGAAAAATTCACTGAAAAGATTTCACACTTTGATGAACTCCAGTTTGGTCCTTTGACAAAACAATCTTTACATGTGAAAATTTCACTGGAAATATTTCACACTTTTATGCTTTACACTCATACAAACGCCTTGTGACACTAAAAGCATTACACATGAGACTTTACATTTCATCCCCAACAACTTCAGGATGCAAAGAAAAATGGCAGGGCATGCAGTAGTTTTTTTCGTATCTAGCACTACGCCACATCAATCCTATGATGCAGTTCATCAAAAACTCACTTTGAAATAGTGTTAAGAAATTAGTGTTTCTCCTTGAAAAAATAAAATAACTATGAGGATGAAACGAAGCGTGATGGAGGAAATGATAGAAAATATAAAGTGCAATGGAGGAAATGATAGAAAATATAAAGAGCGCAATGAACGGACAAGATGCTTCCAATGGTCGTTAGTGGTATTTTTAAACTTTGAACCGTCGATCAACAAAATCAGCTCATCTTTTTCATATAGAAAATGCCTTTAGTGTAATTATATTTTTAGTTAGCATAGCTAGTAATTGCAACTCAGTTTACAATTTTTATGCCGAATAGATGTTATGTTATTTAATTTTTTAGTTTTATCCTTTTTTATTTGTAGATACGATTGTTCATGAATAATTAAGATATATAAACAACCTTATAATATTGACACCAAAAATTATTTAATTCTAAATAAGAATCAAATCATTTGTCCTTTATGTTAACACCATTACCTCACTTTACATTTAAAACATATAAATACAAAAATATTTAATGTACACATTAGCGAATTGGTGCAATGATCTTATCACAAAAGCATGAGATAGATGTGATGCGATATGATCCCCATCTTTTTGATAGTAGAAATCTCCACAAGGCTGGGCCTCTTGATGGAGGAAGACTCAACACATAAAATACTGGAGATAACAGAACAAAGTAAAAACAAAGCACTCTCAGAGATTTAAAATAAGAAATTTATATTAATGCCTTGGTATTCTGATTACACAGAGGGCTGCCAGAAAGCTCATAATATCTCAATATACTTCTGCAGAGATAGAGAATTTTTATGGACCTCAGACTGAGAGAAACATTCCTGTTCTTTCAAAATAATTCTGCCCAAAAACATCTAGAAAGTGCCTGGAATATGTCCGATTGAAGAAACGTCAGAGAAAAAACAATATAAAATATATTGCATTTAATATGGTGGTTGGTGGTTGCAAAAAGAGCTAGTCGCATGATCACATAAATGAAATAAAGGTTATGTGATCATGCAAAAAGTAAAAGAGGGGGCCCACACAAAATTAAGTTATCGCATAAGGAAAAAACTTAGCCAAAACAAAAGGCAGTCGCATGATCTCATGAATAAAATAATAGTCATGAGATCATGCGGCAAAGGGCAAAAAAAAGCGTTGGGCAAGAGAGTGGTCGCATGATCTCAAGGCTGGAAAGTATGCCTTGCAATCATGTGACAAGGCAAATAGAGCGGCTGGTAGGTAAGGTAGATAAGCGGTAGACAAGGAAGATTATTATTGCCAAGCTAGAAACCACATCCGCTAACACTCCCCCTTAATCTTCACTGTTATGTATGTCCGCAATGCTGATTTCTTCTCGAAGATGAGCAAAAATGTTCTTTGCCAGTGGTTTTATGAAAATATCAGCAAGTTGTTCATTTGACCTACAAAATTCAAGATGAATGTCACCATTGTTTACCAGTTCTCTAATAAAATGATATCTAGTATCAATATGTTTTCTTCGTTTATGAAATACATGATTTTTGGATAAGGCAATTGCTGAATTGTTATCACAATAGATCTTCGTAGCTTCTTTTTGATGATGCCCCAAATCTGAAAGTACTCTCCTCAACCAAACTACTTGACAAGATGTTGATGTTGCTGCTACATACTCTGCTTCAGCTGATGAGAGAGTGACAATAGGTTGTTTCTTTGATGCCCAAGAGATAGCACCAGAACCTAGATGAAAAATGTATTTGGAAGTGCTTTTTCTATCATCCATGCTACCTCCCCAATCACTATCTGTATATCCAATCAGTTTGTAATCGTCTGAAGAAGTATACAAAATTCCAAAATTCTTTGTTCCAGCTATGTATCTCAAAAAAAAATTTCCAGCTTTCCAATGTGACTCTTTCGGTTTCTCCATGAATCTAGAAATAAGGCTAACACCAAACATGATATCCGGTCTTGTGGAGGTTAAATACATGAGGCTAGCCTCTAATCTTTTAAATAAAGTTGCATCTACACATGGACCTTGATCATCCTTGCTAAGCTTCAAACCCAATGCAACTGGTGTAGGGGCTGGATTCACATTAGTCATCTTAAATATTTTCAACAATTTACGAGCATACTTGCTTTAACATATGAAAATACCTTGATCATTTTGACTTACCTCCATGCCAAGAAATTATCTCATGAGGCTTAAATCAGTCATATCAAATTCCTTTTTCATGGCTACTTTGAATGTGTTAGTTTCCATATTTCCTGTGAATATCAAATCATCTACATATAAACAGACTATCAATATTTTTTCTTCATCATTCACTTTGACATACAAAGTAGGTTCATTACCGCACTTGTTAAAGCCATTGTTTACAAAATAGGAATCTATCCTGTTATACCATGCTCTAAGAGCTTGTTTCAAACCATATAATGCCTTTTTCAATCTACATACTTTATGTTCTTCTCCCAAAACTTCATAACCAGGTGGCTGACTTACATACACTTCTTCTTCCAAAATTTCATTTAAGAATGCTGATTTTACATCCATTTGATAAACTTTCCATTTGTTTTGAGCTGCAATAGATAGGACCATTCTTATTGTATCCATTCTTGCTATGGGTGCAAATGTTTCATTGAAATCTATACCTGGCTTTTGTGTAAAACCTTTTGCCACTAGTCTTGCCTTGTGCTTTGCTACTTTACCATCAACATTATACTTTGTTTTATAAATCCATTTAACTCCAATCACATCCTTGCCTTTAGGAAGTTCTACTAGATCCCAAGTTTCATTCTTTTCTATTGACTGAATCTCTTCATCCATGGCTGTAATCCATTTGTCTTCTTTTATGGCTTCTTCAAAATAAATTGGATCAGCTTGTGTTAACAATGCAAAATCGCAACAAAAATCAGCATTTTCATCTTCTTGAGTTTCATCATAAATCTCTCTAAGACTTCTTGTCTTCTTTGATGTGTTTATGGACCTAGACCTTAAAGATGCAAGTGTAGGATCAAAAGATTCGCTACTGTTATTATTTATTGTAGTGGGATTTGGAGTGCTAGGTGCTCTTGATGGTGTTGCAGGAGCATTTACTTGTATAGGAGGATTTGCAACCTGATTCTCATCTTCTTCATTCTCTTTTAGGACATTAGGTGTACTTGAATTTATTTTATCTATGCTACCATCCCATGCCTCTTCTTCAACAAATTCAACATCTCAGCTTACTATTAACTTCTTTATAATGGGATTGTATAGCTTATATGCCTTTGAATGTTCACTATATCCCACAAATATACATTTCTCTCCTTTGTCATCTAATTTTCTTCTCAACTCTTGAGGTATCAATGAGTATGCCACACATCCAAAAACTCTTAAATGTGATATGTTATGTTTTCTTTTGCTCCAAGCTTCTTCTGGTGTCTTATTTATCACTGCTTTTGTTGGACACCTATTCAAAATATATACCGAACATGCAACTGCTTCAGCCCAATATTCATTTGGTAAGTGTTTAGCTTTTATCATGCTACGTGCCATTTCCATGATTGTTCTATTCTTTCTATCTGCTACTCCATTTTCTTGAGGTGTGTACCTTTCTGTAAATTGTTTGTTTATGCCATTTTCCTTGCAAAAATTCTAAAAATCAGTTGAGAGATACTCTCCACCTTGATTGGTTCTCAATGTCTTAATAAAATATCCACTTTCTTTTTCAACTTTTGCCTTGAACTCTTTAAAAATAGCAAACGTATCAAATTTATACTTCAAGAAATAAACCCATGCTTTTTTGCTGAAATCATTAATGAATGTTATGAAATAAAGTTTTCCACTTATGGAAGGTGTTTGCATAGGTCCACAAATGTCTGAATGTACTATCTCTAATGGTTGTTTTTCTCTATATGACTCCCCAACTCGAAATGATTTCCTATGTTGCTTTGCCAATATGCAGCTCTCACATGTGGTTTTAAGTGGCTCTATTTGTGGCAACCCATAAACCATTTTCCTCTTGGGTTACCCCACAATAGTGGGTTACACTTTTTTAGAGATGCTAATTTTTGCTAAAATAATAGATTTTTAAGAAAATATGATGATTTAAGCCTCAAGAGGTTCCATTTAAAGGATTTCATTACAAATGGTTAGCTCAAAGCCTCTTAGATAAAAAAAACATTGATATAACATCTATAATCTTCATTCATACCTATAGTGGAGTCTCCTTCGCACCTATTAAAATGTTGGCAAAAAATCACTTCAAATTTATCTTTTGAAAAATAAAATGAATCCATTTGATAAAACTATCTATGTAGTAAGGTACTATATAGAAAAATATTTCCAATGATTATAATGTTAATATATATTAATTCTATTATGACTTTGTATTTTTAGTTTTACTAAAGATAGATATTTCACCGTATGTCTACCTCTATGTTTGATGCTTATGAAAAAATAGTAAATCAGAGAAAAAAAATTCTAAAAAATATCTATTCCCTAGACATTGAAGTTATCTTTCTATCAAAAAAAATAAAAATAAAATTGGACAAACACACGACAAGTTATAAGCTATGTAGTCAAGGTATGTCAAAATTATAGTTTAGTCAACTTAAAATATTAATAAAATATGAAATAATAATGATAATGTCATCAAACCAATTGCATGCCCTTCATATGGATGTTAAAAAACTAAATTCAAAAGAATCACATTGATATTTATTTTAGAAAAGTTGTTATGCTCTATGAAAACAATGTAACTCTTTGAAAATGACATTTTCAACAACATACCAGTTTTCGTGGGAGAAAGAAAAAATCATTCAAATCAATTCAAAAATAAAAATAAAAAATATATTTAGAATCTAGACAAAATATTCTAAAAGACTCTAATTTACTTCATCTTCTAATTTCAAATGGTTCAACAATAATATGCATCTGAATTTGATTTTTTTTTTTAAATGTAGAGTTCAGTGTCTGTTCAAGCAAAAAAGTGTAACCCAGTATTGTGGGTTCACCCTCTTGTATAATAGTTGTAATCCTTTGAAGTTTAAATACCCAAGCCTTAAATGCCATAGCCAAGATTCATTTTTGTATGAGGCTTTAAAAGCTATTTCAGCAACCTTTTGTAAACCTTGTGGCTCTATCATTAATCCATTTTGAATTTTTAATGGGAACATCCTATTCTTAGTCATTTCAACTCTTGCAATCAGCCTATTGCTTGGTTTCTTATCTAGGATCACACATTCACCATTCTCAAAATATATTCTATATCTTTTTTGTACCAATTGCCCAATACTTATAAGGTTGTGTTGTAATCCGGGAACATAGTATACATTTGAAATTTGTTTATCTTCACCTTGTTTTATTTTTATGTTAATTGACCGTTTGCCCATAACTGAAACTTTTTGATCATTTCCCAATTTAACTTCTGATTTTACTGAATCATCTATTGTTGCAAACATCTCCTTCTTACAACTCATGTGGTTACTACACCCACTATCTAAAAACCATAGTTCTTTAGAACTTTCTTGTGTTACATTGCATGCTATCAATATTGTGTCCTGTTCACTAGTGTTTGACTGATTTTCATTTGTGAAATGTGCCTTTTGCTTATTCAAATCACATTGCTTTTTCCTACATTCTGATGCATAATGCCCAAATTTTCTACAGTAATGACATTGGATGTTAGATTTGTCATACCTTTCTCCTTGATGATGGCTTTGAGAGTGACTGCTCTCCCTTCCTCTTGTTGATGTAGAATGGGCATTTGGGCTTGATGGTGGTCTTCTACTTTCAAATTGTGTGTTTTCTCTTCCTCCTCTTGATGAAAAATGTCCTCTGCCTCTACTATTGTTTGATCTCCCTCTTGACTTGCCAAATGAGAGCTGAGTCTTGAATGCATTCTCAAATGATGATGACCCTGTTCGGTTCAATCTTTGCTCATGGACTAAAAGTGATCCCATTAATTCATCTACTGATAACTGAGAAAGATCTTTAGCCTCTTGAATGGCTATTACTACAGCATCAAATTTAGCAGGTAGACTTCTAAGTATTTTTTCAACAATCTTTTGATCTTCAATAGTGTCTCCATAGGTCCTTAATTGATTTACTATAGACATTGCATAAGTGAAAAAAACATCTATTGAATCTGAGTCTTTCATTTGTAAATTTTCAAAATCCCTTCTAAGTATCTGCAATTTTGCCATTATTACCTTGCATGTGCCTTGGTATGCTATTTGCAAACTGTCTCATGCTTGTTTTGATCTTGTGGTAGCTGCAACCTTTGGAAAGATTGATTCTTCCATTGCTTGTTGAATGAAAAATAGTGCCTTTGCATCCTTCTTCTTATTTTCCTTCAATAAATCTTTATCAGCTTGTGAAAGGGCCTAATATGCCTGCTGGTCTGGTGGTTCAGGAAACCCATTTTCCACTAAATCCCAAACATCTTAAGAACGAAAGAGAGTCTTCATTTTTATGCTCCAATAATCATAATTTTTGCAATTAAAAATTAGAATCTAAGGCTGAGAAATACTCCCACTGGTTCTTGCCATGGTTTACCAGTAATACTTTTTCTCCCTTTTTAACAAACCCTTTTCTTTCTTCTCTGATTTTCTCTTTACCCATGATGAAATTTTTGCCAAGAAATAATACCCAGATATTTTTGTGCTTCAATCTCCAGCAAACTTTTTTTTCTTTAATAACCGTGCTCTGATACCAATTTGATGGAGGAAGACTCAACACATAAAATATTGGAGATAACAAAATAGAGTAAAAACAAAGCACTCTCAGAGATTTAAAATAAGAAATTTATATTAATGCCTTGGTATTCTGATTACACAGAGAGCTGCTAGAAAGCTCATAATATCTCAATATACTTATGTAGAGACAAAGAATTTTTATGGACCTTAGAATGAGAGAAACATTCTTGTTCTTTCAAAATAATTCTGCCCAGAAACATCTAGAAAATGCCTGGAATATGTCCGATTGAAGAAACGTCAGAGAAAAAACAATATAAAATATATTGCATTTAATATGGTGGTTGGCGGTTGCAAAAAGAGCTGGTCGCATGATCGCATAAATGAAATAAAGGTTATGTGATCATGCGAAAATTAAAAGAGGGGGCCCACACAAAATTAAGTTATTGCATAAGGAAAAAACCTAGCCAAAACATAAGGCAGTCGCATGATCTCATGAATAAAATAATAGTCATGAGATCATGCGACAAAGGGCAAATAAAAGTGCTGGGCAAGAGAGTGGTTGCATGATCTCAAGGCTGAAAAATATGCCTTGCGATCATGCGACAAGGCAAATAGAGCAGCCAGTAGGTGAGGTAGATAAGCGGTAGACAAAAAAGATTATTATTGCCAAGGTGGAAACCACGTCCACTAACACCTCTTTCATTCTCAATAGATATAGATGTGATTTGCTTCATCCATCCTACACCCTGAGTTGCTTAAGTACAAGATAGAGAAATTCTCTGCTGAAGTCAGATTTTTGAAAAAGTGCTTGATTAGGTACATTTTTTAATTTCAGAAATGTACCGAATGAGGCATTTTTTTGAAAATCTGACCGTCCAACCATTATACTTTTACTTTTACGTTAACTTGTGGTTTCATCGAAACCCTGAAACCCTGAAACATTCTAACCAGATATAATCTTAACCAAGCCTACATAGGTGAAGCACGTGACCACACCGCTTAACGAAGCCGTTAGGGAAATGCTCTGCGGAGGTGATTCACAGGCAATGGCGACCGTAGAAGCGCCAGTTTACGGAACCAGCGGGAGTGATCACGAGGTCAAATCCGATTCCGCCACTCTGAGCGACCTGAGCTTTCTTGAGGAAGAGGAAAGTGGTGGAGATTGTGCGCTTCTGGACTGTGAAAGCCACGCTGAGAGCTCTGCTTCTCAGGACACAAAACTTTCTATTTTGAAAAGGGCGGGTCCACCAGATAGTCCAGGTACTTGCTTGATCCACTGTACATTACTCAAAATTAGCGCGGATATTTTTGGATGATTCCTCTATTTTTATTCATAATTAGCATATGAAAATGAGTCTATTATCAAGAATGTGGTCACCAATTATTGGAAGGTATTTACAGTTTCAAATATTACATGTTCATAGTCGAGGTTAATAGTTCTTATGGCTATTTTTTCACATTGAAACCTTATTTGCAGATGCATCTCATGGAGTTCTTCAGCTACTGGAATCATAAGAAATTGACTATTCATTTTCATGCTTTTCTCTCCAACCATGGCTTAAAATTCCTGATTTTCTGTATATAAAATCCTTTACACAGTAAAAGAAACGTATTGGGGTTTTCCTAAAAATCACAGAATTTTTTTTTTTGGTTATGAGATATTTGAATTCTAGAAAAAACACACACACAAACAAAAAAATTAGAAGAAATGCCTTAAATAGAATTCCTGACATTTTTTTCATCCATTTTGTATACATTGGAGTGACTGAAATTTATTGATCTGCAGAATTCTTGAAAAAAAAATCCACCCATGCCTTCATATTCCGTGATAAACCAGAAAATGCAAATTTGTTGGTGATTGCAGTCAGAGGCACAGAACCATTCGATGCAATCGATTGGAGCATTGACTTCGACATCTTATTGTACAAAATGGAGCCAATTGGCAGAACTTATCTTGGATTTCTTGAAGCAGTGGGCTTAGCAAATCGTTCCAATGAACAAGTTGCCCACTTTCATCTAAAACCCAATACAAGAGATAAGTGGCCAGAGAATGTCCCAGAAGACCATGAAAAGTCTCTGGCTTACTACGCCATTAGAGGTAGGCTAGAAAAATTGTTGGAAGAACACAAGGATGTAACTACAAATAAATATAAATTTAATTTGTACAAATTATTAGAATATATAACATATTACTAATGTAAAAAAGTACATAAAATAAATATAATCTTAATAAATTATTAGAAATATTATAATTATATATATATATATATATATATATATATATATATATATATATATATATATATATATATATATGTATATGTATATGTATATGTATATGTATATGTATATGTATATGTATATGTATATGTATATGTATATGTATATGTATATGTATATGTATATGTATATATAGGTATATATATATATATATATAATATATATATATATATATATATATATATCTTCCTTCAATACATCATCTTTCTACTTTTCAGTACATTGACATACACCTAAAGCCACTTTATCCAACTTTGCATCAATTTATTGTAACTGAATGTTACATATACATATATTGTAGTGTCTTTGATCTAAAGCTAATTTATCCAACTTTGCATAAATTGATTGTTGATTTTTTTTAGGCATTTTGTCAAGCTATTTTTGAATACATAGATGAGAGGTCAATATAATGTTGACATTTATTTTATTTTAAATATTTTAAATTAGTATATATATGTTTTATAATATTTTTAATTATATTTATATATTTTTGTTGTCAATGTTTGTTCTCTATGTTTATTTTATTCTCTATACATGATATTTATTTGGTTGAATTTACCTTGGGTTAATCTTTTTTGTTGTCCAGCCACTAAGTCATTTCCCCTACATAAATGAAAAACTAAGTATAATTATTAATTATAGGATGTCAATTTTTTTAGAATACTAAAATAATTATAAATTTATTTTAAACTATTAAATAATTAATGTAATTTTTTTTAATGAATATACATTAAAATACATATAATGTAATCTATGTTTAATGTTATTGACATTATAAATGTCTACAAAGTTTTAAATAAGAGAAAAAAAAAGACTTGAGATGGGTGTAAGGGATAATAATAGATGAAATAATGAGTAGCCCTTCGAATCCATGTATATGGAATCATTTGTAAACACTTTAATGTTAATATTAAATAGAGATTTTGTGTAGATGAAACCAAAAACTATTTATATATTACATCTATTCTAATGTATAATATAAATATAAATGCTATCTATTGGAAGTAAAAATTTGAATATATAATTTATTTTTTATATATAGTATTTGTTATACATCATAATTTAAAAGAAATACAAATATTTTAAAAATATTAAAAAGTAATTATTCATAAATATATGTTTTATAATATTAATTAAACTTTTATATCTAATTATTTATTCTAAATCATGTTTGTAAAATATAAAAACTAAAACCAGACACGGAGTCTCTAAACTTGCAAGTCTAGGCAAGAACACCTGCCCCGCCACAATGCAAGCTATCCACAATACAGAGAAACTCAGGAAAAAATATAGAGAAAAACTAAAAACTCTAGAAAAAATACAGAGAAACTTTTGCGCAATTCGTGCCCTCTACACAAGGTCGGGATCGGCAACATTTTCACTTTAATTTTCTTTTGCAACTCCTACAATCTCCTCATCTTTAGCACTAAAAAGATCTTTCAAATGCGGTTCTATGTCATCGCCTGGAACTCTAGCGATGTTCTGAATTCGAGGCCAGTTCAATAAATGGCCCTTTAATTTGTTCTGAAGAACATGGCATTCCTCTGTAGAGACTATCATTGCCGCCACATTGAACACCCTTACAAATGACAGCTTGTCTAAATAGTAAACAAGGAAATAGACTTTAAAAGATTCACCATCAGATTTCGCAGTGAGACACTGCAAATTCTTATAAACTCAATAAATAGACTTTAAAAGATTCACCATCGGATTTTGCAGTGAGACACTGCAAATTCTGATAAACTCTGGAAATAGACTTTAAAAGATTCACCATCGGAGTTTGCAGTGAGACATTGCAAATTCTGATAAACTTCCGAAATAGACTTTAAAAGATTCACCATCAGATTTCGCAATTCAGATAAAATCCATTAAATTTGGGCGCGGTTAAATTTGGAGTTAAGGAATGAGTATCGTCAGCTCTTTTTATGGAGCTCAATTTTGATTTTCCGTTGTTGAGCGTGCACTTGATGCGTACCCCAGTAATGCCTCTCCCGCAGATTGAATGGGAAGTGGCGACGACAAACAAGGCTGTGCGCGCCTGTGGATAACAAAGTTGTAACATACACATGATGTATTTTTAGCGTTCATCTTCTATATGTGATATAAGTCTTCTGTTTTCCATTCCCAAATCACAATATATGTTTATAACATCCAACTTATATGTACATGGAGATAAAATTTGACTGGGATATCCCTTTTTATTTTCAAATTGAATGTTGGGAGATTCTGTACATTAAAATAAGTTTAATATCTCCTGCTGTCCCTAAACTTTGATAAGTAATGAGAAATTTTTATTTTACTGCCTGAAAAGTCCCTTTTCTTTTGTTAAATTATTAGGGTGGTGAGTGATTCGTGTTAAACCTTGGTCGTAATGGGTGCAGAAGCTTTAATGTCGATCAAATTGAATGTTGGGAGATTTTGTACATTAAAATAAGTTGAATATCCCTTGCTATCTCTAAACTTTGATAAGTAATGAGAAAATTTTATTTTATTGCCTGAAAAGTCCCTTTTTTTCCTTAAATTATTAGGGTGGTGAGTGATTCTTGTTAAACCTTGGTCGTAATGGGTGCAGAAGCTTTAATGTTGATCTTCATCTACATCACAATGTTATTTTGGATTTAGTTGTTCATGGCTACTAAATCTGAAATAAATTATTTATTTGATTTATTCGGAAATCGCACTATTCCCTCCGAAATTCGATGAGACTCTCTGCGGGCTTAGCGGGATTCACACTCCTAGACTGCAATTCCCAATTGCAGATTGGAATTCTATGGAGTCCGTTTTCCTTACATACCCCGCATATATCAATATATTTATCAAAGTTTCCCTGAAATCAGACAGAAAAGAGAGAAAATTCATGACGTATCTGGTGAGAGGATGAAGAGCGCCGCATGCAATTTCGGTTTTGGAATTCTCTTTCTCAAGCGCCTTCTCAAATTCTGCTAGCATCCTCTTCACCCTCTCGCACAGCATAACTTCCCTGGTATTATTTTCATAATTTTCACCACTGGAATTTTGATTTGTTTCATTAATGAGAATTTCTCTCACAATAAATGCATTCTTTATATTTTCTTTAATATTTGGATACCTTACATAAAATGGCTGGAAGTTAGAACTTAATTGGTCATGCTTACAAGTATAGGTAGACCCTCGCAAGGGATACAACGTAGATCTTTCCTTTCTATCTGAAGTATCATACATATTCTCCAAAGCTTGAAAATCTCCCTCGCATATATTCTATCCAGTAAGACAATCTCCTCTGGATTGTAAATCCTTGTGAACACATTCCCTCTTGGATATCAGCATAGGTTCTGCATCTGAAGCTCCATATATGGTCTTTCCAACATGACAATCATCTCTTATTAATGGAAGATTTTTATAAAGTAGTTCTTTAGCAAAAAGGCTCCTACCAACTTCTTCAAGCAGGCTGGCAGTTTCGTATTCAAGATCTAACCTAGCAAGGTCCTGAGTATTTTCAAAATAGTCATGAACTTCATGAACTTGTGGCTCAATTTTCTGTGATGCAAGTAACTCGAGGAGTTTAAATACCTACATCAAGAAATGACACAAGATAATGCTCCTTGAATGTATAAAAATCACAACAGAGAGTCATGAGTGGTGTTGTTTCAATCTGATGAATATCATAATCCCCTGGTTCTATGACAAATCAAACTCAAACTCTTTTGTGGAGTGATAGTTTTCAATAATTGCATCCTTGAAATCTTCTTCTGAAAGGGGATAACATTCCCCAAAACTCCTAAAGCGAACCTGGAAAAATGTCAAATCAAGCAGTACCATCAAGATATGAATAAAATTGGATATTGCCTCTTAACTCCAAACACACTCCTCACAATGTATAGAGTAACTATACCTAGGACAGCCGAAGCATACGGTGGCTAAATAGGCTGAAAAAAATCAAACAAATTTTATTGCAAACATGTGCTGGATATGATCTTCCAGTTTGCTTGAATGCATTGCAGTCAATGTTCATTGCTCCATTGCTTGTCACCTCAAAAACCCCTTACATTTGTCTTCATTCATATTTAGACAAGAACAATTTCATACCTGGTCTCACATGCTTCACAACCCTAGCATATGACACTTAGTTTTCTGTACATGGATGGTCGAAGAAATACTCTTTCTGATGATTCTGTGGATGCCTGTAACTTAAGCTTAGAAATGTCTGTTAGGTCTTCCAAAAGAAAATCCTAAGATCCAAACAAGATGTAAAGCGTGCATCAAACATTCGCTATGAATTCAAACCTGATGGCACCCGCACGTATTTGCCCTGGCATTCTTGGTTCTCCCCAAGGTGTCTGCACAATCACTTCTGAAGAATTCATCAGTGCCTGTCACTTCTGACAAATTCGTCAGTGATGCATAATGTAAACTACAGAAGTAACCCCGGTTGAGTGCGGGTTAAATAAATAGCTATATAGTTGCATTCAGACTTATTAAAGTTTACGAAATCTAGTTTTTTCAAACTGTGCGGACGATTTGGATCATTAATATTTTTTTTTTGTGTTAGATTTAAATTCAATAACACAATTCTATTCATAGTTTAAGAATAAGACCAAAACATTTTACAAATGAGGAGTTGAATCCCTCTAAGTAACAATTTCCAACCAATCCAAATCTAAATTTTATGTCATAAGCTCCATGGAGTGCCAAAGCTTTTCCAAGGAAAGTATTCACCTCGAACTATAAAATTTGCATAAGAAATCAACCACCAAGCTAGTGATGTAGCTTGCACACATGTCCTATTTTACTACTTGTGAAATATAAACTTCTCTTTTATTCCATTACACCTATTCTATTCACTTCTCCTTGGTTGAATTAAGTGGCATTCATGTTTCTTACAAGACTACTCTTGAAATTTTTAAGGCCTTGAAAGAATGCATTTGAAGTTAGGACAAATGACCAAATGTATGCAATGACTTAAGAGTGTCTTAGAGGGCTAGACTTAACTTTATTTTTTTTTAATCTTAATATTATAATAGAATTCAAAAGAAGTTTTCTATTTATAAATTTGAAGTTCCAAGCCTTATTGTTCCTTGAATTGTTTAGATTTCTATTTCCTTTCTCTATTTTCACCATTTTATTCAATATCTAGGTCACCCTACTAATTATATGAAGAAAACCATATTTAAGAAATTAGTATATAAGACACTGATGGAATTCTCCCATACTCCACTCACCCAACTACCCATTAAGTTGCACTTAGAGGGATATTAATTTATTAAAATATATAGCATTCATATAATATTTAAAAATTACTTATTTATATTTAGTATATAATATAATATTAAAGTTTTATAATTTAATTAATAATGCCTCATTTAAAGAGACCACTATTAATCTGGTGATCCATGTCTTATTCATCATTGACAATTTTCCACTATGCCCGTATCTCTACGTACGCATCTGCATTCATCTTAGTTGTCGTATTTCGCTCAAGATCCGACGTTACAACATTCTTCTCCCAAAATAACATTAATTTTAAAATAGCATAAGAAAACAATTTTCGAAGCAAGGGAGGGATATCCTAAGATTTGAAACATTAGGTTTTTATCGCAATGGGCAGGAAGATATCCCCTAAGTGAGGGTTTATGTAGAAGCTACTCCATTCTCTAAAAATGTTTCCTAAGAAAAATGGCATATATGAGAGGGTATGGATGCTTCTTTGCAACAATGAGTGGATTGGCAATGATCAAGGCGGCTAGAAAAAGCATTGCGGCTGTGAGAGACATAAACAGTATCATGCTTTCAAACCGCACACACTATTTTTAATTCAACTTGGTAGTGGGATTGGGTCCATACCATCTGACTTACGACAGCCACACTGCAGGATGTACACAACGGCCAAGAAGGGTTACAGATGTCAGACATGACAGACACCACAATAGTGATAGCATGGATAGTTGTTGCACAGTCGAGCACCGAATGGTTTGCAATGTTTGAAAAGAAGACATGTCGCGTAAACCGCAAACCTAACTCTGGTTATTCGTGAGTTTATTAATACCTTTGCAGTCGCATTCACACTGCAAAACTTTTTCAATTTCATGTTTTTTTGAAACGGTGCCGATGATTCAGATGCGTTCAATTGTCTTGCATGCGTATGACATGCTAGACGGTCGTTGATTGGGTTAATCAAGGCCGAATCGTTTAATATAAGAAAGCAATTTGGTATGCAATTTGTCTGTCGAATATATGTGAATTTCCTTTTTTTTTACTTATATATATGTGGTTGAATATTTGTTTATTTTGTTAAGTTTTAATATGTAAATCGTATGGAGAATAGAAAAAAGTAAATCGTATGGATTGTGTAACGTTTAGGATTTTTCTATGATTGAGAAATATGTACAAAATTTTAGAATATGATTACTAATTCTTAGTAATGTACTCAATTTTGAATTATAAATTGTAATATTGAATTTGTGGGTGTTGATGTTTGATGGCGAAAAATTCGAAAAGTGATACCTATTTGTAATGCGTTGAAGAAATTTTAAGTAGCATAAACAATGTTTTTGTTTTTAAAAAAGTTTAAATAAATAAATTATATTTTATTTTATTTTAAATTCTATATAAAAGCATGATAAAATTTAATTTAGTAATCATTTAGTGTATTATGTTTATTATTTTTTCTTGATAAAATCTATTCTATTTTTTAGTGTGTTGTGGGGTTGTGGAGTTGGGTATGTCGAAGTGGCCCCAGTCCATATTTACATTGCATTTTCCCACATTCATTGTTACAGACGTAATTGAAGAGGCCTGATGCTAAGGAAAGCGAGCGTTGTAGCAATCACAAAAGGTGAGGGATATATTTTTGTATCATGTTTTTCTCTGTTAATGCAAACCTTTTTTTTTTGATACAATAACTGTTAACCCTCTATTGCTTTCAGCAGTGCCGTTGGAGGAATTTTGCATTCTAACTGTCGCTTTCTAGGTTATATTCAAACTCGTCTAGAAATTTCATAAAAAAAATTAAAAAGTTCACCCTTTAGGATTTATATTTGAATTGTAATGAATGTGCTAGAGACATAGTATATGGGGTCTCGTCAGTCTTTATTTTATGTTGCAATTTTGAGATCATATGCTCCAAAATGTTATACTAGATTTGAATATAATTTTTATTTCAAATTTAATATTTTTATTTCAATGTAGAAAGGGTTACAATTAATGACATTTTTTTGGGTGTAGTTAGTGTTATGTTGTTGCTGCTAAGAAAAGGGACTCTGAAAAAGCATGGCTGGCACATCGCCCCTGAGTGGAAGGTAAGGATTTTTAATAAATCCTTGCTTATTTTATGAACTTTGACTGTATCTAAACAAATTCATCTACTTTTCCATTCATCATTCTCATCGTGCATTATCATAATTCATTTTCTCAATGTATTTTATTACAGTAATCGAGATTGAATTCTATTTATGCTCTTGGTTTTGCAGTAAGTTAAAAGAGCATTAATGCCTAAATAAACCATATTTAGGCAGTCACAGCTTTACCATGTCCTGGCTTGTAAAGAATGAACTCTCGACAACTTGTGCCACATCGGAAATGTCCACAAGACAAAAGAGTCAATCAACTAAGTCAAATGTTGAATGTACAAGACGACAAAAATAAATGATTTTCCTTAAATTCAAAGAAAGAAAATAAGTTTCGACCCAAAAACTGTCAAACAGATTATGTGACACATGAGTCCATAATAAAGAAGAGCCAACTATCAAAAACACCCCAATACATCACATGTCATAAAATATAAAAGATATTAACTAAATTCGACTAACTTGTCGAATAAAAATACAAGAGTCATCGATTGACTATCATGAGAGAGAAAATCTAAATACAATAGACTAATGATCGATATAAAGAACCATAACATGCTATGAAAAAAGACCTTCCTAACAGGAGCTCCAGAAACCTACTACACACGAAAACAAGAGTGCGAGAATATTGTGGGAGTGCATTTCCACCCTACCATGAAGCAGTAACACTTCCCCAGAATCCTTCTTGACATGAAGGACACCCAGCCCAGCTAGAGGTAGTCTAACAAAGTAAAACTGACTAAAGTAATGGAATTGTGCAAATCATCAATGTTTACATCAAGTACTGTCAAAAACATCATAATGTTGAAGTGTCATTATGCATCAAAGGATTAATCAACATCATTTACCAATAATATAAAACATTTCAACTCTCAAATTCCACTCATTTAGGATAGTCAGTGGTTATCTCAAGAAGTACAACTATGCAGTTAATTTCCTATGTCAGAGAATTATCAAAACTCATAAAGCATCTAGTATGACTATGTCCTAAATACATACAAAATAAAGCCAAAGAATCACACATTTATTTGGCAAGCACATTCCTTGCTAATCCAAAAGAAAGACCATCGGTTAATGACATTACTATAATGGATAAACAAGTATTAGAAGCAAATTATAGTTAATAGTAGCCTTATAGCACAAGCACCCACCATCATCATCCAATGGTGTTGATAACCCTTCTTTTATATTAAAGACACACGATGTTGATTGACAATGGTAATATCCAATATTAACACAGTTGGCTCCATGACTTAGATTTCAATTTGGTTGAAATGTTGTGGCATTGCTACTCATTTGTGGGATATTTCATTTTCTATTTGATGGTTTTACAAGGCAAACTAGCGAACAATGATATAAAATTCTTTTAAAATTTGTACAAAATCTTCTTATTGGGAAGAAAAAAACCCTAAACAAAGATGTCGAGGGAATCCTAAATGCATTTTGAAATGTGACAATAACATTGAAGTGAAGTCAATCCAAGGAAAGTATGATCTAAATCTCCAATCCCCATGCATGGAGGGACATTTTTTGGTGCTTTTCACACCTTGGCTTCACCACCTAGTCCTAAAAGATAAGCATCTAAACACTACTACATTATCCAGATTCATATTGCATGCCACGTCTCAGACAAGTTTTCAATCTACAGTAACTTTTATATACTGCTCATTATTTGTAATGGAACTAAGATTTGACATTTTGGGTAATGACAAATTATCCCACTGTAGAAATGATAGAGAAGGGATGGCGAGGACACCTGCCCACCTCACACACATCTATATGTTAAAAAAAACATTCACTGCAGAAGCTTTTCTACTGGTTCATCTCTGAACTAATCCATATCCATCAAAACCCAATTGCAGATGTGCTAAAATTAATCATATAATAGGACAAATATATGTCTAATCTCATCATCTTGGTAATGGGGTGAGTTTTCTTGTTTTCCCAAATATTCAAAAATGTACAGAGCGAATAGTGCAGAAATCCTAAAGCTACAGAGAATCCAAAGCAACCCAATTCGATACTTTTTTTAGGCACATGTATCTGCATTCAACACTTTGCTTGCAGGACTCTCTGGATGCACATCCGTGGAAGTTGCCTAAGAGAGAATATTGCAAGAAGTGAGAAAACACTTTAGGCCAGAGCTATTAAATAGACTTGATGAAATAGTTGTTTTTGATCCTCTTAAAAACAAGGACCTGAGGAAAGTTTCCAGATTGCAGATGAGAGATGTAGCAGTAAGGCTTGCAGAGAGAGAAGTTGCTTTGGGAGTCACTGATGCAGCTTTAGACCTTGTCCTTGAAGAAGCCTACAATCCTATCTATGGTGCTAGACCCTTGAGATGTTGTCTGGAAAAGAAAGTTGACTCATTTGTCTCAAATGCTCATCAGTGGAGAAATTGATGAAAACTGTACTGTATTCATAGATGCAATGCCTGGGAAGTCAGGGTTATCCTACCGTGTGGAGAGAAATGGAGGACTAGTAAATCTAGTCACTGGATTAAAATTAGATATCTTAATAGAAATTCCTACTAATGCAGTCAAATCTAATGCATCTCAGGCTGTCAAGAAAATGAGAATTGAAGAAATAGACGACGATGAGCCTATGGAAGAAACTAGGTGAGATGATTAGCTCACCCGCTTAAGATGTAATCTCATTTTTATTATTTAGAAATTTGGTAAGGATGAAGTATAAAAGGAATAGGATTTAATACAGAAAAGAAAAACAATCCTCTGGTCTTTAAAATACTAGCAGTCGTAATCTCAAAATAATATAAATTTTAATATGAGGAAAACAATCATTTTAACACAGACATATCTACAATACTCATAGCTTTAGAAGGAATAGAAAGTTTTTAACAAGCACATCAGAGCTAAAATTGTTCAACATTCCACCCAAAATAAATAGGAAGAAGATAACCTGGTGTTCTTGGTTTAGTTGCGAAGAGCACGTGCACACTCTAAATTTTTCCTCCTATCTTACGTTTCCAACATGAAAAATAGGGGCCATTCCCCGTCAAGAATAAAAAGATAAGTATTATCAAGAAAAAACCTAGAAGACGTGAAAATAGGCCCAAAATAAAAATAACCAGTAATAACAACTGTATTAAGACAGGGCAAAAGAAATAGAGCAGAAAACAGAGATATGAAATGAAAAACACAGTAATATATTAATCCAGCTTGCCTACAACTTTCTGAGCTCTCAAATGCCTTCTAACAATACACAATATGCTTCTACACAGTACATATTTATAGAGGGCATACAAAATCTGGAAACTCCTTTTCTAGAATATTCTACATCTTAGAATGTTCTACCCAAATTCTGGAATGATCTTATTGAAGACTCTAGACAATCCAATCTCTAGATTCTTCTAGACAATATTAATCTTCCTAACATCCCCCCTTAAGATTGGCTAGAAGAATTCAAAGAAAAATACAAAAGGGAGGGGAACATTATATTACCATCCCCCCTTAATGTTCACCTCAATCATGCCTAACAAACCCTGTAATTTCAGAAATTTGGCCTCAAGCATACTCTTCGTAAATATATCTACTGCTTGGTCTTCACTTGGACAAAATTGGAGATGAATAATATTATCTTGAACAAGATCCCTGATATAATGAACATCAATCTCAATGTGCTTTGTTTTAGCATGAAAAATAGGATTGCTTTCAACTTGTATAGCACTTTGATTGTCACAATACAAAGTAGTAGCTAAACTTTGTTCAAAGCCAAGCTCACATAAAAGATGTCGAAGCCAAACTACTTCTTTTCCTGCTTCCTTCGCTGCTCTATATTCTACTTCACAGGAAGATAGTGATGTAGTTGCTTGTTTTTTGCTGCTCCAGGTAATTGGATTTGATCCAAGCTGAAAAACATAGCCTCCAGTAGATTTTCTATCATCAATATCACCACCCCAGTCTGAATCTGTAAAGCCAAGCAAAGAAATTGGGGACTTGCAACTGTAATATATGCCATAGTACATTGTTCCACGAACATATTGCAAAATCCTCTTGGCAGCTAACCAATGACTTTCTTTGGGTTCTTTCATAAATCGAGATACCATATTTACGGCAAAACAAAGGTCTGGTATAGAATGAGTTAGATAAACCAAGCTACCAACAAGTTGTCTATATAGAGTAGGATCTACTTTCTTGGAGGTGCATTCCTTAGTAAGCTTGACTCCAGATTGGAAAGGAGTAGGGGCTGGCTTGCAATCAATCATTTTAAATTTCTCTAAAAGATCCAAAGAATATTTTGTTTGAGAGATGAACAACCCATCATGAAGTCTACTAATTTGCAAGCCAAGAAAATAAGTTAGTTCACCCAAATCACTCATATAGAATGCCTCTTTGAGATTTGATTTCAAATCATTAATTAAACCAATATTTGGTCCATCTATGAGTAAATCATCTACATAAACTGCAACAATGAGGATGTTATTGTTCACTTTCTTCACATAAAGATTTGGATCTGATTTACATTTTTTAAACTCATGAAGCTGGAAATACTTGTCAATCTTCTCATTCCATGCTCTTGGTGCTTGCTTAAGTCCATAGAGTGACTTCTTCAATCTGCAAACATGATTAGGATGTTGCTGATCTATAAAACCTGGAGGTTGATCCATATAGATTTCTTCATATAAATCTCCATTTAAGAAAGCATTTTTTACATCCATTTGATGAATATGCCACCCAAGACTTGCAGCCAAAGATAAAATAACTCTAATTGTATTCATTTTAATGACAGGAGCAAATGTTTCTTCATAATCAACACCCTCTTTTTGATTAAATCCTTTAGCAACCAATCTAGCCTTGAATTTTTCTATATCACCATTTGATCTAAATTTTGTCTTGTAAACCCACTTGCAACCAATAATATTCTTACCTTGGGGTTGAGGTACCAGTTCCCAAGTTTTATTATCCATTAATGCATTATATTCTTCTTTCATGGCTTGCTCCCATTCTTTCTTCCCTCTAGCTTCTTCATATGATTTTGGATCATTTATTTGTAATGCTTTGGCCATGAGAGCACAACCATTCATTCCTTGGATCTTTGAGCCTTGTCTATAGATTTCTTCAACACTTCTTATCTTTTGTCTAGCTGGAGAAATATCTTCTTCATCATCACTACCTGCAGATAATGGCTGATCAAAAGCATTAGTAGTTTCATTGGTGTTAGCAATGCATACCTCATCCTCATCAATATGGTCTTCACTTCTTTCTAGAATAGGAGAAGCATTTGTTGTTGTAGAGTAAGAGGAAGTGGTTGGAAGTTGTGAATGCTCATCAAACTTTACATCTCTACTTACAAATACCTTTTTTGTTGTCAAATCATATAACCTATAAGCCTTTGATTCTTCACTATAACCCATAAACAAACACTTGTGACTCTTTGGTTCTAACTTTTTCCTCTTTTCATCGGGGATATGTGTCCAAGCAATACACCCAAATACCTTTAAATAACCAATGTGAGGCTTTCTACCACTCCAAGCTTCTTCAGGCGTGATATTTGTGAGGGCTTTAGTGGGAATTCTATTTACAATATATGCAGCACAAGAAACAACCAAACCCCAAAATTTATTATGTAAGCTTTTAAAATGCAACATACAACGAGCCATTTCCAGAAGAGTTCTATTCATTCGTTCAACCACCCCATTTTGTTGAGGACTATAAGGCACTATTCTTTGCACTTTAATTCCACAGGCATCACAAAATGACTCAAATGCATAGTTACAATACTCACCCCCATTATCGGTTCTTAAACATTTAATTCTTTTCCCACATTGATTCTCAACTAAGGCCTTAAATTTTTTAAAAACTTCAAGTACCTCACTCTTTCTTTCAATAAAATAAACCCATACTCTCCTACTATAATCATCAATAAAAGTGAGGAGATACCTAGCACCTGAAAGTGAGGGATAGCCTAGTTCACATAAATCACTATGATTGAGTTGTAATGGATGATTAGCTCTCCATGCTTTACCTGAATCAAAAGGATCTCGATGATGTTTTCCTAGCACACATCCTTCACAAACTCCTTCAGATGGTGAGATTTTTGTTAACCCTCTAACCATATCCATTCTAACCATATCTTGCAATTTCCTATAATTTATATGTCCAAGTCTAGCATGCCAAAGTTTCGACATATAATCAGCTTGAGCAATATAAGAATGAGAGTATTTAAATTCTTCATCAGCAAATCCCACAAATTTAAAAAGACTCTCTTCATGATCAACTCTACTAATGGAAATTATATTGTTTGGGTCTTTTCTATCTCTAACAGTAACTTGATCAATAGTAACAACAAACTCATATCCAGCTTGAACTATTTTGTATACTAAAATTAGATTCACCCCTAATCCTTCAACCAATAAAACATTTTTCAAAGACCCATTTGTTACATTAACTGTTCCTGTACCTAAAATTGAAAGTTTCATTTTATTGCCAATAGTAATTTCTTGATCTGAATTCTTTCCTTCATAAAAATCAGTAAGCAAAGATCTATCTCCAGTCATGTGATATGATGCACCTGAATCTAAAATCCATTCTTTAATAGAATCTGAAGCAAAGTACCCCCCTTTAACATTAGATTTAACTTCAGGTGTAACACTTACCTCCTTACCTGTTTTATCTTCCCTTTTTCTGGAGATGGCTACAAAGCTGTACCTATCCTTCTTTCCATCCTTAAACTTTTCTTGCTTGGGCTTGTATTGATGCCTTTCATTGTCCTTCTTTTTCAAACAGAATTTCTCCATGTGATTTTCACCACCACAATACCTGCAAATAATGGGTTTTCTTCCATCTTGTTTCTCTGCACCATCATTTCTAAAAAAATGGTTAGAACCTTCATTATTCAGAAATTTATTATATCCTTTCCAATTCTTCTTTCCATCATTTCTAAAAAATTTACTTTTAGCTGAATAAGCATGATTCTTCTTAATATATCCTTATTTAATAAGCTGAACTTCTTCATCTAAAACAGACTTGCAAAACTGATCAAAAGATTGTTGTGGAGTATTGGGATTTAGCTGAATAACCCTTTTTCTTGATTCCTTAAATACCTTGTATGGTTGGGGAAGCTTACTTTCTACCATTGCAATTAGCTGAAAATCTTTTTTTGCATATTCAGCACCTATTTTCTTCAGCTGGGCATTTTAAAAAGTAACTTCATTGAAATAATCAGTCATCTTTTCAAACTCAGATGGATCTAAGTTCACCAGTTTTTCTTCTATACTAAACATGTTAGCAACATCTGCATCTTTATAATCTATTTTCAAATTCTCCCACAACTCGATTGGATTATCAATATCAACAAATCTTCTATTGAGAAATAATACCTCTAGCTTGCTCCAACTTGCATTTCCAAAGCTCTTTTTCTCTATCAGTTTGGGGTTCTCCAGTTTCCTTATTCACTATTCTCCATAAAGCCTTTTCTCTCAAAGCATTCTTGACTGCAATCTTCCAATTTGCAAAACCACTTCCATCAAAGATTGGTAATACTTCATTTGTAGAGCCCATGTTAGCCACACAAGAAGAAACTTCAAGCAAATATTGTTTCAGCAATATAGAAACTTTTAAAACAAATCACTTCAACAATCTATTTCTAGCTGAATCTCACAACAATCTTCTAGCTGAACCTCTCAACAATCTTCTAGCTGAACCTAGCTCTGATACCATGTGAAAACAGGCCCAAAATAAAAATAACCAGTAATAACAGCTGTATTAAGATAGGGCAAAAGAAACAGAGCAGAAAAGAGAGATATGAAATGAAAAACACAGTAATATATTAATCCAGCTTGCCTACAACTTTCTGAGCTCTCAAATGCCTTCTAACAATACACAGTATGCTTCTACATAGTACATATTTATAGAGGGCATACAAAATCTGGAAACTCCTTTTCTAGAATATTCTACATCTTAGAATGTTCTACCCAAATTCTGGAATGATCTTATTGAAGACTCTAGACAATCCAATCTCTAGATTCTTCTAGACAATATTAATCTTCCTAACAGAAGATGTACCGGAGAGGCTGGAAAATAGAGAAGAGGTTAAAGTCCATAATCAATGCGAGAAGTGGAAGATATCTGAATTAATGACCACTCTCACAGTTTCTACATTTTAGGAGCAAATTACGGGATGTTAAAGTTGAGATGTCACGTATTATTTACAAAAGACTTTTAGAAAAATACGGTGACAAATATTGTAAAAATTTGGGTTATGACATGGCTACTTCTCATTTTACAACTTACCTCACTTTGCATTCTACCATCTCTGGATTGTGTAGCCTATATTGTTATATGCATAGAAGCAAATGAATGGTAAGTTTCTCTCTATGGGCTATTTTTCAAGTTTTCCATTGATTAGCTTCATATAAAATGTCTAAAACTTATATTTGTTAATTATTAAAATTTTCAAATAATAGTGTAGATTTTTATAAATTTCATGGACATTACCCGATCTTTGTTATCTGGAGATTGAGAGACTATAGAGTATTCTTTTTATCATAGAAAATTTGTACACATTTTCATGTACTTTTTTGTTGAGACTTAGCAACTTGATGCAGTGCAAGGTAGGAGAATCCCCAATGGAGATGTCCTAGCCCCCAGCAAATAACCACACAATAGAATATAATAACAATACAAAGATTTAGGTCCACACAATGCCAAATACTCATAATAGAATCATTATATTTTCATCCAACATGCTCGACTGTAAGGCCTTCCGGGTTACGGCCAAATACAATGCAATTACAATAGAAACTCCACAAGATCTCACAAGATCCAAACCAAACCCTAGCTAGCCCAGATCCACCAATGGTAGGAACCCCCAAGGAAGATCTAAACTTGTGCTCGCAAGCCCACCAAGCAATCCCCTTGTTTCCCAAGCCGCAGCCACTAGCTCCTCTCAAAACTCGCTCCTCTACCTCTTCCTCTTCTCCAATATGGATGAATGATGCCCAAAGACTTCCCCCACAACCTCTACTTATACCAATCTAAGCCACAGGTCAGCCCTGAATATAAATTAAATACAAATACATAAATTAAATGCCACAAGTCGGCCAACAACAACAATTAAATGTCCAAAATAGATGTCTTCAGAAAATAACGATATCTCCTAGCTCTGAATGAACTAGAACTCATGCTTTGAACCGTAGGTAGAAATATAGGCCCTCTTCGATCCTTGAAATTTGCAGCCTCCAACTCTTTGTGGAAAATTACTTATACGACCTGTAATAGGAACCAAATTTCTAAGCAAGACCAAACTCCTCCTAGGCCATGTTGAGCAACCAAGACCATGCCAAGTTCCATTAAATACATCATAACCAATTACTCAAGACCCAAGTAAGTTTAACCAACTCTACCAAACCCCTTACATATGAAAATAAGTCCACCAAACTCCATCAAATATCCCAAACATGCAGGATAGCCAACTACCCTGGGATGCTCATGCATCACAACTATAGTCTATTTCATTGTCGCTATAAGATTTATCATGTACTGATTTCATTCTGACTCCTTCAACTACCATTAGATCCTAATGTAATAGTTTTTTTTTGTCTCTTTATCTTTATTATTCACTAGGAGATTTAGCGACTCCAACGAACTTCTCTTTATCATCAATTGTTTGTTGACTTTTCAAATAGTAGTCATGAAAAGCCAAATCTGATAGGTCAACAAAAACCATTTAATGGGTGAGTATACACTTTTCTCATGATCTCTGAATGAAACTTCTAACTGCCAAGAATTTAGGAGAATGCGTGACTAAGGCATTTTCCCATTCTCCAGATGTTTGGGACTTAATCGATTGAATTGGAAGATTTATCTCCTCATGCATCCTTGTTTTCCATTTATCACTGTTAACATCTTTGAGAGTAGCTTTAAACGTGGAAGGTTCTGAAAATTCTGAGACAAGAATTGAAGGCTCTGCTTCTTCAGCGAACAATAACTCATAATTAGAGTATTTAGATGGCATTTTCTTTTTTCTAGCTAAGCTTCTTAATTGAGGTTCTATACCTTCTGTTTGATTCAGAACTACCTCAAATGGAGAGCCAGAAATTGTAGCTCTTGAATGTTTAATTCCTTGCCTCTTTGTTTCATTCCATTTATTAGTCCCTAAATTCAGCAAAGCTTTTTGTCAATGTAGATGATCCTCCAAGAAATTATTGTTTGGCTTTGGTGAAAGTTCTGCAAAGTCCTCACGCTGGTTGTGTGAGAAATCTTTAGACTCTTCACACTAGTTGTTTCCTTTACTAACAGCTCTGCCAATCCCTTCACTAGCAGCTCCCTCGTGCCTTTTACATGTTAGTGGCTGGCACAAACAAAAGAATAGTTAATGAGTTAAAGGATAAATTGGCAAGAAAGTTTGACATGAAGGACTTAGGGGCATCTAAGAAGATTCTTGGCATGACGATCACAAGAGACAGGAAGAAGAAGGAAATTACATTATCTCAAAAATAATACATTGATAAAGTTGTTGAGAGGTTTGGCATGGCTGATGCTAAAGTTGCTCCCCTTCATCTTGTTGGCCACTTTTGTTTAAGTTCTAAATTGTGTCCAAAAAGACAAGAATAAAAGGACTTCATGGAGAAAATTCCTTATAAATATGTAGTTGGAAGCATTATGTATACGATGGTATCTACTCACCCTGACATTGCTCATGCGATGGGAGTTGTGAGCAGAATCATGAGAAATCCCAGGAAGGCTCATTGGGAAGTTGTTAAGTGAATACTAAGCTATCTAAAAGGAACTTTAAATTATGCATTATGCTTTGGAGGAAATAAGGTTCAGCTACAAGGTTACACTGATTCTAATCATGCCCAAGACTTGGATAAATGAAGGTCTACCACTGGATATACCTTCACATTTTTTGGAGCTACCATCAGTTGGGCTTCAAGGTTGCAGCATTGCATTGCTCTTTCTTTAGCTGAGGCTGAATACTTGGTTCTTTTCGAACGTGCAAGGGAAATGATTTGGCTTCAACGATTGCTTGGTGACTTGAAAGTGTGTCAAAATGAGTATAAACTATTTTGTGACAACCGCAGTGCTATCTTCATGGCTCATAATCACTCTTCACAACGTCACTCTAAGCATGTTGATGCACATGCTCACTTTGTTCATCATGTAGTTGAATAAGGAAAGCTAGAATTTGTCAAGATTGATACTAAGATCAATCTGGCAGATATATTCACCAAGGTTGTCACCAAAGAGAAGTTCGATTGTGCAAGGACTTCTCTTGGCCTTGTGAATCAAAGATAAGTTAGCACTTCAATAGGGTATTGGGTGATCAGTTGCAGCATGGTTGTCCTTTAGGTGGGAGTTTGTTGAGGAATGAAGGCCAACAATCATAATCTTTTTATTATCTCTTTTATTATGACTCTTCATTCGAAGACTCCTCATTTCATGTGTAATCCTGGAGCCTTTTCAGTTTTTGCTTCTCCTCATTTGTAATTAATCTTTCTGAATCAATACAATACTTTGCAGTCTGGACGTAGCCACTATTTATGGTGAACCAAGATAAATTTGGTGTTTGCGTATTTGTCAATTACATTAAATATCTTCTATTTATTTCTCGCTTTTAAATCCCTTTCAAAAATCATATAAAAAACTATTTAAGACCATTTTAAAAATTATGTCAAGTTTTCAAAATTGATACTATAAACTATTCTAAAAATCATATTAAAAATATTCTAAAAATTACTATATTCAAAATCAATTGATTTTTTAATAAAAACAAAATATACAATTACAAGTAAAATATAAAGTAGCATAATCCGTATTCATTTGGTAATGGATGAGTCCCTTTGGAAACACAAACAAATCTCCTATACTAAAGGTCTGTGTGAAGAGCTTTCGAGTGATAATTTGGCTAGTAATTTTTTACAATAATTTTTTAATTTAGTCGTTTAAGTAATAGGCCAATTTCGCAAGGCTATTAGAATTGCTTCAAAATATAAAAGTGTTTTTGCAAAATTTAATAGCATGTGTTAATTGAATTTTTAAGTAGATTTAATATGTGATAAATAATATAATTTAATATGAAGTTAGATTTTTTTTAATTTTTATTTATTTATTTATATATATATTTTTATTTTTTTTATTTCTATATATTTCTTAGTTTTGCATAATTCAATTATTTTCCGTTCTTCTAATAATATTATTATTTTGACGTTCTTTGTATTTATTTCATCTTATGAATGTTAGTATTAATTGTTGCTACTGCATTTATAATGATTTTAGTGAAGTATAATTTGGAAAAAAAAATTTGAAATATTATGAAATAAATGTGCAATAGAGCAATTGACAACATACTATATGGTAATATAGTTAGTTATTAAATTGATCATAGAAAAATTTAATACTAACATAGTCACTAGTCTCATTGATAAGATAAATAAGTAAATCTAAAAATATCTTATCTAATTGATTACAAACACAAACTATGAAAGATTTTTGTCTATTTATCATATATATGGATTTACTTCCATTTAGTTATTAAATTTTTTAGCTTTGAATGGCCCACAGTTGCTCAGATGGGCATTATTTGATCCCACTCTATAGAGAACTAATCACAACTTCTAGTCAACCTCGTTTTATTTGGCAATTTCATATTGGCCCTAAAAATGTCAATGGAACCTTGAAAATTTCATGATTAATGAGTTTTGTCCTTGATCATTTTAAATAGTCATAAAAGTTATTAAAGTTAATTATATGTTTAAAAAAAGTTAAATTATATTTAACTTAAATAAGTAATTATGTAAAAGTAAGCATTGAAATTGAAAATAAAAATTATTAACTTTCCGGATATAAATATTTTTTTATTTTTTTATAATCAAAAGCGGACAAGCCACCATATATTTTATTTTATATCTATAATCTGATTCAAAGGGCTCCCCTGTGGAAGAACCAGCAAGAAACCCCGAGATCGTAGCCCTATACATATATTACATCATAGAATGATATATAATCATCACTTTGGCATTTTGAATTGATCGTGATTACACATCCTATATACCCTACCCACACCTCTAAACCCAATTACAATGTTCTACCCCATAAAGATATGCTAGGATGTTCAAAATTACAAAATTTTCACTAAATATACTCCAAAACGCCTCCTCGCTCATTACTCTTCCATGTCGACACCACCTTGGGAACTAGCACACAACGAAGGATCATCCACTGTCCAATTTTCCTTTAGTGCTATAGCCATTTCACCCTGCTCTCGAATACCTCTAGAAGGCTCCTCCGAACCCCACCCAATAGAGACAGCCACTGGTCTTTAGGGAGACCACCCAGAACCCATCTTGATAACTGAGGAAGAGGGCACCCCTAAATTCCAGCTGGCCTCATTGTTAATGGAATCCAGTGAAGGCAGCTGAATTTGAGGTAAATTAGAAAACCGCATTAGGTCCAATATCGCAAATCCTTGTTTTTTCACTCTCTCCTCAAGATGATAACCCAATGCTTGAGCTGTAACCTGGAGCACTGCTTTCATGGGCGACGAGCTGCGCACTTCCATTGCCTTCCTTGGTGACTCAAATGTCACTAAAACTTCATGCTTTTGAAGCAACTGAGCATGGGAAAATAGGCCCCCCTCTACAGCCGAACCCTGCCAAAGGTCGTATGCTTGCATTTCCTTGATGAGTTTATTATGTACAATAAACACTCACCGAATAACCTTGGAAGCCAACGACTGAAGGAGTTGTGGTGACTGCAAAATGTCCATGGCATTAGAAAGGAAGATGGATACTAAATTTGAAGGATACAAGACTTGCGTTGCTGAGGAAACCAAATGTTCTTCCCCAATAACCTGCTTAATAGCCCGTCGAATTGTGGGAGAGTGAATAGTGAACATGCCATCAAGAATAGAGTTGACCACTGGAACTGGCAACACATTTTCCTCTATACTTGGCAAGATACAGATGCGATAATTCTTCGGCATAATCCCCCTGTGTTGCCTATGGTAGCCATCACACACCCCAGAGACATCCAATATCTTCATCATTTTCAACTTGTGAGAAAGAAGTGTATGATAAACCCATGTTTTATAAGCTGTAAATGTACTATTGATGCTTATTAATTATGAATAGATATGTTGAACCCTTTCCGTGCCTACCCACAATGATATTGCAGAACTCCTTTGCGCTCACACCTGGGAAATCATGTGAACATTACTGCCCAAGTGAGCTGAAGATTGGCAACAATGTGTACTTCCAATCCTACATCTTAACGGCAAAATATTGCTCTCATGCTAGTGACATCGGACTAGGCTATGTAATGATTAAACTGCAAAGTCCCATATTTAAGAGCCATCTGATCCAAATCCTATTAATGACTTAATGTTTACATCCGTCCTTGTCCACTTGAATTAATCTTATTAGCTCTTCTCTTTCATTAATCATCATTGTTATATTTACTGAGGTTACTTCTAAACCATTACATCCCAAGTTAGATAAATAGTCTACCACCTGATTGCCTTCCCTCAGCGTATGTGTTATGCATATCTCTTGAAAGCTATCTAAAAGTCTCCATATTTGCAATAAAATATATTTTAAATTCCATGAGCATGATTTTCTGTTAATGCAGGCATTTATAATGACTGAAGAGTCACCTTCCATGTGTAGATCACAATAATTGCCCTGTTTAGCTAGAATTAACCTTGCAAGTAGAGCTTGGGCTTCTGATAAGTTATTAGTGCCAACAGCCAGAGGAGATGTGACAAGTGCTACTACATTACCTTTAACATCTCTAATACAAGCCCCCAACCCTGAGATTCTAGGATTTCATCTTGAGGCACCATCAAAATTCAATTTGAAAAATCCCTCATTGGGTGGCCTCCAATGAACATCTAATCTGGAAATTGGTGAGGATGAAATATTTTGTCTTTGCCAACCATATGGGATGACTAGTAGCTTCCATTCCTGCATGACCTTAGTATCCCATGAAGTAACAATAGGATTGAATTTGCAATTTCTAGTACTTGCATTTGTTACTTCTAAAATAGATCTTTCAATACCTTCTAGCACATTGTTGAGTTGTGATGCCTCTTTCCTGAATATGTGCTTGTTTCTTTCCCACCAAATAGCCCAAACTATTAATGCTGGTGCACATTTCCAAATATTTACAAATAGCAAGTCTAGATAAAGGACTGGCCATGATTGAAAGAGATCCTAGATATTCTCTTGCAATGGTGTACAATAATTCAATTTTTTCAATATAAAGGCCCAGCATTGGGAAGAAAATGAGCAATTCAAAAGTAAATGATCCACAGTTTTTTATTATAATAGATAAAATTGATCATTAAAATTGAAAAAGAACTTTTTTCTTACAAAATCTGACTTAATTTTTATATAAGATTAATCTTCAAATTTGCAATCCTAAACTCTAACATTAATTAAATATCTAAATTTAAACCCTAAATTTTACATTATCATCCTTCAAAATCTTATATATCTATATAAATCTAAATTTAAAGATATTTAAAAAAGAATTCATACAAATAATCTTAATTAAGGTGTCTGTGATTCCAAGGCCTTATATAGGTGGAGGAGAAGAGAACCAAGGCAAAAAATAATCATCAATACAGAGAAAAACAAAGTTGCAAAACTAAGGTCATCCATAATGGAAATTGGCAATTAGGTTTCTACAAAGGCAAAAAACTTAGTTAGAAGACCAATTCACCAGAAGCCTGCTTGGATTGCAGTAGCATAGCTATTTTAAAAGTAAAGGGATATATCTTCGCATCTAGACATTAGGTTTTCTTCTATTTTTGAGATTGAAAGTCTATTGCTGAAATAAAGGATTAGGTTGATAATTAGGGTTCAATGTTGTTCACAATATTTAAAAAAATTTCTTTTAAGAAAATTATCAAAGTAGTTTTCCATAAGAAGGTCAATAGAAAAATTGGAAAATACCAATTGGTAAGTGTTATCATTAAAATTGTATGATTCTGCAATTTATGTCAATATTAATGCTATTTAAACATTTAAGAGACTTGTTTTATTAAATATATGCAAGAGGAAGGGGTCTTAGAATATTTTTGGAAGAGGCTAAGGTGAATGATAGGGGTGTTGGCATGATGGTTCTTTCGGAAGATGGTGAGGAGTGGATGGAGAATGATTACAAGAATGTGGAGGAGATTTCAAAGGCCACAATATACCATGCATTTGGTATTGAATGCCCTATGGGGGCTAGGGCGGTTGTTGTTGTGAATGCTAGGAAGGAGGAAGGAAAGTAGTAAAGCTTTTGTCCCAGTGCTTTTTAATTTATTTTTCAATCAGACATTTCCTTCCACATTTTGTTTAGGTAGAAGAATTTTGTCAAATATATAGTCGTAAAGTGTATAGTATTCCAATATGTATAGGGAGCTCAATGTAATAGGGATAAGATGGATTGTATTTCGATCTTGGTCTATTTTTTCATAGAGCCAAAGATGTCAAATAGAGTATATATGGGATGTAAAGCTCTCTAAAAGAGCCTCTTTTTTAATTTGATTTAATGAGAGTTTCTCTAATCAACTATTAATCTACCAACAAAATATTCTATATTAATGGTCTTTTTATTAATCCTTTTAGAAATTAAATAAAAGAACTAACATAAAATATATTTACACTATTGAAAAGTAAATAAATAAGAAGATAACATTAAATTTTTATACCAATCTTAAACTCTCTTCCATAAAAGATCCATTTTTATCCTATGGTTATTTTTAAAATCTAACAATAATTTGACCTATTTTTTTAATGTTTTGATTAATTCAAATGGGGAAAGAGTCTGAACCCATCACACTAAAAAAACATCAATAAACATTAAGCCCTTACAAAGTTTGAAAGGAATTCATGGGAAGTGAATTAAACTAGCAAAAAAATCACAAAACAAAATAGGAAACAAACTAGCAACAAAAAGAATGAGAGTCCAACATAATCTCCTTTCGATCTTGATTAAGTTCCTTGAGAGTATCTTTATGGGCTAGCATGGAGTAGAGTTCATGGGTTGAACAAGCAAGCTCCCTCTTCCTTGTTTTGGCCTACCTATTTTTATAATGTTATTAAGTGTTTTAGGTTCAAAATTTAATCTTGAATGATTTTTTTTTCAAATAGAATGAAAGATAAGTTTTTCTATGAATATTTCAAATCATAAGGTTTTTGTGTTCTTCACATTTCTCATTTTTTTGCCATCGTTGCATGCAGGTTTGATGTCTATCGTACACTTGTTATTTTCACTCCTGCGATTTTTAGATGTGCTTAGACATCAAAGTTGCACCGTCTACATGTAATAAAAATGTTAAATAACCAACTGTATCACATTTACCCAAGTTTTAAATATGCAGAGAAGCAAAAGAAACTACTATTTGGCTGGAATTGCAACAAACCCCGACATCAAAATATACACGCCAGCTTAGCAGGCCCCTGTTTAAAGGACTCACTTCACCTGCAAGTTTGTTTGTTTGCCTCGATTAGGATTTAACATTATCACCAAATCGATCATTTTCTTTCAAGAATGAGGCTCTAACACGACAGGAAAAGAAAAATCATATTCTATTGGGAAAATTTTAGAGATATTTTTTGTTCATTTGAAATAATAGGACATTCAAATTATCACTTTAGGCAAGCCTTGTACCAGTACTAGCAGGAGCCAAAGCCAAAATGTGAGGGTTTCATTTGGCATATTTAGGCATGGAGATGGTTGTGACATTAATGATGCAGTCACCCACATGGCCAAAGTAGTAGCTGCTCTTGAGAAATCTAGTAATATCAATGTCACCATTCTTAAGTGCCTAGATGATTCATGGGTTCGTATTAATCTCTCCAATGCTTTATCGCTGTCAATTATGGGCCTTTTGTTTTCAAAACTTGGAATTTTGCATTTGTTTGTTTGTTTTTTCTCTCAATTGCTTGATACTCCTACTTTTAACTATTGGTGTCATTCTTAAATTCTATCCATGCATGATAACACAAAGATTCATGATAGAAATTACTATGATGTTTCAAACTAATTTTGTTTTGAAGCCAATTTTTCATTATTGGTATTCCGAGGAGCATGGGCCCACATTTACTTAAGTGGGTTGCACATTTTCCACACACGCCAGAACAAATTTGTCCCATTTTTCTTAAGTTGTAAGGTCCTATAGAGGGGGTCTTTTAAAACATTTGGGCGAGTGTTGGAAGTATAAGTAATTCCTCTGTTGTAAATCATGGAGGACAACGGATGCCTGCAAAATCAAAGAAATCAATCAATTTTTCACAGATCTTTCCGTGAAAAGAAAAGAATATAAGTAAATTGTATTTAGTATATGAATAATTTAGTATGCTTAAGGAAGCTATTAATGTAAAAAATAAATTTCTTACTTAAATAGTTAAAATTATACTTAACGAAGTTATTAATAACCATCTTGGATCTAATAAAGATAATCAAATAATTGAGATGAATTCAAAACAAATTCCCATGACATAGCGCATATATCCATCTACTTCATTGGTTTGGTAAATCTAAATAAATCGTAGATAATATGAAAATGAGGACTTCATTCTCCCCCCATTTTCTTCTGACAATTGACCAACTTTAAAATACCTTTCCTTTCTAGTACAGGAGAAGAAAAGTACAATGGGTACCCCGAAATATAATTTTAATAAGATAAATAATTTTAAATTAAATTTATTATGATAGACACATAAATATTATTTATTTCCAATAAGCTATTATGTATAATTAAGACTAAATATTAAGATTATCAAGATTTGTATTGTAAAATTCAAACCTGAGTAACCCAAACCAATTATCAATTGATATAAGGCATAAAATTAGAATTATATTTGTTAAACCAAAAATTTCCAATGTCAATTTAACAATCACAAAATCCCATAGACTAAACTAAGTTAATGTATCAAACCAATTATTAGATAATAATTACATAACAAATAATAATTTAATTATTTTACTTTATAATAGATTAACCTAATTGAATTCTTACTTTGAATTTTTTTTTATTTGACTCTCTAAAAGAATAAAATAGAAAGAAAAAAAAATTATTTTATTATTATTTGTATTATTTTATTTTAATAATAGCCTTCCCTTACTTCATTTATAATTATGGTTGATGATTGAGAGAAATATTTTTTGTTTTGATAATGAATAATTCATAGTAATGTTGAATTGAATTTATACAAAATAAGCCAACTCATTATTAAGATAAATATTCACATTGAAGAAATAAATTCTTGAGATCACTCTCTTGTAGTGTATAAATGATTTGGTGGCAATGAAAAACCAACTACTCTATTTTCTACAATTATGAACTTCTATTATTTACTTTTATAGTTTATCCAAGATTGTTTTTTAATTAGGACACCAAATATTATTAGGACACCAAATTTAGATAGCAATTTTGTAAGCAGAAAACATTTTTAGATTCAATTGTATATATTTTACATCAAATTTAAATTACAAATTAAAAATTGAAAACATCATGAGAAATCAAGTTTAATGATGATCCTCTCACCTAACAATTCTCTTGACCCAATTATATATCCCAATTTACACTTAAATAGTATAATAAATAAAATAAATACACATATTAAATGAAAATCTATAATTTATGTGGAGAATTTATATGTATTAATTATTGACAAATTATAATCAATACATTAAACTATACAAATACCATAGATTACATTGCAATAATAATAATAATTTCTATATATGTATAAGTTTTAGGTTTTCAAAAAAAATAATAATAATTCAATTACTTTTTGTGCTTATAATCATAATCACATTTAACATCAACATATCAAATCTATATTATTATTTCTAAAACTAATATCCTATCTATTTATATTTAATTGTAAATAATCACATTAAATACAAATCTAAATTAATTAATCTCTAAACAATCCCATTCAATACAAATCTAAATTAATATTTATATTTGTGTGTGGAATCAATGGAATGTGTTTGTATATATAATAATTTGGGATAAACATCACAAATAACTAATTCGTTGGAATATGTTTTTTTCCACATTTATTATTTTTCACAGAATATATAGACAAAAATACATAGCACGAAAATCAATCCAACTACTCACTTGAAAACACTTGTATTGATTATATTTTTTAAATATATATTTTTAATTTAATTATTAAATGTGAAAATTTATATTATGATACCCTATATATTATAATTGGTGTAATCTCAATTTAAAAATTGATGTACTTAATATAAACTAAAAGTAACATGTGTTAGAATCGGGACAAAATAAAAAGCCCTAAAACTGCTAATTCGAAATACGGTACAATTCGAGGCAGAAGGTGGAACGCATTACACAAAGTTGGTAGAGCATCTACATCGTCCGTATAATAGATTTGTGGCATGGAGAATGCAAAAGCAGAACTGACGGAAATGCCAGCTGTGTTTATTACCAATCTGTGCATTTGGTTGCCGGTTTGAACTGTGCAGTGGCCCCATAGAATTATTTTATTTTGTTGTTTACAAGGCGAGTTCTGCATGCGATGGGTATGTGGAAGGAAATAATATAGACAGCTGTATTTTCCAAGGAGAAACATGCAGTGTAGTCAAATCGAATATAGTGAGAAGGCATAAACATAAATAAGAATACACAGACATATAAAGTAATTTTTAGTGTCTCCTAATAAGAGTATTGCCTGTTTGATGATTCGTATTGCCATTGCATATTTCAGCTTGGCCGGGCAGAGAGCAACGATACGGGTAAGCTTCTTCAATCATGGCATATGAGCCCCGTGACTTTTATGAGTTCGAGGCCTCCCCTGATCTGCACGCCCCTTTCACCTCCTCTGGTATACCACCACCGTGTCTTACACTATCGCGTCTCTTTGTTTCGGATGGCACCGACAATTTGAGTCTTCTAGCTCTTACTTTGATTGGGAATGCAGGTTAGAGAACAAAGGGAAAAATTCATCCAACCTAAACATGGAATTCTTCCCATTGTGACAAAGATTGAAAAGGTATTTAACCTGTGTTTACAAATCAAGTTTTTAGAGACTCAAAAGGATCTCCTTAGTCCCACTTCTCCCATGCAACTTCTGTTCCATGGAACCAGTGACCAAGCTATTCAAGGGATTACCAAGAAGGGCTTTAACCTTCCGCCTTCAGATAAACAAAATATGTTTGGACGGGTAAGATGTCCTTCATTTACTCTTTTTTTTTTTTTGACAAGCTCTCTACTCGCAAATTCAAATTCATTCTAATAGCATTTTTGTGACAGGGGATTTACTTTGCTACCGATTCTTCCAAGAGCGCTCAAGAAATTTACACTAAAGGGAGCAACAAACTCTTACTCTGTGAAGTTCTTCTTGGGAAGACATGGATGTAAGTCTTGTTCGATGTGTTCTTTGTTTGTCTAATACCGATCTTCCTAGTCACTTCAAATTCAAGCGCATTAATCCTATTAATCTTTTTTGTTGTCCAGCCACTAAGTCATTTTCCTTAGATAAATGAAAAACTAAGTATAATTATTAAATTATAGAATGTCAATTTTTTTAGAATACTAATATAATTATAAATTTATTTTAAACTATTAAATAATTAATGTAATTTTTTTTAATGAATATACATTAAAATACATATAATGTAATCTATGTTTAATGTTATTGACTTTATAAATGTCTACAAAGTTTTAAATAAAAGAAAAAAATAAGACTTGAGATGGGTGTAACGGATAATAATAGACGAAATAATGAGTAGCCCTTCGAATCCATGTATATAAAATCATTTGTAAACACTTTAATATTAATATTAAATAGAAATTTTGTGTAGGTGAAACCAAAAACTATTTATATATTACATCTATTCTAATGTATAATATAAATATAAATGCTATATATTGAAAGTAAAAATTTAAATATATAATTTATTTTCTATATATAGTATTTGTTATACATCATAATTTAAAAGAAATACAAATATTTTAAAAATATTAAAAAGTAATTATTCATAATTATATTTATTATAATATTAATTAAACTTTTATATCTAATTATTTATTCTAAATCATGTTTGTAAAATATAAAAACTAAAACCAGACACGGAGTCTCTAAACTTGCAAGTCTAGGCAAGAACACCTGACCCGCCACAATGCAAGCTATCCACAATACAGAGAAACTCAAGAAAAATTACAGAGAAAAACTAAAAACTCTAGAAAAAATACAGAGAAACTTTTGCGCAATTCGTGCCCTCTACACATGGTCGGGATCGGTAACATTTTCACTTTCATTTTCTTTTGCAACTCCTACAATCTCCTCATCTTTAGCACTAAAAAGATCTTTCAAATGCGGTTCTATGTCATCGCCTGGAACCCTAGCGATGTTCTAAATTCGAGGCCAGTTCAATAAATGGCCCTTTAATCTGTTCTGAAGCACATGGCATTCCTCTGCAGAGACTCTCAGTGCCGCCACATTGAACACCCTTACAAATGACAGCTTGTCTAAATAGTAAACAAGGAAATAGACTCTAAAAGATTCACCATCAGATTTCGCAGTGAGACACTGCAAATTCTGATAAACTCTGGAAATAGACTTTAAAAGATTCACCATCGGAGTTCGCAGTGAGACATTGCAAATTCTGATAAACTCCAGAAATAGACTTTAAAAGATTCACCATCGGATTTCGCAGTGAGACACTGCAAATTCTGATAAAATCCATTAAATTTGGGCACAGTTAAATTTGGAGTTAAGGAATGACTATCGTCAGCTCTTTTTATGGAGCTCAATTTTGATTTTCCGTTGTTGAGTGTGCACTTGATGCGTCCCCCAGTAATGCGTCTCCCACAGATTGAATGGGAAGTGGCGATGACAAACAAGGCTATGCGCGCCTGTGGATAACGAAGTTGTAACATACACATGATGTATTTTTAGCGTTCACCTTCTATATGTGATGTAAGTCTTCTGTTTTCCATTCCCAAATCACACTATATGTTTATAACATCCAACTTATATGTACTTGGAGATAACATTTGACTGGGATATCCCTTTTTAGTTTCAAATTGAATGTTGGGAGATTCTGTACATTAAAATAAGTTGAATATCCCCTGGTGTCCCTAAACTTTGATAAGTAATGAGAAAATTTTATTTTACTGCCTGAAAAGTCCCTTTTTTTTGGTAAAATTATTAGGGTGGTGAGTGATTCGTGTTAAACCTTGGTCGTAATGGGTGCAGAAGCTTTAATGTCGATCAAATTGAATGTTGGGAGATTCTGTACATTAAAATAAGTTGAATATCCCTTGCTATCTCTAAACTTTGATAAGTAACGAGAAAATTTTATTTTATTGCCTGAAAAGTCCCTTTTTTTTCTTAAATTATTAGGGTGGTGAGTGATTTGTGTTAAACCTTGGTCGTAATGGGTGCAGAAGCTTTAATGTCGATCTTCATCTACATCACAATGTTATTTTGGGTTTAGTTGTTCATGGCTACTAAATCTGAAATAAATTATTGATTTGATTTATTCAAAAATTGCACCTGTTCCCTCCGAAATTCGATGAGACTCTCTGCGGGCTTAACGGGATTCCCGATTGCCGATTGGAATTCTATGGAGTCCGTTTTCCTTACATACCCCGCATCTATTAATATATTTATCAAAGTTTCCCTGAAATCAAACAGAAAAGAGAGAAAATTCATGACGTATCTGGTGACAGGATGAAGAGCGCCGCCTGCAATTTGGGTTTTGGAATTCTCTTTCTCAAGCACCTTCTCAAATTCTGCTAGCATCCTCTTCGCCCTCTCGCACAGCCGAAAAAGGATCCCGCCGGCGAGATCATGCACATTTCTCTAAAGATCTTGACAGTAAATGGCCTCGAGCTCAGGTATCAAATCCGTTAGGGTTTCGTATAGGTCAATAACCCTAAACATCCTTTCAAACACTCAGTTGGTAGCACCAAAGGCTTCTGATTAGGCAAGAAGCCTGGTTGTGGCTTCCTTCACGATTTCCACAAAGAAAGCATCTCTCATATTATTCATCCCCTCAAACACATCATTATATATAGTTGGTTTTATTTCTACATTTAAAAATATATAAATCAAACCTGCAAAGAAAATCTTCTAAGAGTATCAAGAACAATGGCAATGAAAATCCAAACGTGAATAATGAGAGATATTATAATCTTTTCAGGCAGTAAAATAAAATTTTCTCGCTACTTATCAAAGTTTAGAGACAGCAGGGGATATCCAACTTAATAACATCCAACTTATTTTCATTTTCAAATTGAATGTTATTATTTTGTTTACTAACATCCAACTTATTTGTACTTGGAGATAACATTTGACTGGGATTTCCCTTTTCACTCAAGTCAGTCAACTCTCTATTTACAATCTCATTAGTCAATTGAACAAATCCAGATTCTAAATTTTCAATCACATTTCTACTTGGTTCAGGAACACACTGTGGACATTTTGAATTGTTGTAATTTGTTGTGCAGCCTAAGTTAGGCAAACTCTCATCCTCTATTGCATCCATGGTATTGCTATGGGAAATATGCAGAAAATTTAAAGCAAGTGAATTAACATTCAATGAATTTGTGTTCATTGTATGTGCACCATTCTCTCGCTGAGGTATGACTTTGTTTTCAATACTACACTTCTGAACTTTTTCCACAATTGAAAGTGGAAAAGCACTTGTTTCAGAGGTTTTGGGAGAGTTAAACTCTAGGCGTATTAACTTTCTTCTTTTCGGCTTACAAGAATTAGGTTCTCCACAACTTTGTTTTGTTTGACCCTCAAGCTATTTTCCATCCTTGCACACTTGACTCCTCCACTTGAATTTTATTAGAAGTCTATCATTAAGGATTAGTTCATCACAGGCCTCTGCTTCCTGTCTATTATCATCTAGAGTTGTTGATACTTCAAGTTCATTTCTTGCAACTCATAAAAACTTCGTCTGGCTATTGTTGAAAGGCAGTTTTGCAGGAGTAATTTCTCTTAAAAGATCTTTATTCTTTGTCTTGTGTCCAACATCAATTTCTTGGACTCTCTTTAAATGAGAAAACACACTCTGATTCTTAGAAATATTATTAGACCTTAGAGAATGCATGCCACTAGAAGAATACTTGGGAAGTCCTATAAAATCAGATGTTGAACCATCTTGAAACTCATCCACACTTGGTGACAAGCTGTCACTGATGTGATTTGCATGTGAAACACTTGGAGGAACTTGCCTCAATTTTCAATGATCATCAATTTCATTCTTTGTTAGAGTTAGAGGCGATAATGTACTAGACAGGGCATTTCAATTTCACTGTAATAGTGTGTATTATGGTTTTGAGGATTTGAAGCAATGATAACTTCCCTGGTATTATTTTCATAATTTTCACCACTAGCATTTTGATTTGTTTCATTAATGAGAATTTCTCTCGCAATAAAAGCATTCTTTACATTTTCTGTAATATTTGGATACGTTACATAAAATGGCTGGAAGTCAGAACTTAATTGGTCATGCTTACAAGTATAGGTAGACCCTTGCAAGGGATACAACTCAGATCTTTGCTTTCTATCTGAGGTATCATACATATTCTCCAAAGCTTGAAAATCTCCCTTGCATATATTATGTCCAGTAAGACAATCTCCTCTGGATTGTAAATCCTTGTGAACACATTCCCTCTTGGATATCAGCATAGGTTCTGCATCTGAAGCTCCATATATGATCTTTCCAACATGACAATCATCTCTTATTAATGGAAGATTTTTATAAAGTAGTTCTTTAGCAAAAAGGCTCCTACCAACTTCTTCAAGCAGGCTGGCAGTTTCGTATTGAAGATCTAACCTAGGAAGGTCCTGAGTATTTTCAAAATAGTCATGAACTTCATGAACTTGTGGCTCAAATTTTTGTGATGCAAGTAACTGGAGGAGTTTAAATACCTACATCAAAAAATGACACAAGATAATGCTCCTTGAATGTATAAAAATCACAACAGAGAGATGAGTGGTGTTGTTTCAATTTGATGAATATCATAATCACCTGGTTCTGTGACAAATCAAACTCAAACTCTTTTGTGGAGCGATAGTTTTCAATAATTGCATCCTTGAAATCTTCTTCTGAAAGGGGATAACATTCCCCAAAACTCCTAAAGCGAACCTGGAAAAATGTCAAATCAAGCAGTACCATCAAGATATGAATAAAATTGGATATTGCCTCTTAACTCCAAACACACTCCTCACAATGTATAGAGTAACTATATCTAGGACAACCGAAGCACACGGTGGCTAAATTGGATGAAAAAAATCAAACAAATTTTATTGCAAACCTATGTTGGATATGATCTTCCAGTTTGCTTGAATGCATTGCAGTCAATGTTCATTGCTCCATTGCTTGTCGCCTCAAAAACCCCATACATTTGTATTCGTTCATATTCAGACAAGAACAATTTCATACCTGGTCTCACATGCTTCACAACCCTAGCATATGACACTTAGTTTTCTGTACACGGATGGTCGAAGAAATACTCTTTCTGATGATTCTGTGGATGCTTAAAACTTAAGCTTAGAAATGTCTGTTTGGTCTTCCGAAAGAAAATCCTAAGATCCAAGCGAGATGTAAAGCGTGCATCAAACTTTCCCTATGAATTCGAACCTGATGGTGCCCGCACGTATTTGCCCTGACGTTCTCGGTTTTCCCCAAGGTGTCTGCGCAATCACTTCTGAAGAATTCGTCAGTGCCTGTCACTTCTGACAAATTCATCAGCGGTCCATAAAGTAAACTGCAGAAGTAACCCCGGTTGAGCGCGGGTTAAATAAATAGCTACACAGTTGCATTCAGACTTATTAAATTTTACGAAATCTGGTTTTTTCAAACTGTGCGGACGATTTGGATCATTACAATCGTCTTGTAATTTGTGCGCCGAATAAATGTTATGTTATTTCTTTTTCAATTTATTTGTTTCAAATTTGGTTAATATTTTTTTTTTCCGTGTTAGATTTAAATTTAATAACACAATTCTATTCATAGTTTACGAATAAGACCAAAACATTTTACAAATGAGGAGTTGAATCCATCTAAGTAACAATTTCCAACCAATCCAAATCTAAATCTTATGTCATAAGCTCTATAGAGTGCCAAAGCTTTTCCAAGGAAAGTATTCACCTCGAACTATAAAATTTACATAAGAAATCAACCACCAAGCTAGTGATGTAGCTTTGCACACATGTCCTATTTTACTACTTGTGAAATATAAACTTCTCTTTTATTCCATTACACCTATTCTATTCACTTCTCCTTTTAAGTGGCATTCATGTTTCTTACAAGACTACTCTTGAAATTTTTAAGGCCTTGAAATAATGCATTTGAAGTTAGGAAAAATGACCAAATGTATACAATGACTTAAGAGTGTCTTAGAGGGCTAGACTTAACTTTTTTTAAAATCTTAATATTATAATAGAATTCAAAAGAACTTGTCTATTTATAAATTTGAAGTTCAAAGCCTTATTGTTCCTTGAATTGTTTAGATTGCTATTTCCTTTCTCTATTTTCACCCTTTTATTCAATATCTAGGTCACCCTACTAATTATATAAAGAAAACCATTTTAAGAAAGTAGTATATAAGACACTGATGGAATTCTCCCATTCTCCACTCAACCAACTACCCATTAAGTTGCACTTAGAGCGATGTTAATTTATTAAAATATATAGCATTCATATAATATTTAAAAATTACTTATTTATATTTAATATATAATATAATATTAAATTTTTTAATTTAATTAATAATGCCTCATTTAAAGAGCCCACTATTAATCTGGTGATCCATGTCTTATTCATCATTGACAATTTTCCTCTATGCTCGTATCTCTACGTACGCATCTGCATTCATCTTAGTTGTCTTATTTCGCTCAAGATCTGACGTTCCAACATTCTTCTCCCAAAATAATATTAATTTTAAAATAGCATAAGCAAACAATTTCCGAAGCAAGGGAGGGATATCCTAAGATCTGAAACATTAGGTTTTTATGGCAATGGGCAGGAAGAAATCCCCTAAGTGAGGGTTCATGTAGAAGCTACTCCATTCTCTAAAAATGTTTCCGAAGAAAAATGACATTTATGAGAGGGTATGGATGCTTCTTTGCAACAATGAGTGGATTGGCAATGATCAAGGTGGCTAGAAAAAGCGTTGCGGTTGTGAGAGACATAGACAGTATGATGCTTTCAAACCGCACGCACTATTTTTAATTCAACTCGGCGGTGGGTTTGGGTCCATACCGTCTGACTTACGGCAGCCACACTGCAAGATGTACACAATGGCCAAGAAGGGTTATAGATGTTAGACACGACAGACACCACGGTAGAGATAGCATGGATAGTCATTGCCCAGTCGATCACTGAATGGTTCACAATGTTTGAAAAGAAGACGTGTCTCGCAAACTGCAAACCTAACTCTGGTTGTTCGCGAGTTTATTAATACTTTTGCAATCTCGTTCATACTGAAAAACTTTTTCAATTTCATGTTTTTTTGAAATAGTGCCAATGATTCAGATGCGTTCAATCGTCTTGCATGCGTACGACGTGCTAGATGGTCATTGATTGGGTTAATCAAGGCCGAATCGTTTAATATAAGAAAGCAATTTGGTATGCAATTTGTATGTCAAATATATGTGAATTTCCTTTTTTTTTTACTTATATATATGTGGTTGAATATTTGTTTATTTTGTTAAGTTTTAATATGTAAATTGTATGGAGAATAGAAAAAAGTAAATCGTATGGATTGTGTAACGTTTATGATTTTTCTATGATTGAGAAATATGTATAGAATTTTAGAATATGATTACTAATTCTTAGTAATGTACTCAATTTTGAATTATAAATTGTAATATTGAATTTGTGGGTGTTGATGTTTGATGGCGAAAAATCCAAAAAGTGATACCTATTTGTAATGCGTTTAAGAAATTTTAAGTAGCATAAACAATGTTTTTGATTTTAAAAATGTTTAAATAAATAAATTATATATATATATATATATATATATATATATATATATATATATATATATATATATATATATATATATATATATATATATATATATATATATATATATATATATATATATATATATATATATATATATATATATATATATATATATATATATATATATATATATATATATATATATATATATATATATATATATATATATATTTTAAATTCTATATAAAAGCATGATGAAATTTAATTTAGTAATCATTTAGTGTATTATGTTTATTATTTTTTCTTGATAAAATCTATTCTATTTTTTAGTATGTTGTGGGGTTGTGGAGTTGGGTATGTTGTGTGGAATTGGGTATGCTGTGAAGTTTTATGACAAGTTTTATATTTTAATTTATATAGTTTTAGTTATAAATTAAAAATGTATGAAAACTAACAATTTGTTTATTTTGTACTATTAACATTTAGTAATAAAATTGTATATTTTAATATATTTAAATTAGATTTCAAAATTAAAATTTGGTAATTAACAAATATAAATATTTATTTTATTTTATTTTAAATTATATTTTGTCAATTTAAAAATATTTTAAAATGTAATAATAATAAATTTAAATTGACTTGCCGCTCACATGGGGACACGACATGGAGGTGCTCAAAATTATATAAAAAATCAAAATAGGGTAGCTTTTAGGTTATGAAAAAGTTCCTTTATTAGGTTTACAACTAAATACATGCATTTCTTATAATTTTGAATCACATTGTATTTCTTATAATATATTTGCAGCACTACGATTCAAGCCCTATACCTCAATTCAAACAGCGCGGTATGGGATGGCGAATCTCAATGTCGCTTATAAAATAATAATTATCACTAATTTAGATGAGAGAGCGTGATAGTTTGAGTGTGCACCATTAATGAATTGTACCCTCACCTTCAGTGTTTTGCATGCGTGTCGAAGTGGCCCAAGTCCATATTTACATTGCATTTTCCCACATTCATCGTTACAGATGAGATTGACGAGGCCTGATGCTAAGGAGAGCGAGCATTGTAGCAAGCACAAAAGGTGAGGAATATATTTTTGTATCATGTTTTTCTCTGTTAATGCAAACCTTTTTTTTTTATACAATAACTGTTAACCCTTCATTGCTTTCAGCAGTGCCGTTGGAGGAATTTTGCATTCTAACTGTCGCTTTCTAGGTTATATTCAAACTCGGCTAGAAATTTCATAAAAAAATTTAAAAAGTTCACCCTTTAGGATTTATATTTGAATTGTAATGAATGTGCTAGAGACATAGTATATGGGGTCTCGTCAGTCTTTATTATTAGTCCCTGCCTATATATAGGCAGGGAAATATTGTTCCCAGTTGCTCATTTCAATTAATTTTATCTCCAAAAAAAACATATATGCTAAAGTTGTGAATGTTTTAGATTTAAAATTTATTTATGCTCATTAATTACTAATTTCTGATTGGTTAATACATATTTTCCTAGGGGGTAAAATTAATTTTCAATTTCAAAAAATAAGCAAAAAAGATAGGATAAAGTCTGGAAATTTCTATCCTTCCACCGCCTCTGCCGCATGGCTACAAACAATTTTCCAGTTCATACTGGAAACTTCCATCCTTCCACCACCTCTACCGCATGGCCACAAACAATTAGGGTTGCTGTTGCGCTTCCACCCACAAGCAAAGCTACAGCTGGAGCAGGTCAGTTCAAGTTAGGACTTGGTGCGGGCGCAGGGCCAGTAGATGGAGCAAATACTTGCAAATACTTCCTTCCATTTTGCTCTGTAGACGGGACAAATCAAGTTGTCGTGACGGATATTCGAGGCAATGCATTGAAAATGGAAAGAATGAGAGCATTCCGCTGTAAAGATTGCGTGACCCTTCCTGGGCTTCATCGTCTCCAAGCATATTGCACATGAGCTCTGGAAGAGAAACAAAAAAATATCAAACTTCCTGAGAGCAAAATCTCCTTATTTTTATTTCTCATCGAGGAAAAGATCAGACAATTTTCTGATACGAAATAGAAATCTCCTCAGCTCTCATTCAAGCAAAGATTAAACAATTTTCTGATCCAAAAATGAAAATTGACACACACAGAGCGACGCGCCGAACCTAAAATAAATAAACAAATCATCAAATTTCCTTGCCGGTTATTCATAACAATATTGCATTCACACAATATCTCATCTACAAATGAAAGTCTCGCGAAGAAAAATAAGATTGAAAGTATCAAACTTCCTAAAAGCAAAATCTCCTCATTCCTCATCCAGGCAAAGCTTACACAATTTTCGGATAAAAGATGAAAAAATTAGACACAAAAAATGACGCTCCAAACCTAAAATACAAAAACTATCAAATTTTCTTGCCGGTTATTCAAAACAATATCACATCCACACAATCTCTTTTCTACAAAGCAAAGTCTCTTTTCTTGGACTGTCATGACCGGTTTTGCGACTTCCTTATTTTGCGGAACTTTCAGTTGACTTATGCCGACTAGGAGGAGTCGACTTTCTGGGTAACTATGAGAAATGGTAAAATTTTTATTAAATGAGATGGGAAATTGGCAAATGTTGCAAATTTAAAGTGATTATTTAATTTTGGAGGTATATTTATCATGTGGTGAATTACTGATAGAATTTTTCTTGTCGAGTGTTTGAGTGGTTGCAGGTCGGAGGATAGGGGTGTGGTCGAGGAGAGAGGTCTAGCTCCCCGCCTAGTGTCAGATTTGGATGCAGTAGTGCCACGCACACACCACTTTATAAACATTTATGATTAAAAAAAATGTGATCATTTTTCTTTATCTAACGGGAAAATGTGAACTTGATTATGCTCTCTAATAATCGTTAGGAATTTGAGATAATTTGTCTTTCTAGAATATAGATGGAATGTTAATTAACAAATTTGTGTTGTCTTAAATATGTGTATTTTATAGTTGTTATCTTTTACTCCATTTTTTTTTTAACTTGGAAGTAAACCAAGAATTAGTTATGGGCGAGAGTGGATATATTTACAGGAAACTCTTCATGAAGAACATCTTCTTGACATGTACGAAGAGTAATTGCAAAAATTTGGGAAAAATGGGGCTTTGCTTTGGGAATTATTGGGAGTTCTGATTTATTTCTAAGGAGTGACCTTACACTCAGAACATGATGGGCATATAGCAACAGACGTAAAGCTTTGGGAAGAGTCACTACTGAGCTGGAAACCAGAGAGCCACATCTGAACTCCAACAATTTATCAACCGTTATCAGGCATGGTTCTTTTGTCTTATGGAATCAATCTTAGTTGTGTTATTGTTGAAACGTGAATTAAATCTGAGATTGTTAACCTTTGCATGGTGTCATATTGGGTTTCAACTGTTCTCTAAAAGTTGGTTTTTCTGTATGGCCGAGAGTGAGAATGGAGTGTGTATGTGCTCTGCTAATTCCCATTTTCTTTTTTTTAGCTTAAAACATATACCTCCTCGCGTTGCATGTTTTTAGGTTTCTGGTACTTGTCTAGATCTGTAGTAAGAAATTATTCAATTTTCCGCCATTCTGCAGTGCAAATTCTAATTACCAGGCAACCAGGCAAAGCCTGTATATAGAACTTTTTATACACCAAACTTCTTTTATTTGCAATTGATTAGTTCTGGTCCGTTTGGCAGTTGTGCTCTATTGTTTTTACCTATGTGTTTGTGTAACTTCCTTAATGAAAATTGGTTTAAACGGGTTATCAATTGCCACATTTTATCATACAAATCAATTACATAAAGTACATTATATATTGATTGCTGTAATCCTAAGTGTTGAGTGGAACTTTTATTTTGCTATAATACTTCCTTGGGATTCTAATACATTTGTCCTAGCATACCAGCATGCCCACTTTGAGAGTATCTCACAGTTTCAAGGAAACTATACATTTTATCCGCTCTTAATTTGTTTCCACGGTCTAAACAAAAGTATAGGCAAGATTATTAAACAGCTAGTAGGATTTCTATTTTGAGGCCAAAAAAAAGGGGAAGATTTTCTTCTTGTTGAGCCGTGTAAGGAAGTACGCGTGGAAATTATCAAGTTTGTTTTCTTTCTTTAGAGTATGTGCCATTGATAGTCAATTCAGTGAATTAGGTGTGGATGGAGCTGTACCATTCTCATTTTAATTCATTAATCTAGGCTTAAGAAATGTTCATAGTTTTGCAACTCGGTATGACCTGATTTTCTTACTGTAGTACTATTTGTGGTTTGATTTCCTTATAGTTATCTCGGTAGAAAATTTAAGATAATGCTTGAGAAAAGAAATACAACAACTGCCCAATTTTTGACTGTAATGCACACTTCTAATTCATATCATTTTATTTAGATAAAAGTAGACTTCAGTTTATATTGGCAACTTCAAACTACCAAGAACACCCATACTTATCTTGTAATCTCTGCAACTTAGCTCAAATACTGATGACTGAAGTCAGTTGCCAAAACAGGTCTTGGCTACATTGTAATGACCTTACCAATTTTAGCAGTGGTGGGGTAGACAGTGAAAGATTAAATAACATATTAGCAGTAGCATATTAAAAGTTAATTACACAATTTCCATGAATGTTGCTTCTTTTGCATAAGCTCTATTTCTCACAAAACTTTGATAAGTGAGTCATCTCTTTTGAAAACATTGGATCAAAATTTTAATGCTGTTATTGAATCAGATGTCTGTTTGACGAAATGTAAACTACATTGTGGTGTTGAGCTTGGTGTTGTAACATGTCAGCTGGCCATTTGATGAAATGCTATGTTCATTTGTTTTGGTTTAGTTTAAAACTCTTACTGAATTTATACCTATTCCAAGTATATATTTGTCTGTAAGTTTTGGAGATGCTGTTATTTTACTGCTTCTTGTGAAATCTAGAATATATATATCAACTAGGATGGAAGTTGTGCCGAATGTGGAGATCAAGGGAGGGTAAATGTTTGTTTGCCTACCAGTTCAAATCTGGAATAAAATTTACTTTGGCCAAAGTATAAAACTGCATATGCTTCTCATTGATTATGCACGGTTATAATTCACCCCTTGCTACATCCATTGTATAGAACCTACTATAGGCATATGTGCTATAGGTTAAGTTACACGGCTACACTAAGACCATCCGAATCTGCCAGTAGTGAGAAGCTAGGCCTCTCATGCAGGGATGGGGCGTTCTTCGTGTCAGGAAGGACCCTGGGGAAGCTCATCACTTCCGGAGCTGACCACTCGACGGTTGGGTGGTAAAAGCACCTGGACCCCACCTCTATTCTCAAGGAAGCATAAGGGATTCAGTCCGAGGCTCAAGAGACAGAACCGGATGAGTTGATACTTCCAGTGCTCATATTTCTTCTTTTCTCTCTATCTTTCTTGATGTACTTTATCTAGTGATTGACAAGTTGGTCAACACTTCTGAATGTAATAAACTTTGATGTAACCATTTTGTTTGTAAGATTGATTTCTGACATTCGACAAGTTGGTTGGCATGTTTCTGTATGTATTATATCTTGTGACTCATTGTACTTTGACAAGATGGTCGCTTGTATGTTCCTCTTTGATGTAGCATATGAGGAAAATGTATTGGATTGTCGACTTTGTCTTTTCGACTTTTGACTTATTATACTTTATGATTATGTGGAAATCTAGATGGAATTTCAGTCTTTACATATGGTATTAGAGTAGAGTTTCTACTCTGTGGCCTTATGGGTCTTATGCTAATGCTATGCATTGTATGACGATGCAGGATTTTGGTTTGTCATCATGATGACTAGAAATGCTAGTAAGGGTGGATCCAGTAATGATATTGGGGAATCCAGTGAGCACTTTGACTAGATACTTGCCTTGTTAACTCAGCAAGGTACACTTTTGCAGCAGCAAAAGGACAGAATGGATCACCTGGAGAGTAGTATTTAGGGAAGGGGTCATGCAAATTCTAGTGAGGAAGTAAGACAGAAACATGAGGAGGATTTGAGGGCAGAAGCCCAAAGGAAATAGGAAGAGGATAGGAGAATAGAAGCACAGCGTAAAGCTGAGGCTGATGCAACAGCCACTAATCAGAATGCGACCATAGAGCAGATCTCAGCAAAGCTGAGCAAGGACCTCAAAAAGGTCAATCCTCCCACTTTCAATGGGAAAGCCTTAGGAGATGAGGTTGAGGCTTGGATAGCTACGATGGAAAGGTACTTTTAGGTATGGAATTTTACAGGGCAAACACGAGCTATGTGGGAAACCTTTCAGTTAAGAGGAGAGGCTATGACTTGGTGGGAAAACGTAATGTCAAAGAAGAAGCTTGAACCTGGACAGGTCACTTGGGAAGAATTTCTACAACTATTTAGAACTCGTTGGTTACCGAAGCTTTATTTTGACAAAAAGATTTTAGAATTTCAACATCTAATACAAGGAGTCATGACAGTTACAGCCTATCATGAGAGATTCTGCCATCTCGTGAAATATGTTCCACAGTACCGGAATGATGAAGAATTCCGTACTCAAAAATTCATTATGGGGTTACGACCGAAAATTGCTTCAGAGGTACTGATGCATGAGCCTGAACATATGGAGCCAGCACTTAGAAAGGCCCTAAGACAGGAAGAAAAATTGAAAAGCTTGTCAGTAGTTAGAGAGCCTCAAAAATCTGGAAAATCAGGAGGTTTCAAAAGGAAACAGGATAACCGTCAGAAGGGAAATGACAAACACTAGATCAGGAACATGAAGAGTCGAGGGCAGGGAAATTTTGGAAACAAGAACAACTATAGGAATAACCATAACAATAATAACAGGAATGAGAACAGGAACAGTAGGTTTGAGGGATGACAAGGACCATGGGGTGGTTGCTATGTTTGTGGCGGAGACCACTTTGCCAATCATTGTTCCCAAAGGTTAGGTCAGAGAGAAGGTAAAGCCTCTCAATCTCAACATCATATCCACGCTACAGTGGATAATAGGCAAGCAGAATTTCAGGCTTCTCCTATTCAGCTGACAGGTAAACTTTTTGGTCATAATGTATCTATTCTTGTGGACACTGGTGCAACTGGATGTTTTATAGATCCTAGAGTAGCTTCCAGATTACCTATTAGAGCTGGTTATATGGCTAATCCATGGGTTGTAGAATATGGAAATCAGGTAGAGCGAAGGGTAGAATAGTGTTTGGTTTGCAGCGAATTAGAGCTACCTAGCTTCATAATGCAAGTAAATCTCTATGTAGCACCTCTTGGCTCATATGACATAATCCTAGGGATTAATTGGCTAATTGAACATAAAGCCATAGTAAATTTCCAGGACAAGTCCTTTAGATGTTTGGATGATTTAGGAAAGCCTGTAGAGGTTAGAGGTGTTAAAAGGCCTCTTGAACTCAGACAGATTTCAGCTATGCAACTAAAGAGAGCCAAATGGAAGGGGTGTAAACTTTATGTTGTCCACGTGAAGGATTTGGAGGAAACACCTCCTAACTTAGATGATTATCCAATTCTTCAAGAATTCAGAGATGTGTTCCCAAAAGACTTGCCAGAACTTCCACCTAAAAGGGAGTTTGATTTCTCTATTGATCTAAAACTTGGGACTGAACCACAATCTAAAGCTCCTTATAGGATGACTACTATAGAGATGTATGAACTAAAGGTTCAGATTCAGGATCTCCTTGATAAAGGATTTATACATCTTAGCGTTTCTCCTTGGGGTGCACAAGTGATTTTTGTTAAAAAGAAGGATGGTACTTTGCGTTTATGCATTGATTACAAGATGAGTGACCATCAAGAACAGATACCCTCTGCCACAAATAGATGAACTATTCAATCAGATCAAAGGAGCAACGGTGTTCTCAAAGATTGATCTATGATTTGGGTACCATCAACTCAGAATCAAAGATGAGGACATTCATAAAACAACTTTTAGAATAAGATATGGGCACTACGAGTTTGTAGTTTTGCCTTTTGGGCTAACAAATGCCCCCGCAGCTTTCATGAACTTGATGAACAGTGTGTTCAGAGATTGTCTGGATAAGTTCATGGAGATTTTCATTGATGACATCCTGATATATTCCAGAACCGTTGAGGAGCATGAGGAGCATTTGTGAATAGTTTTGCAGCGCCTAAGGGAATGTAAGCTATATGGAAAACTATCCAAATGTTCATTTTACCAGAAGAGAATTCATTATTTGGGCCATATCATATCCAGAGAAGGGATTGTGGTTGATCTACCCAAGATCAAAGCAATACTTGAGTGGCTTGCTCCTACTAATGTTCATGAAGTATGGAGTTTTATGGGGTTGGCCGGTTATTACCAGAAGTTTGTGGAAGGATTTTCTAGGATAGCAGCACCTATCACATCCCTCCAGAGAAAAGGGAAACGGTTTGAGTGGACTGAGACTTGTGAGCAAGCCTTTCAGTTGTTAAAACAAAAGCTCACGTCCGCTCGATATTGATCATTCCTGATCCAAATGGTCAATTTACAGTTATTACAGATGCGTCAGGTGAAGGCCTAGGAGGCGTGTTGATGCAAAATGGTAGAGTTGTGGCTTACGAGTCACAAAAATTGAAACAACATGAGGTAAATTATGCCCCACATGACCTTAAACTTGCAGCGATTGTGCATGCCTTACAGATGTGGAGACATTACCTACTCGGGAAACCCTTTGAGTTGCGGACCGATCGCATGGGTTTGCAATATATCTTTACGCAGCCAAATTTGAATGCTAGGCAGAGGCGTTGGCTTGAGTTCTTGAGCGAGTATGACTTTGGTATAGAATATATCAAAGGAAAGGAGAACAAAGTGGTAGATGCACTCAGTAGGAGAAGGCATTTATCTGCCATATCCACTACCAGGACACACTTGAGAGAGCATGTGCTAGAGCAGTTACCTGGTGATGACCATTACGAGATGGTCCGATCTATTTTATAGATAGATCCTTCTGATTATAGGTTCAGTGATTATTCTTTTGACAGTGATGGTATCTTACGATACCAAACCATGATGTATATCCCTAACTGTGTAGGGTTGAGGAAGATTGTTTTGGAGGAGATGCACTATGTTCCTTATTCCAGTCATCTAGGGGTGACCAAGATGCTTAATGACATGAGACCATTGTACTTTTGGCCTAGGCTGAAGTGTGATATTATAGCTTTTGTGGCCCAATGTTTAGAATGCCAGTGAGTCAAGGCTGAGCATATTCATCCGGCAGGATTGTTGTACCCTCATGATATACCTGAGTACAAGTGGCAGGTCATAAGCATGGATTTTATTCAGGGTCTTCCCATGACTAGACAGAGGCATGATGTTATCTTGGTGGTAGTTGACAAACTCACCAAGGTAGCACACTTTATACCTGGCAGCTTGCAAGATGGTTCCCTAGCTCTTGCTAGGAAATTTGTTCACGAGATCTTTCGATTACATGGGGTTCTAGAGACTATTATTTCAGATAGGGATACTCGTATGACATCAAGGTTTTGGACAACCTTGAATGCATCCCTAGGCACACGACTGAACTTTAGTACTTCATACCACCCTCAGACATATGGTTAGACAGAAATGGTGAACCAGGTTGTGGAGGATCTATTGAGGATATACTACATGGATCAGCAGTACAAGTGGGAAGAATATCTCTCATTGGTGGAGTTTTCTTATAAAAACTCCTATCATGCATCTTTAGGCATGGCACCATTTGAGGCATTGTATGGATGCAAATGCCGCACACCCATTAGTTGGGACCGGGTAGAGGATCGAGTGGTTATTGGTCCTAATATGCTCTGCGAGATGGAGGAGCAAATGACATTGATCCGATCACGTCTGAAGGAAGCAGTTGATAGGTAGAAGAGTTATGCGGATAAGAACCGCACCTTCAGACAATTCTAGGTTGGAGATAAAGTGTTCTTGCATGTACGGCCACAAAAGAGTTCTATCTCTTTTGGTAGGGCGTCAAAATTAGCCCCGCGTTATGTTGGTCCATTCGATGTGCTGGAAGTCATCAATTCGGTGGCTTACCAACTTGCTCTACCACCCGCTCTTGCCCGAATTCACAGTGTTTGTCATTTTTCATTATTGAAACCTTATCATCCTGATGCCTCTCACATTTTGGATTGGCGTTCTTTACAGCTACAGGATCCGGGAGTGGTCTCAGTGGAGCCCACTCAGGTCATTGACCGGCGTACCATCAGGGTGTGCAATGTTGATGTTCTCCAGTATAAGGTCCAATGGGATAAATTTTCAGCTGATAGTGCTACATGGGAGGATGCAGACGACATGCGTCATTCCTTTCCTCATCTTTTCAGTTAGATGTTGTTTATGTTTGATAGTTCATAGACTTTTGATGTGACATTTTACTCATGCTACAATGAGTTTTTGGTGTGATGATTATGTCTTTGATGTCTTGGATATTTTTACTGCAGTTGTTGTTTGGGCTATCATGTTGTAGACACTTGTATATACACTATTCTTCTTTATGTTATGAGATGTTGCTTATGATACTTTGATTTGGTTTCAAAATTATTGATGAGATACTCATATCATTTTATGCTTACATTGCAAATGATTATGAATATGCTTTTTTGTTGTTGATGCTTACATGACAGCGGGACGATGTCTCTTCCAAGTGGGGAGGGATGTCACGACCGGTTTTGTGACTTCCTTATTTTGTGGAACTTTTAGTTGACTTATGTCAACTAGGAGGAATCGACTTTCTGGGTAACTATGAGAAATGGTAAAATTTTTATTAAATGAGATGGGAAATTGGCAAATGTTGCAAATTTAAAGTGATTATTTAAATTTGGAGGTATATTTATCATGTGGTGAATTACTAATAGAGTTTTTCTTGTCAAGTGTTTGAGTGGTTGCAGGTCAGAGGACAAGGGTGTGGTCGAGGAGAGAGGTCTAGCTCCCCGCCTGGTGTCAGATTCAGATGCAGTAGTGCCACGCACACACCACTTTATAAACATTTATGATAAAAAAAAAATGTGATCATTTTTCTTTATCTAATGGGAAAATGTGAACTTGAGTATGCTCTCTAATAATCGTTAGGAATTTGAGATAATTTGTCTTTCTAAAATATAGATGGAATGTTAATTAACAAATTTGTGTTGTCTTAAATATGTGTATTTTATAGTTGTTATCTTTTACTCCATTTTTTTTTTACTTGGAAGTAAACCAAGAATTAGTTATGGGCGAGAGTGGATATATTTTCGGGAAACTCTTCATGAAGGACATCTTCTTGACATGTACAAAGAGTAACTCTAAAAATTTGGGAAAAATGGGGCTTTGCTTTGGGAATTATTGGGAGTTTTGATTTATTTCTAAGGAGTGATGTTACGCTCAGAACATGATGGGCATATAGCAACAGACGTAAAGCTTTGGGAAGAGTCACTATTGAGCTGGAAACCAGAGAGCCACATCTGAACTCCAACAATTTATCAACCGTTATCAGGCATGGTTCTTTTGTCTTATGGAATCAATCTTAGTTGTGTTATTATTGAAACGTGAATTAAATTTGAGATTGTTAACCGTTGCATGGTGTCATATTGGGTTTCAACTATTCTCTAGAAGTTGGTTTTTCTATATGGCCAAGAGTGAGAATGGAGTGTGTCTGTGCTCTGCTAATTCCCATTTTTTTTTTTAAGCTTAAAACTTATACCTCCTCACGTTGCATGTTTTTAGGTTTCTGGTACTTGTCCAGATCTGTAGTAAGAAATTATTCAATTTTCTGCCATTCTGCAGTGCAAATTCTAATTACCAGGCAACCAGGCAAAGCCTGTATACAGAACTTTTTCTACACCAAACTTCTTTTATTTGCAATTGATTAGTTCTGGTATGTTTGGCAGTTGCGCTCTATTGTTTTTACCTATATGTTTGTGTAACTTCCTTAATGAAAATTGGTTTAAACGGGTTATCAATTGCCACATTTTATCATACAAATCAATTACCCAAACTACATTATATATTGATTGCTATAATCCTAAGTGTTGAGTGCAGCTTTTATTTTGCTGTAATACTTCCTTGGGATTCTAATACATTTGTCCTAGCGTACCAACACACCCACTTTGAGACTATCTCACAGTTTCAAGGAAACTATACATTTTATCCACTCTTAATTTGTTTCCACAGTCTAAATGAAAGTACAGGCAAGATTATTAAACAGCTAGTAGGATTTCTATTTTGAGGCCAAAAAAAGGGGAAGATTTTCTTCTTGTTGAGCCATGTAAGGAAGTACGCATGGAAATTATCAAGTTTGTTTTCTTTCTTTAGAGTATGTGCCATTGATAGTCAATTTGGTGAATTAGGTGTGGATGGAGCTGTACCATTCTCATTTTAATTCGTTAATCTAGGCTTAAGAAATGTTCATAGTTTTGCAACTCGGTATGACCTAATTTTCTTAATGTAGTACTATTTGTGGTTTGATTTCCTTATAGTTATCTCGGTAGAAAATTTAAGATAATGCTTGAGAAAAGAAATACAATAGCTGTCCAATTTTTTACTGTAATGCACACTTCTAATTCATATCATTTTATTTAGATAAAAGTAGACTTCAGTTTATCTTGGCAACTTCAAACTGCCAAGAACACCCATACTTAGCTTGTAATCTCTGCAACTTAGCTCAAATACTGATGACTAAAGTCAGTTGCCAAAACAGGTCTTGGCTGCATTTTAATGACCTTACCAATTTTAGCAGCGGTGGGGTAGACAATGAAAGATTAAATAACATATCAGCAGTAGCATATTAAAAGTTAATTACACAATTTCCATGAATATTGCTTCTTTTGCTTAAGCTCTATTTCTCACAAAACTTTGATAAGTGAGTCATCTCTTTTGAAAACATTGGATCAAAATTTTAATGTTGTTACTGAATCAGATGTCTGTTTGATGAAATGTAAACTACATTGTGGCATTGAGCTTGGTGTTGTAACATGTCAACTAGCCATTTGATGAAATGCTCTGTTCATTTGTTTTGGTTTAGTTTAAAACTCTTACTGAATTTATACCTATTCCAACTATATATTTGTCTGTAAGTTTTGGAGATGCTGTTATTATACTGCTTCTTGTGAAATCTGGAATATATATATCAACTAGGATGGAAGTTGTGCTGAATGTAGGGATCAAGGGAGGGTAAATGTTTGTTTGCCTACCAGTTCAAATCTGGAATAAAATTTACTTTGGCCAAAGTATAAAACTGCATATGCTTCTCATTGATTATGCACGATTATAATTCACCCCTTGCTACATCCATTGTATAGAACCTACTATAGGCATATGTGCTGTAGGTTAAGTTACACAGCTGCATTAAGACCATCTGGATCTGCCAGTAGTGAGAAGCTAGGCCTCTCGTGCAGGGACGGGGTGTTCTTCGTGTCAGGAAGAACCCCGGGGAAGCTCATCACTTCTGGAGCTGACCACTCCACGGTTGGGCGGTAAAAGTGCCTGGACCCCACCTCTGTTCTCAAGGAAGCATAAGGGACTCAGTCCAAGGCTCACGAGGTAGAACCCGATGAGTTGATACTTCTAGTGCTCATATTTCTTCTTTTCTCTCTATCTTTCTTGATGTACTTTATCTAGTGATTGACAAGTTGGTCGACACTTCTGAATGTAATAAACTTTGATGTAACCATTTAGTTTGTAAGATTGATTTTTGACATCTGACAAGTTGATCGGCATGTTTCTGTATGTATTATATCTTGTGACTCATTGTACTTTGACAAGATGGTCGCTTGTATGTTCCTCTTTGATGTAGCATGTGAGGAAAATGTATTGGTTTGTCGACTTTGTCTTTTTGACTTTCAACTTATTATGCTTTATGCTTATGTGGAAATCTAGATGGAATTTTAGTCTTTACATGGACTGCTCTGGCATTGCAGCCGTGATGTTTGAACTGCTAACCTAGGGCTATCAGCACGGCAATTCACTCTCAGACTCAGAGTTCCAATTGTCTGCTGCTACAAACCATGAGGACTTCCATTATTATTTCCTGCAATAACTCTCGAACCAGCCACGTTTCATCACTCAAATCTCGAACCACTGCCGAAATCTTGTGCACTCTCATCCTCAAGCTCCAGTGGAACCGACGCGCAAACATCAAATCCCAATGCGCTTCTTGCCCTTCTCCATCCAGAGCCCATTTTTCACCAGAAGAGAATTCCTCAAAGCCTGATCTTTCCACAAAAGAATTCTCTCTCCCTTCTCAGTACTACTCAAAGCTCATTCTTTCTCCACATCGCCCTATTGTTTGAAAATAGAAGCCCGGGTGCCGCCATTAAAGAACCAAAAATAATGCCTTAAAATAAAAAGGAGAAAAGGGGGAAATTATTGACAGAGGCTTAAATCAGTGGAGGAGAAGTAGCAGGCATGGTGCAAAAGTTATAATGGTTGGAATCCATAGAGGTCTGAGAGCATGACGACAGTTTGTAATGGAGGGCCCGTGGATCAAACAGACTGGCATGCTTTTTGACCATTCACCTAGGTGGAGGATCACTATCGCAGAGTGTGTGCTCCAGCTCACCTTCTTTGCAGTGCGGCTGACATGCTTAGGCCCATCAGGCTGCATGGCAGTTACAGCATCGAGCCCGAGGAACTTTACAGTAAGATGGTTTAACATTTAAGGATCAAATCAAGAAATATATATTTTTTATTTTAAAATTTTTTTTATTATGGTTTATGCTGGTAAGGATAGAGTGTATCATTTATTGAATCAGTAATTGATTTGAAATTAGTATTGTATATGGAGAATATTTTATCTCTATTCTTTTGTATAGAGGTGTATTGTCAATAGTTTAACCTCATGCAGATATGTAGATCTATTAAAATTCAAGCCTACAAAATTATAACAATTGAAGGACTTTAACAGTTAATTTATTCTATTAATTTGTAGTCTTCTAAGCATTACAAAATTATAAATATCAATTATTAAAATCCACATCAGTTCTGTTGAAGTTGAAATCAATTATCAAAGTGGTCAACATAAAATTATAATATAACTGGATGGTATATTTGACTTAGATATTTTCATTCAAATGAGTTGTTTTAATGAAAAATGCCTAGCTTTGTTTTTGTGCGTAAAAAGTCTTATAAAACAACATATTACCTATTTTAAAATTCAAAGCCAACCAAAAGATGTACGATTTTTTTTAAAGTTTGGTCATGTATTGAATGTGTCCTAAAACTTTTGAAGTTTACATATTGTAATTTAAAGTCTTTTTTTGATTAAATTATATCTATATTTAGTAGTTTGGACCCTTGATAGTTCAAAAAAAACTTGTAATGCCTAGGTAAAAAACCTATATTGCAGGTTAACAAAGATTTGTAAAGCATTCCCAAATGGTCCAATCATAATGAAAAATTATAATTAATATAACTTATTATAAGTATTTTTAACTTTTATTTTTCTTAATTAAATACATAATAGGACACAAATCCAAAAATACATAAGAGATACTAAACTTACTCTAATGGAGATGTGTGAAATATAGTGGAACTCATAACGTGTAATGTCATAACCTTCTTGCTCTTATGCCCAAATCTGGATTTGCTGATGTTCTTGGGTGTTTCTGATTATCAATAGTTAACTTCAGGAGGAAATGATTCTCAAAATTTAATAATTTAATGGTCGAGTCACAGATTTTTGCCATAAACATGTCTAATTCTTTAGTCACTTCACCAACACACCATCCCAATTAGCACACGTGTCCTCATGAAACCATCCATACCATTTTTCCCTTCCTCAGCCCCATCCATCATTAACTCTCTCTCACTTTACCAAACCGCACCTGCAACAATCTACCCCACCCCACAATAAAATCACAAACCCATATCCAAATCGGTGCCCAAATCAATGCTCACTACCCACTCCCAGATCTCTATAATCTATACACACTGTCAATTGAAATCTCCCCAATAAATGTTCCTCACTGCCCTGTACACGGATCTCCAAAAATGGAAATAGAAATCCTCACCTCCAACAGTAAAAAAATATAACTTTTTCCCCTCTTTGAAACACCATCACGGCCGCTCAAAGACACCAATTCATATTTGATGCTACCTTCCTTGTCCCCAATTTCTTCACCAATCAATACGTCCACCACAATCTAGAAAGAAGGAAAAGGCAAAAGGCTCCAACGACTGAAAGAAACACGCCGTGCAAAGACCAAAATCTATCATTCAATTTTAACTAAAGGCGGGGACTCTAGCTCCCTTAGAGCTCTTGTTTTATGTTGCAATTTTGAGATCATATGCTCCAAAATGTTATACTAGATTTGAATATAATTTTTATTTCAAATTTAATATTTTTATTTCAATGTAGAAAGGGTCACAATTAATGACATTTTTTTGGGTGTAGTTAGTGTTATGTTGTTGCTGCTAAGAAAAGGGACTCTGAAAACGCATGGCTGGCACATCGCCCCTGAGTGGAAGGTAAGGATTTTTAATAAATCCTTGCTTAGCCTATGAACTTTGACTGTATCTAAACAAATTCATCTTCTTTTCCATTCATCATTCTTATCGTGCATTATCATAATTCATTTTCTCAATGTATTTTATTACAGTAATCAAGATTGAATTCTATTTATGCTCTTGGTTTTGCAGTAAGTTAAAAGAGCATTAATGCCTAAATAAACCATATTCAGGCAACCGCGGCTTTACCATGTCCTGGCTTGTAAAGAATGAACTCTCGACAACTTGTGCCACATCAGAAATGTCCACAAGACAAAAGAGTCGATCAACTAAGTCAAATGTCAAATGTACAAGATGACAAAAATAAATGATTTTCCTTAAATTCAAAGAAAGAAAATAAGTTTCGACCCAAAAACTGTCAAACAGATTATGTGACACATGAGTCCATAATAAAGAAGAGCCAATTGTTGAAAACACCCCAATACATCATGTTGGTTGTGGATTATTCCCTTTGATCTTCAACTTGCAGATTTACACTTTGATGGACAATATAAATAAAATCTTGACTCTATCACCACTCCAAAGTCCACAAGGAAGAGGGCCAACTAACAAGGATCAAAGGATCCTTCTACTCTTTGAGCTTCAATGCTCAGGCGGGTGTACCCTTGACTCACTTCTCTAAAGGAGTCTAAAACAATATGCTACCATATTCAATACAAGATTGTAAAGGTTTATCAAATGAATGTTTAGGTTTGTGTGGTTGTTAACCATGACTTCAAGAGAAGGGACCAGTGCCTTATCCCAGGGCTAAGAGTCACCCAACTATATACCTCAACTAAATACCTTAAATCAAACACAATGGAACCCAGGGTAAGTGCTTTGCCTATTACCCCTTTCCCTCAAGCACAAGGACATCAAATTCTATACCTGGCTGCAAACTCACTGAATTCACCTAAAAGGCTTTAATCCTAAATTTGTTAGAAACTCAGAGATGAATTCAAAATACTCTTTGTTTACCATACATTAACACACTTTGTGATATTAACATATATGAGCTCAGAGACAAGCAAGAAGACATACACAAGATACAAGATTGGGATTCAAGAATGTTTTCATTAACAAATCTAGAATTAGCATACAATTAGCATGACACAAAGCTAAGAAAAAGACCCCAAATCAAACCTCTATCAGTGTATACAGTCAAAAACCAGGGACCAAAAAACAACAATGTTTTGGAACCCTTGCAAAATCAAAAATTCTGCAACTTATACCACTAGCCACCTTGGAATTCTCAGAGAGAATGCAACAAGCTACAAATAGCTAGGGCTAGGATCTCAACCACCCAACCAATTCAAACAGTCACAAAATTTACTACAGGGGCATGAAGCATAAGCAGCCTGGAGAAAAAAAATCTCTAGCAGATCAATAATCATGAAAATCTGTGAGCTCAGCATAGTACACCAGGAATGCCATGAAAATCAGTCAAATCAACCACCTGTAAACAACTCCTCGAGCACAAAACCATACTCCACCAAGTACAAAACCTCCTTTGCAATTAACCGCAGAGACCCTAGACCACATCGCAACAACCTACCACCAACAAACCAGCAAGAAATCCACCCAAAAAGTATTAAAACTAGGTACCTTTGGTTGCTGCAAACCCCTCTACAAATTTGAATTTGAAATCCCAACAGTCACTTGCATGGCCCCAGAAACACATTAGCGGTCCCCGTTTAAACTGGGATCAACTTTAAGTCACAGCCGTCCGATCAATTTCCCTTCGTGGGCCTTAGATCTTCACCTTACCTTAGACAACATCGACGACTATCGCTAGACCGCCAAGTTAACTTCCTTGCATCTTACCCCGGTGGTGAAAGGATGGCCACAAGACCTATCGACCCTTTAATCAAATAGAAACCCAGCGGCCCCACTTAATAACTCCGCAACTGCGACGACCAACAACGATCGCATGATTGCATAGCAAAAACCTAGGCTATGTGAACACACAACAAGCCATGAGATTGCCACTCTTCCACCACAAACACCGGCCCCACCTCTGAGCACATCTACATCGACTAATAGGAACACAACGACTAAGCACCACATGGCAGACGGTCCCACTTGCATCACACAGAGAAGATACTAGATCAACAGATGGCACATGATCGGAAGGGGTGGGAATATTCCTTAAGATCATGCACTGAGTGTTGGATTAAAAGCTTTCAATGCAGGCCCACCTGACAACAAATCCACCACAGCACCGCGGACATGTGTCACCTTATCACATAGCTAGAAACTGGGCTATGCAATCATGCAACAGCCAATCACAGGCTACCACATCACCGCCATGGACCACCAAATAGTAATCACCATCGCTAAGAGCCAGGACCCATGCGAATAGATGGCAAGTGGCCGCATGATCGCATGTCAAAAAAGTCTTACATGCGGCCATGCAACAGCCAATAAGGATATGCCATCTATCCCCCCTCTGACATTGGGACCACCACGCTCTACAAACAGAATCAACGGCAGGTGCATGATCGCAAGGGGAAAGAATATTCCTCACGATCACATGCCGACCATCGATCTTGCCCCTTTGTCGCATGTAGAATCGAGCCCACAAACTGCCAGGCATTTAGCGACTATGCAACTAACCGTCTGCCAAGTCATGAGATGTTAGTAGATAGCCGCCAACCTTTCAAAGATCACGCGACTAATAGTCACCGAGTCACTGGATGCTAGCCGCTTAACCACCAGAATTGGGAGATCAATAGATAACTGCCAATCACCAGGTCACTAAATAGAGACATAACTGCCAGCCAAGATGAACAACAGGAAGAACTAGACCCACAAGGATAGGTGGCAGGCGGTCGCATGATCGCATGTCAGAAAAATCTAACATGCGGCCATGCGACAGCTAGTCAGGAAGAGCTTTTGAAGGCTCGGGCCCACCTGTCATCGAACCTGTGCACTTAAGGAAAGCCGGTAGACAGGGAACTAGTGCGAGGTAGAAAACACACAATGTTTTCGACACAGCAGAAGATCGAAAACACATAGAGTTTTTGACACCAAAAGACAAGCGCACAAAAGTAGGAAGCACAGGGTTGAAAACAACAAAGGCTGAAAACACAGACCGAAAACATCATGGACTTTTGAAAACACTGTGGGTTTTTGACACTGTGGCAAATTTTAAAGAAGCTTCCCGCGGACCTTAGAATTTTAATAACTTTCTGGGCATTATGATTTAGGAGATGTAATCTAGATTGAAGTAGGGTGACAACACAAGGAACATAGGGTAGGGCACAAACCAAGAGACATTTGTAGGGAGGAGGCCATTTTCAAAGGATATTGCCATGACAGAAAAATGGCCTAACACATCACATGTCATAAAATATAAAAGATATTAACTAAATTCGACTAACTTGTCGAATAAAAATACAAGAGTCATCGACTGACTATCATGAGATAGAAAATATAAATACAATAGACTAATGGTCAATATAAAGAACCATAACATGCTATGAAAGAAGACCTTCCTGACAGGAGCTCCAGAAACCTTCTACACATGAAAACAAGAGGGCGAGAATATTGTGGGAGTGCATTTCCACCCTACCAGTAACACTTTCCCAGAATCCTTCCTAACATGAAGGACACCCAACCCAGCTAGAGGTAGTCTAACAAAGTAAAACTGACTAAAGTAATGGAATTGTGCAAATCATCAATCTTTACATCAAGTACTGTCAAAAACATCATAATGTTGAAGTGTGATTATGCATCAAAGGATTAATCAACATCATTTACCAATAATATAAAACATTTCAACTCTCGAATTCCACTCATTTAGGATAGTCAGTGGTTATCTCAAGAAGTACAACTATGCAGTTAATTTCCTATGTCAGAGAATTATCAAAACTCATAAAGCATCTAGTATGACTATGTCTTAAATACATACAAAATAAAGCCAAAGAATCACACATTTATTTGGCAAGCACATTCCTTGCTAATCCAAAAGAAAGACCATCAGTTAATGACATTACTATAATGGATAAACAAGTATTAGAAGCAAATTATAGTTAATAGTAGCCTTATAGTACAAGCACCCACCATCATCATCCAATGGTGTTGATAACCCTTCTTTTATATTAAAGACACATAATGCTAATTGACAATGGTAATATCCAATATTAACACAGTTGGCTCCATGACTCAGATTTCAATTTGGTTGAAATGTTGTAGCATTGCTACTCATTTGCGGGATATTTCATTTTCTATTTGATGGTTTTACAAGGCAAACTAGCGAACAATGATATAAAATTCTTTTAAAATTTGTACAAAATCTTCTTATTGGGAAGACAAAAACCCTAAACAAAGATGTCGAGGGAATCCTAAATGCATTTTGAAATGTGACAATAACATTGAAGTGAAGTCAATCCAAGGAAAGTATGATCTAAATCTCCAATCCCCATGCATGGAGGGACATTTGTTGGTGCTTTTCACATCTTGGCTTCACCACCTAGTCCTAAAACATAAGCATCTAAACACTACTACATTATCCAAATTCACATTGAATGCCATGTATCAGACAAGTTTTCAATCTGCGGTAACTTTTATATACCGCTCTTTATTTGTAATGGAACTAAGATTTGACATTTTGGGTAATGACAAATTATCCTACTATAGAAATGATAGAGAAGGGATGGCGAGGACACTTGCCCACCTCACACACATCTATATGTTAAAAAAACCCTTCACCGCAGAAGCTTTTCTACCAGTTCATCTCTGAACTAATCCATATCCATCAAAACCCAATTCTAGATGTGCTAAAATTAAGCATATAATAGGACAAATATATGTCTAATCTCATCATCTTGGCAATGGGGTGAGTTTTCTTGTTTTCCCAAAGATTCAAAAATGTACAGAGCAAACAGTGCAGAAATCCTAAAGCTACAGAGAATCCAAAGCAACCCAATTCGATATTTTTTTTAGGCGCATGTATCTGCATTCAACACTTTGCTTGCAGGACTCTCTAGATGCACATCCATGGAAGTTGCCTGAGAGAGAATATTGCAATAAGTGAGAAAACAATTTAGGCCAGAGCTGTTAAATAGACTTGATGAAATAGTTGTTTTTGATCCTCTTAAAAACAAGGAGCTGAGGAAAGTTTCCAGATTGCAGATGAGAGATGTAGTAGTAAGGCTTGTAGAGAGAGAAGTTGCTTTGGGAGTCACTGATGCAACTTTAGACCTTGTCCTTGAAGAAGGCTACGATCTTGTCTATGGTGCTAGACCCTTGAGATGTTGGCTGGAAAATAAAGTTGTGACTCATTTATCTCAAATGCTCATCAATGGAGAAATTGATGAAAACTGTACTGTATTCATAGATGCAATGCCTGGGAAGTCAGGGTTATCCTACCATGTGGAGAGAAATGGAGGACTAGTAAATCTAGTCACTGGGTTAAAATCAGATATCTTAATAGAAATTCCTACTAATGCAGTCAAATCTGATGCATATCAAGCTGTCAAGAAAATGAGAATTGAAGAAATAGACGATGATGAGCCTATGGAAGAAACTAGGTGAAATGATTAGCTCACCCACTTAAGATGTAATCTCATTTTTATTATTTAGAAATTTGGTAAGGACGAAGTATAAAAGGAATAGGATTTAACGCAGAAAAGAAAAACAATCCTCTGGTCTTTAAAATGCTAGTAGCCATAATCTCAAAACAATATAAATTTTAATATGAGGAAAACAATCATTTTAACACAGACATATCTACAATACTCATAGCTTTAGAAGGAATAGATAGTTTTTAACAAGCACATCAGAGATAAAAATTTTCAACATTCCACCCAAAATAAACAGGAAGAAGATAACCTGGTGTTCTTGGTTCGGTTGTGAAGAGCACGTGCACTCTCTGAATTTTTCCTCCTATCTTACGTTTCCAACATGAAAAATAGGGGCCATTCCCCATCAAGAATAAAAAGATAAGTATTATCAAGAAAAACACCTGGAAGATACACTGGAGAGGCTGGAAACTAGAGAAGAGCTTAAAGTCTGTAATCAATGTGAGAAGTGGAAGATATCTGAATTAATGACCACTCTCACAGTTTCTACATTTTAGGAGCAAGTTAAGGGATGTTAAAGTTGAGATGTCACGTATTATTTACAAAAGACTTTTAGAAAAATACGGTGATAAATATTGTAAAAATTTGGGTTATGACATCCTTTCTCTGTTAGACAATGCATCGTCCCAATGCATTAATCGAAACATACATCAATCTCGCAAATCCACTTAATATTCTAATTAATATTTCCTTTAATACTAAAATCCATCTTATCTTTATATTTTGACAACACTTAGAATAATATAATCATGTAAAGTAGTTATGAACAATTTGTAGTGAAATATCACAACTTTTAATTGTTTTGGAAACTATCTTCTATCTCCATTTCTCAAAGCATTCAAACTTTTTTTTTAAACACATGTATAGACAATGTACACACACATTTTTTAAAAGCACCAAATAAAAGCAAGCTAACCAAACATCACAGGCAAATTCTAATGAGTGTGTGAATTCCATTACTACCTTTCAGTTTTACAAGGCTAGAGTTACCTCTCTTCGAAAATATTCTCCCACTATTATAATGTGTAATTCCATCTATGATACATAGGAACAACATCAAAGCATCAGTACATATTTTCAACATAATCAAGATATATCATTTCTTCATCCTAATGCTTTTAGTCAAATAAATCTGCATAATACCTTCAACTTACAAAATAGCACATGCGTACCTATGCTTCTTACCATCCTTTGGCATCATACTGATGTAATTAATGGATTGATTATTTTGTATCAAATTCCTGTCATACTTCTATGTAGACACTTATAATATTATTAGTTCAATCTATTACAATTTTCCATGGAAGATAATTTTCAATGGTAAATATTCTAGATTAAAGATAATCTTTGGATTACTGCAAACATTCAACAAATAAGTTCTAAGCCTTAAGTTGATTATAAGTAAATAAATCATTCATACGTACCATCTAATGCTTGGTACTCCCTGAGTGAGAAAATATTTCATGCATCCTCAAAAATCACCTGAAAAGGTTAGAGGATCCATTTTTCCATTTATGTGACTTAGGCCCTCATACCCATCTCGTCACAACAATATTTCAAAAGAAAATTTGAACTCATTTCATCATAGCATTTATATTTCATCTTTAAAACAATATAATTCCTACAAGTCTTACATCTTATTACAAATAAGAATTCACATTTTCATCAATGTAATGCAAGTGTGCTTCATCTAAGCATAAGCATCCAAATAAATCATGATGATTCGTCACCTTATAAAATCAGCACATCAATGTATGTCATAGATCTTTAAAAAAAATTGCATCTAAAAACATAACAATAAAGGTTAATTATGAAACAAAATACTTAATTATAATTGGACATCTATCCTTCTATAAGTCCATGTCTCCTATGCCATTGGACAGTCAATCATCTGCAAATCTTGAGATAGGAATGTGGCTCGGACACTTGTCCATTCTATCCACAAAGCCTTACACTTCCTTGGGATTCTACCTACTCATAGAATTTCCAACCCTGCAATGCCCAAAAATAAAAGGCAGGGGATATCTAGTGCAACCATGAAACTAACTACTTTCCACATATGTCTAAGTAGAACTAATCATGGATGTGGTAGGGAGATGGAACATGGGCAACATATTTATGAAAACATATGCAAACAAGCTTTGGCCAAAGCATATTTTTGTCACCAGGAATGAACACTGGTAGGTAGAGGAACATCCTTTTCTACCCTTCCCTATTTTTCCCACATTCGGCACCTCTCACCTGAAGGTAAGCTTTTCAATTCTGAAAGAAAGTGAAAAGAAGATGCAATTCATGCATTTCATATAATTTCCTTTCTTGTAATTATACATTAAACAAAGCATGTAAATCATACAACAATCAACTAATCAAAAGAATTATGCCCTTCATCATGAAAAATATCATTCATCATAGGCAATCACATAATTTGAACCATCTAGTCAAAATAAAAAAATACACATACAAAGTAGGAGGTGTTGACCATTTTGTCAAAAACACCAATAGTGCTTCATAACCAAATAATTCTATCCCTGTTTCATAAAAAGATGGTGACCTACTCGTCGCTCATCAAATGTATCAACTAATACATACATTTCAATCCTCATAATAATTTCATGCAAGGTCTCAAATATAATCTCGCATGTGTTATTAATATCATATTAATGTCAAAAAAATGTATTTCCTATGGATTCCATCATTTCTTGAGTATGCATGCAATGCTCCTCATAGCATCAAAACTCACATCAAATAATATCAATCAATATTAATTGTTTCATCAAATGTATTTCTAATATACACAACCTTTTGGATGTCAATTCAATTTGACCATTTCATAATAGTTGAAACATATTTCAAGTAAGATATGAATGCAAGATTAGGGATGGTTTTACAAGGCAAACTAGCGAACAATGATATAAAATTCTTTTAAAATTTGTACAAAATCTTCTTATTGGGAAGACAAAAACCCTAAACAAAGATGTCGAGGGAATCCTAAATGCATTTTGAAATGTGACAATAACATTGAAGTGAAGTCAATCCAAGGAAAGTATGATCTAAATCTCCAATCCCCATGCATGGAGGGACATTTGTTGGTGCTTTTCACACCTTGGCTTCACCACCTAGTCCTAAAAGATAAGCATCTAAACACTGCTACATTATCCAGATTCACATTGAATGCCACGTATCAGACAAGTTTTCAATCTGCGGTAACTTTTATATACCGCTCTTTATTTGTAATGGAACTAAGATTTGAAATTTTGGGTAATGACAAATTATCCTACTATAGAAATGACAGAGAAGGGATGGCGAGGACACCTACCCACCTCACACACATCTGTATGTTAAAAAAAACCTTTGCCAAAGAAGCTTTTCTATTGGTTCATCTCTAAATTAATCCATATCCATCAAAACCCAATTGCAGATGTGCTAAAATTAAGCATATAACAGGAAAAATATATGTCTAATCTCATCATCTTGGAAATGGGGCGAGTTTTCTTGTTTTCCCAAAGATTCAAAAATGTACAGAGCAAACAGTGCAGAAATCCTAAAGCTACAGAGAATCCAAAGCAACCCAATTCGATATTTTTTTTAGGCACATGTATCTGCATTCAACACTTTTCTTGCAGGACTCTCTGGATGCACATCCATGGAAGTTGCCTGAGAGAGAATATTACAAGAAGTGAGAAAACACTTCAGGCCAGAGCTGTTAAATAGACTTGATGAAATAGTTGTTTTTGATCCTCTTAAAAACAAGGAGTTGAGGAAAGTTTCCAGATTGCAGATGAGAGATGTTGCAGTAAGGCTTTCAGAGAAAGAATTTTCTTTGGGAGTCACTGATGCAGCTTTAGACCTTATCCTTGAAGAAGCCTACGATCTTGTCTATGGTGCTAGACCCTTGAGACGTTGGCTAGAAAAGAAAGTTGTGACTCATTTGTCTCAAATGCTCATCAGTGGAGAAATTGATGAAAACTATACTGTATTCATAGATGCAATGCCTGGGAAGTCAGGGTTATCCTACCGTGTGGAGAGAAATGGAGGACTAGTAAATCCAGGCACTGGGTTAAAATCAGATATCTTAATAGAAATTCCTACTAATGCAGTCAAATCTGATGCATCTCAGGCTGTCAAGAAAATGAGAATTGAAGAAATAGACGACGATGAGCCTATGGAAGAAACTAGGTGAGATGATTAGCTCACTTGCTTAAGATGTAATCTCACTTTTATTATTTAGAAATTTGGTAAGGATGAAGTATAAAAGGAATAGGATTTAACGCAGAAAAGAAAAACAATCCTCTTGTCTTTAAAATACCAGTAGCCGTAATCTCAAAACAATATAAATTTTAATATGAGGAAAACAATCATTTTAACACAGACATATCTACAATACTCATAGCTTTAGAAGGAATAGATATTTTTTAACAAGCACATCAGAGCTAAAATTGTTCAGGATTCCACCCAAAATAAACAAGAAGAAGATAAACTGGTGTTCTTGGTTCAGTTGCGAAGAGCACGCCCACTCTCTGAATTTTTCCTCCTATCTTACGTTTCTAACATGAAAAATAGGGGCCATTCCCCATCAAGAATAAAAAGATAAGTATTATCAAGAAGAAACCTAGAAGATACACCGTAGAGGCTGGAAAATAGAGAAGAGGTTAAAGTCCATAATCAATGCGAGAAGTGGAAGATATCTGAATTAATGACCACTCTCACAGTTTCTACATTTTAGGAGAAAATTACGGGATGTTAAAGTTGAGATGTCATGTATTATTTACAAAAGACTTTTACAAAAATACGGTGACAAATATTGTAAAAATTTGGGTTATGACATGGCTACTTCTCGTTTTACAACTTACCTCACTTTGCATTCTACAATCTCTGGATTGTGTAGCCTATATTGTTATATGCATAGAAGAAAATGAAGGGTAAGTTTCTCTCTATGGGCTGTTTTTCAAGTTTTCCATTGATTAGCTTCATAAAAATGTCTAAAACTTATATTTGTTAATTATTAAAATTTTCAAATAATAGTGTAGATTTTTATAAATTTCATGGACATTACCCAATCTTTGTTATCTGGAGATTGAGAGACTACAGAGTATTCTTTTTATCATAGAAAATTTGTATACATTTTCATGTACTTTTTGTTGAGACTTAGCGACTACAGTCTATTTCATTGTCGCTGTAAGTTTTATCATGTACTGATTTCATTCTGACTCCTTCGACTACCATTAGATCCTAATGTAACAGTTTTTTTTGTCCCTTTATCTTTATTATTCACTAGGAGATTTAGCGACTCCAACGAACTTCTCTTTATCGTCAATTGTTTGTTGACTTTTCAAATAGTAGTCATGAAAAGCCAAATCTGATAGGTCAACAAAAACCATTTAATGAGCGAGTATACGCCTTTCTCATGATCTCCGAATGAAACTTCTAACTACCAAGAATTTGGGAGAATGGGCGACTAAGGCATTTTCCCATTCTCCAGATGTTTGGGACTTAATTGATTGAATTGGAAGATTTATCTCCTCATGCATCATTGTTTTCCATTTATCACTGTTAACATCTTTGAGAGAAGCTTTAAATGTGGAAGGTTTTGAAAATTCTGAGACAAGAATTGAAGGCTCTGCTTCTTCAGCGAACAACAACTCATAATTAGAGTATTTAGATGGCATTTTCTTTTTTTTGGCTGATCTTCTTAATTGAGGTTCTATACCTTCTGTTTGATTCAAAACTACCTCAAATGGAGAGCCAGAAATTGTAGCTATTGAATGTTTAATTCCTTGCCTCTTTGTTTCATTCCATTTATTATTCCCTAAATTCTGCAAAGTTTTTTGTCAATGTAGATGATCCTCCAAGAAATTATTGTTTGGCTTTGGTGAAAGCTCTACAAACTCCTCACGCTGGTTGTGTGAGAAATCTTTAGACTCTTCACACTGGTTGTTTCCTTTACTAACAGCTCTGCCAATCCCTTCACAAGCAGCTCCCCTGTGCCTCTTACATGTTAGTGGCTGGCACAAACAAAAGAATAGTTAATGAGTTAAAGGATAAATTGGCAAGAAATTTTGACATGAAGGACTTAGGAGCATCTAAGAAGATTCTTGGCATGACGATCACAAGAGACAGGAAGAAGAAGGAAATTACATTATCTCAAAAATAATACATTGATAAAGTTGTTGAGAGGTTTGGCATGGCTGATGCTAAAGTTGCTCCCCTTCATCTTGTTGGCCACTTTTGCTTAAGTTCTAAATTGTGTCCAAAAAGACAAGAAGAAAAGGACTTCATGGAGAAAATTCCTTATAAATATGTAGTTGGAAGCATTATGTATACGATGGTATCTACTCGCCTTGACATTGCTCATGTAGTGGGAGTTGTGAGCAGAATCATGAGAAATCCCAGGAAGGCTCATTGGGAAGTTGTTAAGTGGATACTAAGCTATCTAAAAGGAACTTCAAATTATGCATTATGCTTTGGAGGAAATAAGGTTCAGCTGCAAGGTTACACTGATTCTGATCATGCCAGAGACTTGGATAAACGAAGGTCTACCACTGGATATACCTTCACGTTTGTTGGAGCTACCATCAGTTGGGCTTCAAGGTTGCAACATTGCATTGCTCTTTCTTTAGCTGAGGCTGAATACTTGGTTCTTTTCGAAGGTGCAAGGGAAATGATTTGGCTTCAGCGATTGCTTGGTGACTTGAAAGTGCATCAAAATGAGTATAAACTATTTTGTGACAACCGCAGTGCTATCTTCATGGCCCATAATCACTCTTCACAACATCGCTCTAAGCACGTTCATGCACATGCTCACTTTGTTTGTCATGCAGTTGAAGAAGGAAAGCTGGAAGTTGTCAAGATTGATACTAAGATCAATCCGGCAGATATATTCACCAAGGTTGTCACCAAAGAGAAGTTCAATTGTGAAAGGACTTCTCTTGGCCTTGTGAATCAAAGATAAGTTAGCACTTCAATAGGGTATTGGGTGATCAGTTATAGCATGGTTGTCCTTTAGGTGGGAGTTTGTTGAGGAATGAAGGCCAACAATCATAATGTTTTTATTATCTCTTTTATTATGACTCTTCATTCGAAGACTCCTCATTTCATGTGTAATCCTGGAGCCTTTTTATTTGCTGCTCCTACTCATTTTTAATTAATCTTTCTGAATCAATACAATACTCTACAGTCTGGACGTAGCCACAATTTGTGGTGAACTAAGATAAATCTGGTGTTTGCGTATTTGTCAATTACATTACATATCTTCTATTTATTTCTCGCTTTTAAATCCCTTTCAAAAATCATATAAAAAACTATTTAAGACCATTTTAAAAATTATGTCAAGTTTTCAAAATTGATACTATAAACTATTCTAAAAATCATATTAAAAATATTCTAAAAATTACTATATTCAAAATCAATTGATTTTTTAATAAAAACAAAATATACAGTTACAAGTAAAATATAAAGTAACATAATCCGTATTCATTTGGTAATGGATGAGTCCCTTTGGAAACACAAACAAATCTCCTATACTAAAGGTCTATGTGAAGAGCTTTCCAGTAATAATTTGGCTAGTAATTGTTTACAATATTTTTTTAATTCAGTCATTTAAGTAATAGGCCAATTTCGCAAGGTTATTAGAATTTCTTCAAAATATAAAAGTGTTTTTGCAAAATTTAATAGCATGTGTTAATTGAATTTTTAAGTAGATTTAATATGTGATAAATAATATAATTTAATATGAAGTCAGATTTTTTTTAATTTTTTTGATTTATTTATATATATAGTTTTATTTTGTTTATTTCTATATATTTATTAGTTTTGCATAATTCAATTATTTTTCGTTCTTCTAATAATATTATTATTTTGACGTTCTTTGTATTTATTTCATCTTATGAATGTTAGTATTAATTGTTGCTACTGCATTTCTAATGAACTGCATTTATAACGATTTTAATGAAGTATAATTTGGCAAAAAAAAAATTTGAAATATTATGAAATAAATGTGCAATAGAGCAGTTGACAACATACTGTATGGTAATATAGTTAGTTATTAAATTGATTGTAGAAAAATTTAATACTAACATAGTCACTAGTCTCATTGATAAGATAAATAAGTAAATCTAAAAATATCTTATCTAATTGATTACAAACACAAACTATGAAAGCTTTTTGTCTATTTATCATATATATGGATTTACTTTAATTTAGTTATTAAATTTTTTAGCTTTGAACGGCCCACAGTCGCTCAGACGGGCATTATTTGATCCCACTCTATAGAGAACTAATCACAACTTCTTGTCAACCTTGAAAATTTCATGATTAATGAGTTTTGTCCTTAATCATTTTAATAGTCATAAAAGTTATTAAAGTTAATTATATGTTTAAAAAAAGTTAAATTATATTTAACTTAAATAAGTAATTATGTAAAAATAAGCATTGAAATTGAGAATAAAAATTATTAACTTTTTGGAGATAAATATATATATATATATATATATATATATATATATATATATATATATATATATATATATATATATATATATATATATATATATATATATATATATATATATATATATATATATATATATATATATATATATATATATATATATATATATATATATATATTTTAATCAAAAGCGGACAAGCCACCATATATTTTATTTTATATATATAATCTGATTCAAAGGGCTCCCCCGTGGAAGAACCAACAAGAAACCCTAGGATCGTAGCCCTATACATACATTACATCAAAGAACGATATATAATCATCACTTTGGCATTTTGAATTGATCATGATTACACATCCTATATACCCTACCCGTACCTCTAAACCCAATTACAATGTTCTACCCCATAAAGATATGCTAGGATGTTCAAAATTACAAAATTTTCACTAAATATACTCCAAAATGCCTCCTCGCTCATTACTCTTCCATGTCGACACCACCTTGGGAACTAGCACACAATGAAGGATCATCCACTATCCAACTTTCCTTTTGCGCTATAGCCATTTCACCCTGTTCTTGAATACCTCTAGAAGGATCCTCCGAGCCCCACCCGACAGAGACAACCACTGGTATTTCAGGAGACCACCCGGAACCCATCTTGATAACTGAGGAAGAGGGCACCCTTGAATTCTAGCCGGCCTCATTTTCAATGGAACCTAGTGAAGGCAGCTGAATCTGAGGTAAATTAGAAAACCACATTAGGTCCAATATTACAAATCCTTATTTTTTCACTCTCTCCTCAAGATGATAACCCAATGCTCGAGCTGTAACCTGGAGCACTGCTTTCATGGGCGACGAGCTGTGCACTTCCACTGCCTTCCTTAGTGACTCAAATGTCACTAAAAATTCATGCTTTTGAAGCAACTGAGCATGGGAAATAGGCCCCCCACTAAAGCCGAACACTGCCAAAGGTCATACGCTTGCATTGCCCTGATGAGTTTATTATTTGCAATAAACACTGGCCGAATAACCTTGGAAGCCAGCGACTGAAGGAGTTGCGGTGACTGCAAAATGTCCATGGCATTAGAAAGGAAGATGGATACTAAATTTGTAGGATAGAATACTTGTGTTGCTGAGGAAACCAAATGTTCTTCCCCAATAACTTTCTTAATAGCCCACCTAATTGTGGGAGAGTGATTAGTGAACATGCCATCAAGAATAGAGTCAACCACTGGAACTGGCAATGCATTTTCCTCTATACTTGGAAAGATACAGATGCGATAATTCTTCGGCATAACCCCCCTGTGTTGCCTATGGCAGCCATCACACACCCCAGAGACATCCAATATCTTCATCATTTTCAACTTGTGAGAAAGAAGTGTATGATAAACCCATGTTTTATAAGATGGAAATGTACTGTTGATGCCTATTAATTATGAATAGATATGTTGAACCCTTTCCGTGCCTACCCACAATGATATTGCAAAACTCCTTTGCACTCACACCTGGGAAACCATGTGAACAATACTGCCCAAGTGAGCTAAAGACTGGAAACATTGTGTACTTCCAATCCTACATCTTAATGGCAAAATATTGCGCTCATGCTAGTGACATCAGACCAGGCTATGTAATGATTAAACTGCAAAGTCCCATATTTAAGAGCCATCTGAGCCAAATCCTATTAATGACTTAATGTGTACATTTGTCCTTGTCCACTTGAATTAATCTTATTAGCTCTTCCCTTTCATTAATCATCACTGCTAGATTTAGTGAGGTTACTTCTAAACCATTACATCCCAAGTTAGATAAAGAGTCTGCCACCTGATTGCCTTCCCTCAGCGTATGTGATATGCATATCTCTTGAAAGCTGTCTAAAAGTCTCCATATTTGCAATAAAATATATTTTAAATTCCATGAGCATGATTTTCTATTAATGCAGGCATTTATAATGACTGAAGAGTCACCTTCTATGTGTAGATCACAATAATTGCCCTGTTTAGCTAGAATTAACCTTGCAAGTAGAGCTTGGGCTTCTGATAAGTTATTAGTGCCAACAGCCAGAGGAGATGTGACAAGTGCTACTACATTACCTTTAACTTCTCTAATACAAGCCCCCAACCCTGAGATTCCAGGATTTCCTCTTGAAGCGCCATCAAAATTTAGTTTGAAAAATCCCTCATTGGGTGGCCTCCAATGCACATCCAATCTAGAAATTGGTGAGGATGAAATATTTTGTCTTTGCCAACCATATGGGATGACTAGCAGCTTCCATTCCTGCATGACCTTAGTATCCCATGAAGTAACAATAGGATTGAATTTGCAATTTCTAGTACTTGCATTTGTTACTTCTGAAATAGATCTTTCAATACCTTCTAGCACATTGTTGAGTTGTGATGCCTCTTTCCTAAATATGCACTTGTTTCTTTCCCACCAAATAGCCCAAACTATTAATGCCGGTGCACATTTCCAAATATTTGCAAATAGCGAGTTTGGATAAAGGACTGGCCATGATTGAAAGAGATCCCAGATATTCTCTTGCAATGGTGTACTATAATTCAATTTTTTTAATATAAAGTCCCAACATTGGGAAGAAAATGAGCAATTCAAAAGTAAATGATCCACAGTTTTTTATTATAATAGATAAAATTGATCATTAAAATTGAAAAAGAACTTTTTTCTTACAAAATCTGACTTAATTTTTATATAAGATTAATCTTCAAATTTGCAATCCTAAACTCTAACATTAATTAAATATCTAAATTTTACATTATCATCCTTCAAAATCTTATATATCTATATAAATCTAAATTTAAAGATATTTAAAAAAGAATTCATACAAATAATCTTAATTAAGGTGTCTGCGATTCCAAGGCCTTATATAGGTGGAGGAGAAGAGAACCAAGGCAAAAATAATCATCAATCCAAAGAAAAACAAAGTTGCAGAACTAAGGTCATCCATAATGGAAATTGGCAATTAGGTTTCTACAAAGGCAAAAAACTTAGTTAGAAGACCAATTCACTAGAAGCCTACTTGGATTGCAGTAGCATAGCTATTTTAAAAGTAAAGGGATATATCTTTGCATCTAGACATTAGGTTTTCTTCTATTTTTGAGATTGAAAGTCTATTGCTGAAATAAAGGATTAGGTTGATAATTAGGGTTCAATGTTGTTCACAATATTTAATAATTTTGCTTTTAAGAAAATTATCAAAGTAGTTTTCTATAAGGAGGTCAACAGAAAAATTGGAAAATACCAATTGGTAAGTGTTATCATTAAAATTGTATGATTCTGCAATTTATGTCAACATTAATGCTATTTAAACATTTAAGAGACTTGTTTTATTAAATATATGCAAGAGGAAGGGGTCTTAGAATATTTTTGGAAGAGGCTAAGGTGAATGATAGGGGTGTTGGCATGATGGTTCTTTTGGAAGATGGCGAGGAGTGGATGGAGAATGATTACAAGAATGTGGAGGAGATTTCAAAGGGCACAATGCACCATGCATTTGGTATTGAATGCCCTATGGGGGCTAGGGTGGTTGTTGTTGTGAATGCTAGGAAGGAGGAAGGAAAGTAGTAAAGGTTTTGTCCTAGTGCTTTTTAATTTATTTTTCAATCAGACATTTCCTTCCACATTTTGTTTAGGTAGAAGAATTTTGTCAAATATATAGTCCGAAAGTGTATAGTATTCCAATATGTATAGGGAGCTCAATGTAATAGGGATAAGATGGATTGTATTTCGATCTTGGTCTATTTTTTCATATAGCCAAAGATGTCAAATAGAGTATATATGGGATGTAAAGCTCTCTAAAAGAGCCTCTTTTTTAATTTGATTTAATGAGAGTTTCTCTAATCAACTATTAATCTACCAACAAAATATTCTATATTAATGGTCTTTTTATTAATCCTTTTAGAAATTAAATAAAAGAACTAACGTAAAATATATTTACACTATTGAAAAGTAAATAAATAAGAAGATAACATTAAATTTTTATACCAATCTTAAACTCTCTTCCATAAAAGATCCATTTTTATCCTATGGTTATTTTTAAAATCTAACAATAATTTGACCTATTTTTTTAATGTTTTGATTAATTCAAATGCGGAAAGGGTTTGAACCCATCACACCAAAAAAACATCAATAAACATTAAGCCCTTACAAAGTTTGAAAGGAATTCATGGGAAGTGAATTAAACCAGCAAAAAAAAAATAAAAAAAATAGGAAACAAACTAGCAACAAAAAGAACGAGAGACCAACCTAATCTCCTTTCAATCTTGTTTAAGTTCCTTGAGAGTATCTTTATGGACTAGCATGGAGTAAAGTTCACGGGTTGAACAAGCAAGCTCCCTCTTCCTTATTTTGGCCTACCTATTTTTATAATGTTATTAAGTGTTTTAGGTTCAAAATTTAATCTTGAATGATTTTTTTTCAAATAGAATGAAAGATAAGTTTTTCTATGAATATTTCAAATCATAAGTTTTTCGTGTTCTTCACATTTCTCATTTTTTTGCCATTGTTGCATGTAGGTTTGATGTCTATCGTATACTTGTTATTTTCACTCCTGCAATTTTTAGATGTGCTTAGACATCAAAGTTGCACCGTCTGCATGTAATTAAAATGTTAAATAACCAATTGTATCACATTTACCCAAGTTCTAAATATGCGGAGAAGAAAAATTGAAAGTACTATTTGGCTGGAATTGCAACGAACCCCGACATCAAAATATACATGCCAGCTTAGCAGGCCCCTATTTAAAGGATTCACTTCACCTGCAAGTTTGTTTGTTTGCCTCAATTAGGATTTAACATTATCACCAAATCAATCATTTTCTTTCGAGAATGAGGCTCTAACACGACAGGAAAAGAAAAATCATATTCTGCTGGGAGAATTTTAGAGATATTTTTTGTTCATTTGAAATAATAGGACATTCAAATGATCACTTTAGGCAAGCCTTGTACCAGTACTAGCAGTAGCCAAAGCCATAATGTGAGGGTTTCATTTGGCATATTCAGGCCAGGAGATGGTTGTGACATTAATGATGCAGTCACCCACATGGCCAAAGTAGTAGCTACTCTTGAGAAATCTAGTAATATCAATGTCTCCATTCTCAAGTGCCTAGATGATTCATGGGTTCGTATTAATCTTCCAATGCATTATCATTGTCAATTATGGGCCTTTTGTTTTCAAAACTTGGAATTTTGCATTTGTTTGTTTGTTTTTTCTCTCAATTGCTTGATAGTCCTACTTTTAACTTTTGGTGTCATTCTTAAATTCTATCCATGCATGATAACACAAAGATTCATGATAGAAATTACTATGATGTTTCAAACTAATTTTGTTTGAAGCCAACTTTTCATTATTGGTATTCCGAGGAGCATGGGCCCACATTTACTTAAGTGGGTTGCAAATTTTCCACACACGCCAGAACAAATTTGTCCCATTTTTCTTAAGTTGTAAGGTCCTATAGAGGGGGTCTTTTAAAAAATTTGGGCGAGTGTTGGAAGTATAATTAATTCCTTTGTTGTAAATCATGGAGGACAACGGATGCCTCAAAATCAAAGAAATCAATCAATTTTTCACAGATCTTTCCGTGAAAAGAAAAGAATATAAGTAAATTGTATTTAGTATATGAATAATTTAGTATACTTAAGGAAGCTATTAATGTAAAAAATAAATTTATTACTTAAATAGTTAAAATTATACTTAAGGAAGTTATTAATAACCATCTTGGATCTAATAAAGATAATCAAATAATTGAGATGAATTCAAAAAAAATTCCCATCACATAGCGCATATATCCATCTACTTCATTGGTTTGGTAAATCTAAATAAATCATAGATAATATGAAAATGAGGACCTCACTCTCCCCCCATTTTCTTCTGACGATTGACCAACTTTAAAATACTGTGCCTTTCCAGTACAGGAGAAGAAAAGTACAATGGGTACCCCGAAATATAATTTTAATAAGATAAATAATTTTAAATTAAATTTATTATGATAGATAAATAAATATTATTTATTTCCAATAAGCTATTATGTATAATTTAGATTAAATATTAAGATTATCAAGATTTGTATTATAAAATTCAAACCTGAGTAACCCAAACCAATTATCAATTGATATAAGGCATAAAATTAGAATTATATTTGTTAAACCAAAAATTTCCAATGTCAATTTAACAATCACAAAATCCCATAGACTAAACTAAGTTAATGTATCAAACCAATTATTAGATAATAATTACATAACAAATAATAATTTAATTATTTTACTTTATAATAGATTAACCTAATTGAATTCTTACTTTGAATTTTTTTTTATTTGACTCTCTAAAAGAATAAAATAGAAAGAAAAAAAAATTCTTTTATTATTATTTGTATTATTTTATTTTAATAATAGCCTTCCCTTACTTCATTTATAATTATGGTTGATGATTGAGAGAAATATTTTTTGTTTTGATAATGAATAATTCATAGTAATGTTGAATTGAATTTATACAAAATAAGCCAACTCATTATTAAGATAAATATTCACATTGAAGAAATAAATTCTTGAGATCACTCTCTTGTAGTCTATAATTGATTTGGTGGCAATGAAAAACCAACTACTCTATTTTCTACAATTATGAACTTCTATTATTTACTTTTATAGTTTATCCAAGATTTTTTTTTAATTAGGACACCAAATATTATTAGGACACCAAATTTAAATAGCAATTTTGTAAGCAGAAAACATTTTTAGATTCAATTGTATATATTTTACATCAAATTTAAATTACAAATTAAAAATTGAAAACATTATGAGAAATCAAGTTTAATGATGATCCTCTCACCTAACAATTCTCTTGACCCAATTATATATCGCAATTTACGCTTGAATATTATAATAAATAAACTAAATATACATATTAAATTAAAATCTATAATTTATGTGGAGAATTTATATGTATTAATTATTGACAAATTATAATCAATACATTAAACTATACAAATACAATAGATTACATTGTAATAATAATAATAATTTCTATATATGTATAAGTTTTAGGTTTTAAAAAAAAATCATAATTATTCAATTACTTTTTGTGCTTATAATCATAATCACATTTAACATCAACATATCAAATCTATATTATTATTTCTAAAACTAATATCCTATCTATTGAGAAAAAATTGGCTCTGCTCTTTTTCGGTGTTTTTCGCGGTGGTTTTTCGGTGCTCTTCAGCGAATTGCTTCCAGCGACCTTGGTTTTTACCAAGGTGGCATCTTCCGTCCGGCCTTGTCCACATGGTGGACACCTGGTTTCCGCCGTGCAGGCCCTCGATTTGGGCAATCTCTCTCCCACACTTGATATTAAAGACTTTAGAATGGTCGAGGATGGTCTTAATGGTGAGGCCTCTGAACCTATACCTGGTAACTCCCCATCGCATGTTGATAAAAATGTCCAAAATGAAGGTAATCCCTCATCCACCCGAAATAGCGATCGGCCTAGGTCCTTCTCTGAAGCCGTGGCTCGATCTCCAGACATCGACACAAGGGCGAGGTTTGAATGTGCTAACCTTCATAATGCTGAAGCAGAAGAAGATGGTAAGAACCCCTTCGCTCCTTTACCTCCTTTCTCTGTCGTTCCTAATCCTGAGATGTTATGAGAAATAGTTAAAGAAAAAGAAAGGCTTAGAGATACAACTATCTTTTTTTCTGCGGTTGATATAGATAAGTGTCCTCCAAGGAAATTTATGGACGACTGGTTCTACAATTACTGGAATAATAAACTAGGCCTGCACATCTCCTTTTGTAGACAAATACAGAAGGGTCTATATGTCATTTTCTTTGTGAATCATGATGCTCAGAAAGTGGTTATCAAGAAACAATACTGGAATGTTGGGTCGACGTCTTTCAGGGCCATTGCCTGGTCACCAGAGGCCATCCATGAAGAGGTTCTTGCCCTCTCGGCTCCTAGGTGGGTGTTGGTTAAAAGCATTCCCCCTTTTCTGTGGCATTTCTTGCCGCAATTGCTTGAACCAATTGGAAAAATCATCTGCATGGATGAAACTGTGCGGCTTGTCCCACATATGGATGCGAGAATTCTGATCTCCTTATCTCCTAGTAAACAATTCCCTAAAGACATTTCGATTAATATACTTAATGAGATTTTTTGTTGCCCTATAGAGATTTTAGGGGGTTTAAATGCGTGTTTCCTATGCCGAAAGGAAGGGCATTTACGCAAAGACTATCCGATTATTAATAAAAGGTCTAATTATGTTAATACCTCTTCCAAGGAGGCGGCTAATCCTCATGTTGCTAATGAGAAGGTGCAGAATAAGGCACCCGAGCTGGTTTCATCTCCTCCCGTCACCTCTAAGTCCCCCTCTAGCCAAAACCCTATTGAAATGAATAGTATGGCATCTAGCCCTATCTCAGCCAGTGTTGTGAAATCTAATGCCGGTCTTCAGCCCATCCCTAATCAGAATGTTGCGATAGATCTTAATAATAATGATGATGGTTTCACTATTGTTCCCCATAAAAAAAAGAGGAAGAAGGGCAATAGCAATGCTGTGCCTAAAGTTTTCTGCCCTAATCAACCTTGCCTGACTTTAGATACGACTCTGACTAATAACATAGCTAAGGAAGATGAGGTCAGGTGTAAAGCATCTCATAATGATCAAGTTCAGAAACTCCCACCCAAGGTGTTTCAGGAAATTGGAGATGAGTATATTTTGAGATCATACCGGCCACTTCAATCCCTCCGAGTTCTAAAGTTGGGCCTTCCATGGAAATTGACTCTTTTGTGGGGGCGGAGGACGATTTGAATAATGACCCCTCTACTGCTAGAAGAAGAAGTAGACCACCTGGTTCTAAAAACAAGCCCTCAATCTCTAAACAGGGGGACACTTCTAACAGATTTTTAGCTTTAACTGAATAGGAATACATTGCAGAATCCTCCCTTAACATTGTGTCTCAATGAATTGTCTTTCATGGAATGTTAGGGGTTTGGAATCCCCTGATAGAAAGTTCGTTATTAAACGGTTGTTAAATTCTCTACATTCGATAGATTTCTTTATGATGCAAGAAGTTAAGGCTGTGGGATTCACCTTGGATTCCAATCTCAATTATATATGGAAAGATGCGATTAAATTTTGCACTAATCATGTCAGAGGCAGAGGCGGTATTGCCCTGCTTATTGACAGTAAATGGGAAAATTGCATTCTTAACAGTGGTTTCTCTCCCTATATTAGGGCTGTTTGGGTGTCCTTAAAACATGATAACTATACTTTTGGTATCTGTGCTATATATGCTTCTAATGATTCTAGAGAAAGAAGTGATCTCTGGAAATGGCTCTCTGACCTCCCTGATATCCCCTGGTTGTTTTGTGGTGACTTTAATATGATTGAGTCCCATGAGGACAAGCTGGGGGGTACTCCTTTCCATTGGAAGGACAATGAAAGACCTTTCTGGAATAAATTGATTGGTTCTAAGTACCTTTTTGATCCGGTTGCTGGGAGTAAGGATGTTAATCCAGGTTTATGGCACACTTGGTGCAATTTTCAGCAGGGTAATACCAGGATTTGCTCTAGGCTTGATCGATTTTATACCAATAGGCTATTTTTTTTTTTCTCCTGATAATGCTGAGAACATTGTTCGCGTTATGGCTACCACTTTATTTGATCACCATCCTATTCTTACTAAAGTCAACCTTATCAGTAGCCCCATTCAGAACAAGCCTAAATGTAATAAATTTATCCTTAATTCTAGCCTCCTCATGGATGAGGATGTTCTTGCTGCTATTAAGATTATTAGAGGCTTAAATAAAAATAATCTTAAACACTTATCTCAGATTGATAAATGGAATATTAACCTTTCATCTTGGAGGATTTTTCTGCGAACTATTGGGCAAAAAAAAGCTAAAGATTATAGGTTTGTCGAGAAGCAACTTTCTTTTGAATTACAGATTGCTAAGCAAAACATCTAGAATGATTCTTCTAATATAGTTCTTCTTTCTAGAGTTATGACAGCTAAGGATTCTCTTAGAAAACACCAGCAATTTAGAATACAGGGAGCTAGGATCAGGTCTAGATCCAGATGGCTCCAATGTGGAGATAGAGGTTCAAAATTCTTTTTTAACCTCCTTAAACATAAACATATTAAAGAATCTGTTGATAGACTTTTAATTGACAACCAAGACATTTCTGATCCTGAAGCTATTACTCAGGCTTTTGCTATTTATTATGAGTCTCCTTTTGCCTCTGAAGATTGTCCTGAGGCGGAGTTGCTCAGAGTCAATTGTAAAAATCTTATTCCTAAGAAATTAGAACTGGAGGATATTGATCTTCTTGCTAAAAATATCTTAGTTGAGGAAATTGAAGGAGCTATTAAAGTTCTCAATAACGAGAGAGCCCCGGGTCCGGATGGTTTCCCTGTTGAGTTCTATAAATCCAACATTGGTTGGATTTGCAAGGATCTTCTTGAACTCTATTCTGAGGCCTTGAATAATGGTTCTTTAGGTAAAGAGATTAATAAAGGCATTATTAAACTTCTCCCCAAAGATGGGGATAAGACTCTCATCAGAAACTGGAGGCCTATTACCCTTCTGAATGTTTCTTATAAAATTTTGGCCAAACTTATGGCTATCAGGTTGGTCAACATTCTTCCTAAATTTGTTAATTCTTTTGAGACTGGTTTCATCAAGGGAAGATATATCCTTGAAAACCTCATAACCAGATGGGAGGCTATGGATTGGTCTAGACACTCTCATCAAAATTCTGCCATGCTTCTCTTGGATTTTGATAAGGCCTATGACAGGGTTGAGTGGAATATTATTCTTATGATGTTGGAAGCTTTCGGTTTTCCACCCTTTTTCTGCAATACTGTGGCTATGCTTCTTAGAGATGCCTCTGCTCAGGTTGAGGTGAATGGTATCCTTTCTGCTCCTTTCTCTCTTGGTAGATCCATTCGGCAAGGATGCCCTTTGGCTCCTGCCCTCTTTGTTATTGCTTGAGAGGCTCTGTTTTATATCCTTCGTGATAACTCCATGTCTCAGGAGGTTAGAGGTATTTATCTACCTAATAATGAAGAGCTTATCAATTGTCAATTTGCAAATGACACCGCTCTTTTCTTTGAACTTTCAAAAAATAATTTCAATAACATGATAACGAAGCTTAATCTGTTCTGTTCCATATCTAGGGCAAAAATTTCCCAAACTAAATCTATCTGTTTAGGATGGGAAGAATGCCCCCCGGAATGGTTCTCTCAATATGATTTTCAATGGGGAGGTCCTAACAAGATTATTAGGTATCTCAGTATACCATTCTCTGTTAAGCCTGATCTCAAGGACATGTGGTCTTGGGTGAAAGATAAAATTGAAAATAAGCTGAATAAATGGCATAATAGGACTTTGTCTTTGGCTGGCAGAATTCAGGTTTGCCAGAAGATTCTATCCTCCTACACTATTTATTATTCTTCTGCCTGGTGTTTTAATAATTATCAAATTGCTCAAATTCAGAAGTCTATCAGACAATTCCTATGGTCTGATGGTAAAGGGAACAACAAGATTCATTCCGTCAAATGGGCATGGTGCCACACTGACAAGTCCCTTGGGGGGCTTGGGCTGAAGGATTTGAAAACTCAAGGTATAGCCTTGTCCGCCAAATGGATCTTTCAATCCATGGAGGGTGATGCTCCTTGGAAAGTGCTGATAAGAAATAATATTGAAAGGGGGGTCCCAAAAAAGGCTAAATCTTGGACTAACCTCCCCTTTTGTGATCTCCTTCTTGGTAACTTCACTGTTATGGTTCAAGGCTCTGAGGTTTTTAAGTCTATCTGGAAAGCTTGGGACCACGTTAGAAAATTTATCACTAACAAGGGGTTTCACTCCAACTCTCAACTCCATGGTGAAAGATCCGTTTGGTGGAATCTTCACTTAAATGATAAACCTCTAGCCCTCACTCAAGGGTGCTCTGCCAGAATGTGGGCTATGAAAGGCATCAAACAATTTATGGACCTATTTGACGGTGATTGTCTTATGCCATGGGACGAGTTCAAAATATTATTGATCATATTAATGTTGTTTGGTACTCTTCTTATAAAGCTGATGATCTTATAAAATATTTTGAAATTCTTTGGAAGAATCTGGTGGAACCCAAAATTAGAAGCTTTAAATGGTTACTGTTACTTGATAAGCTGCCTGTGAAAAAAGATTTTGCTAACCCTGATATTTGTAATCTCTGTAAAGTTCCTGAAACTTGTAGACATATATTTCTTGATTGTGTTTTTGCCAAAGAAATATGGAACATTTTTGGCATTGTTTACCCTATCAATGTTAATATTTTCGAGATTATTTCTGGACATATTAATGGTCTTCCTAAAGATACAAATTTTTTCTGGAATATCTTGTCATCTAACATTCTCTGGCAGATCTAGAAGTGCAGGAATGAATCAAGGTATCAAGGTAAGCGCAGGGATCTTACTGAGTTTTTTCGTAAACTCACATATTTTAAAATTTTCCTGCAGGTGCAGGCTACCATTGTGATTGAGCGGGACAAGATGAGGAGGTTCCTCCGTAATGGGCACGCTACATCTTACTACTATGAGCTCAAGCATGGATATCAGTGGCGAAGAACTTTAGATGATCTTTGCATTTTTGAGCAAGTGTGTGACAGGCTGAACAAAGAAATTAGAGAAAACAGGAATGTCAGAAAAGAAGAGTTATATATGTTGATGCAGATCCAAGAGCACAAAAGTATAGTTTGGATGGAAGGTCCATTAGGTTGGACCTCCTGGATAGAAAATCATAATGATGTTCTCAGCTAGCTAGTGGTTCCCTTCTTTTTTTTCTATGATTGTTGGTTCTACTGATACTGGTTCTTCGTGGTGAGGCTTGGCCTCCTTGTATTCTTCGGTGATGTAACTCTGCTGATCTCTTTTTGATCTGTTGATTACCTTATATCTAATAGAAAAAAATAAATAAAAATCCTATCTATTTATATTTAATCTGTAAATAATCATATTAAATACAAATCTAAATTAATTAATTTCTAAACAATCCCATTCAATACAAATCTAACTTAATATTTATATTTGTGTGCGGAATCAATGGAATGTGTTTGTATATATAATAATTTGGGGATAAACATCACAAATAATTAATTCGTTGGGATGTGTTTTTTTCCACATTTATTATTTTTCACGGAATATATAGACAAAAATACATAGCACGAAAATCAATCCAACTACTCACTTGAAAACACTTGTATTGATTATATTTTTTAAATATATATTTTTAATTTAATTATTAAATGTGAAAATTTATATTATGATACCCTATATATTATAATCGGTATAATCTCAATTTAAAAATTGATGTACTTAATATAAACTAAAAGTAACATGTGTTAGAATCGGGACAAAATAAAAAGCCCTAAAACAACTAATTCGAAATACGGTACAATTCGAGGCAGAAGGTGGAACGCATTACACAAAGTTGGGAGAGCATCTACATCGTCCGTATAATAGATTTGTGGCATGGAGAATGCAAAAGCAGAACTGACGGAAATGCCAGCTGTGTTTATTACCAATCTGTGGATTTGGTTGCCGGTTTGAACTGTGCAGTGGCCCCATAGAATTATTTTATTTTGTTGTTTACAAGGCGAGTTCTGCATGCGATGGGTATGTGGAAGGAAATAATATAGACAGCTGTATTTTCCAAGGAGAAACATGCAGTGTAGTCAAATCGAATATAGTGAGAAGGCATAAACATAAATAAGAATACACAGACATATAAAGTAATTTTTAGTGTCTCCTAATAAGAGTATTGCCTGTTGATGATTCCTATTGCCATTGCATATTTCAGCTTGGCCGGGCAGAGAGCAACGATACGGGTAAGCTTCTTCAATCATGGCATATGAGCCCCGTGACTTTTATGAGTTCGAGGCCTCCCCTGATCTGCACGCCCCTTTCACCTCCTCTGGTATACCACCACCGTGTCTTACACTATCGCGTCTCTTTGTTTCGGATGGCACCGACAATTTGAGTCTTCTAGCTCTTACTTTGATTGGGAATGCAGGTTAGAGAACAAAGGGAAAAATTCATCCAACCTAAACATGGAATTCTTCCCATTGTGACAAAGATTGAAAAGGTATTTAACCTGTGTTTACAAATCAAGTTTTTAGAGACTCAAAAGGATCTCCTTAGTCCCACTTCTCCCATGCAACTTCTGTTCCATGGAACCAGTGACCAAGCTATTCAAGGGATTACCAAGAAGGGCTTTAACCTTCCGCCTTCAGATAAACAAAATATGTTTGGACGGGTAAGATGTCCTTCATTTACTCTTTTTTTTTTTTTGACAAGCTCTCTACTCGCAAATTCAAATTCATTCTAATAGCATTTTTGTGACAGGGGATTTACTTTGCTACCGATTCTTCCAAGAGCGCTCAAGAAATTTACACAAAAGGGAGCAACAAACTCTTACTCTGTGAAGTTCTTCTTGGGAAGACATGGACGTAAGTCTTGTTCGATGTGTTCTTTGTTTGTCTAATACCGATTTTCCTAGTCACTTCAAATTCAAGCGCATTAATCCTATTATCAATTATAACTGAGAATATAGTTCTTATGGCCGATTTTATTAGGAAAAAAGATTGTAAATAAACTATCTATTATTTTGTTTTCATAGGGTGCAACAAACTAAACCAGTTATGGCTGAAATGGATAAGGTGAAAATTAATAAAAAGGGATATGATTCTCTGTTTTCAAAGAGAAACAGAAAAGGTAAAGGAGGCACACTTTTTGATGAATTTTTGATATACGATTCTAATCAAGCAATCCTTCGATACATAGTGCACTATAGGAACCTGACACTCGATCCTACGGCCATCTCCTCGTCAATCAGCAATTGACCGCAATCTTACCAGAGTGCAGTATGAAATGTCTCAAAATTTCACGGGAGATACTCCCGCTGAATATCATTTCAGACTGAGGAATCTGGAGATGTTTCGCGTAGGAGGCAATGGGAATATTAAAGGTGAGCTGCCACCCCAGCTTGGAAAAAATAGTTACACAGACCATGAAGGTGCCAAAATTGAAACCGAATGAGGGAAAGTGCTTTTACTAACACTTCCTCTGCAGTGAAATCCTTCAATTCCTGCAATTTCAATTGTAGTTTCTGCAGATACGTATACTAATATGGTTATGTAAGCATAGGGCAAATTTGCAGGGCTTAAAGGGGTCGTTCAAGGATCTATACGGTCACTGGAAGATCTTTAATAAAGGCGGTGAAACCTGCATTTTGTAAAAGATAATTACAAATTGGGAGGCGATGAAGCCGTGATTCATGATGCATTCGAACTCATTATTTAATTGTGAAAATGTCCCTTAGCTGTGACTCCCTTTTGTGCAGGGAATTAGAGGAAGCTTGGGATGCTGAGGTCACGAGTTCGAACATTTCCAAGGACGAGGACGAGGTTGAGGTCACGAGTTCGAATCTTCCTGAAGACGAGGTCGAGACTTCAAAGAGAACCGAGATCGCCGAATTGCCAGACTTTTCTGTCGAAGACGAGGAGATTATCTCTTTATTAGTGCAGAAGGAGACAGAGTATCTTCCCAGGGATAACTACATCGAACGTTATCCTGTCACAACCGTGTTCTCCATTTCCTTAATTAACGGTAAAAATTTAATTTAAAATATTTAATTTGTACATAAGGCACATTTTCTTGTTTTGATAATGTAATAATAAAGAGTGGGCTTGGAAGATTGTTATTCGGTTAAAAAGAATATGTAATCCTCTTTTGGCACGTAGGAGTAAGGGAGTTAGAAGTTATGCTCTTCTTGAATGCCTGCGAAATTGGAGGCATGAAAGGAGGGACTGGGAGAATTAAGAAGGGAGCATTGTTGTTGTGTTAAGGAAGGGGGCGATATCAAGAAGAATAACATCTTGAAAGTTGGGGTATTAGCCTTTTGGAGATTTCTTTCTTTGGAGCTGGGTAAATCGGATTGACTGAAATTCTAGAGGATAAGCTGGTGTGGGTATTAAGCTGGTTGGGCAATCTACTTGCAGTGTGATCATCCTATCATCAACCTTTGAATTAATAGTATTGATATGGAGCGGTGAACTGGTTGCAAACAATAAGAGAAGGTAGCAGTTACAGAGGGGAATACTTTCAGCAGAGACTGGAGGAGCTTCTTCATCTACAGGAAACCTACAATCATAAACAGGTTCCAATCTCCTTTATTTCTGCAAAATGAAAAGATTGAAACTGGTAGATTTTCTTTGGTATGTTCAAGCTGACTGTCTTTACTGATTAAGCCGGCTAGATTAGAAGAGAACGTAGGAAACAATGCCATTGTTAAATTTTTATGTGTTACTACTGCCCAGATTTCAAAACAAATGTATACGAAATAAGAATGAAATAAGAAAGAAATAAGGATGAAATAAGAAGTATTTCTCTCGTACCTGTTAACTGTGATTTTATTCTTCTGCGGTCCTGCTGATTAGTTGATAAGCTGTAGCTTGCCTTTCTGACATTTGTTGAGAGTATTTACTCTCGTGAAAAATATTTACTACTCATTATTCTAAAAAATGCTTGACCAGAACCGTAGATGCAGTGCCTGGAAGTGATAGACTTTATGTTTTAGATTTTCGAGGCATAATGAAGATACAGTAGTAATAAAGAATTAAATGAGTCTATGGAGTAACTCATTTCTACTGTCGGATTTGTCTAAGTTCTGGTTTAGATTTTAAATATTGGGAGATTTGTTTAGGTTTTTGAACTTTAGCGTAAATGCCAAAACCTTTAGCCACATCTTCTCTGCCCGTGCCAGTAGAAACCATTCAAAACAAGTAAAATGCATGTGAAACATGGAAGCACAAGCCACGGCATGTGAACTGTTTGACAGAATGCCTCGAAGGCATGTCATCTCTTAGAATGTATATGCAGGGTGTTTGATTAATGCCTCCCCCACGTGTCATATTAGAAGCCTTTGAAATGGTGTATGGATAGCTCTCAAAGCATAACAGTAGGTGGAATTTGTTAGAAACAACAGTTCGAACTGCTCCGATAGACACACATTCAAAACGTGAAATCATATTCAACGTGCATGAATTGTTTGACACAATTCCTCAGATTTTAAGAAATTGTTTCACTTGAATTTTCAAACCGATGTTAAGTTGGAAATCGTGTTTGTATTAATATTTTTATACTTTTTAGTGTGCATTTGGACTGTAGCAAGTTTTATATTCTGTATCACCGAAAGATTCACTAGCTGTGAACTGTTCATTATAGCATTTGGATTTGAGTTTGTTTTAGATGCTCTTTTTGGTTATGGCTATGGCTTCTACGATAAGAATTTTGTTAGTATATTTAATTGGATTGTAAAATAGAATGAAGTCGTAATCATCATATATAGATCATTTTGTTGGCATAGTGACCAAATTTAGGATGAGAACAACAATCAAGGGGCAAGATTTTTGTAATAAACCAGAAAACTCTGTACAGTAGATGGTAATATTTGTCTTCAACTTTGAACGTTATGGTAAGAGTTTAATTCACAGAATTTGTACACTTGCTATATGTGCTGTTTAATATTTTTCTGCCTGAAGTGTGAGTGTGTTTCACACTACAATTTATGTGATTGCTGAGTGTACGGTATTAAGTTTACCAGATTATGTGAATTTATTGATCTTTGGTGTTAAGTGCTTAATTTTACTACAGTATTTTTCTGATTTTATTCTGATTTTATGTGTAAAATTCACACTCCAGAACTACTGTGTTGTTTGTGTACATCCTTATTTTATGTTGGAATATTAAGTTTACCAGATTATGTGAATTTATTGATCTTTGGTGTTAAGTGCTTAATTTTACTACAGTATTTTTATGATTTTATGTGTAAAATTCACACTCTAGAACTACTGTGTTGTTTGTGTACATCCTTATTTTATGTTGGAATAAGATATCCTAGGAAAGGGTGCCGAATATGGAATTATAGAGAAGGGTAAAAGTAGTTTATTTTTACCTGCCAGTTGAATTCTGGTATTTTTATGCTTAGGCCTAAGCTTGTAAACACATAAGTGAATTTGTGTTGGTTATGTTCTATTTCTCTCTGCCATATATGTGTTTGTTTTATTTTATGTGAGACGAAGTAGGCAATCACAGCATGCACCAGATTCCTTTTCGATCCACTTGTGTCATTTTGATAAGTCACTCGCGTAGGGTCAGCGAGCTCTTCATTTCAGGATGAGCCCCGGGGGAGCTAACCACTCCGTGGTTGGGCAGATAAAATGCCTGAATCACATTTCCGTCTCAAACTATGCAGATGAACGACAGGATGTTCAATGGCATAGGAGACTTGAACATGCAGATGAACGACTGACTATCCGATGGCGTGTATTGGATATCTTATACTTCTTCGACCTTCGGGTCTTGTGATTATTGTATGTAATCTATTTTGTAAACATTTTATGATCGACGGTATGGTCGACATATCTGTTGTAATATTTTATCTATGATGTGTACTTCGACAGTTGGTCAAATTTTCATATATTTTGACAAGAAAGGTCGATTCTATATGATTTGTGATGTAATTTTCTAAATTTGTGAATTTATGAAATTGAAATTAATGTATGTTGAAAAGTCTTGTAGTTTTTAGACTTGATCTAAATTCGACTATGCGAATTTCTCATGGTTATAGCTTTTATGTCTCTTGTCAATTTTCTGGTCTTTAAATGTGGTATCAGAGCCTTGTTTAAATACTCAGGCCTTTGTCCTCTATCACTAAGCTGTGTACTTGTGCTTAGTGCAGGAAGTAAATTGACACCATGCAAACACGATACAGTAGCAGGGGAGGATCCAGTAGTGAGAGACAGGATCCTAGAATGGATGAGATTCTTAACCTCTTGACTGAACAGAGAAATCTCTTGCAGCAACAGAACAACTGTGTGGATCAATTATAACAGGATGTAAGAGTTAGGCAGGATGAAGAGGGAAGAAGGAAGAGGAAAGAAGACCAGAGAATTGAAGCTAGACAGAAACAGGATGAGGATCAGCAGAATCATAATGTAGATCCAAGGCATAACAGGGAAAGAATAGCAGAGGAGTTGAGTAAGGACCTCAAGAAGGTCACACCTCCTACATTCGATGGTAAGACCATTGGTGATGCTGCAGAGGCATGGATAGTTTCCATGGAGAAATACTTCCATGTTCGTAACCTTTCACCTAAATCTCGAGCTATGTGGGGTGCTTTCCAGTTAGTTGGTGAGGCTGGTACATGGTAGGATAATGAGATGGCTGAAAAGAGAATATAGCCTGGTGAGATCTCATGGGATGAGTTCCTGGTTTTGTTCCGTAAGAGGTGGTTACCTCAACTCTTTTATGATAGGAAGGTGGCAGAGTTTCAGAACTTGATATAGGGAGTTTTGAGTGTCACAGAATATCATGAGAGATTTTACCACCTGGTAAAATATGTGCCTCAGTACCAGCAAGATGAGTGGTTTAGACCCCGCAAGTTCATTCTTGGACTACGTCTAGAGATAGGATCGGAGGTAGATATGCATGAGCCTGATACTATGGATTCTGCTTTCAGGTTGGCTTTGAGGCAAGAGCAGAAGCTTAAGCAGGCACCTTCAATCCAAGTAAATCAGAAAAATAATGCACAATAGGGATTTAAGAGGAAGTTTCAAGATAGTAAGCCAAAGGACACTGGTCGGAAACAGGTGCAGAACATGAGAGGTAAAGGAAAAGGCAATGCTAGAAAGAATAACAACAATGGGAATCAAAACAACGGTAACAACAGGAATGGTAACAAGAAAGGTAAATCTGATGGTAGACAGGGACCTCGAGATGGTTGCTACACTTGTGGAGGTGACCATTATGCTAGTGTATGTCCTCAGAGATCAGCTCGTAGAGATGGGAAAGGTCCTTAGACACAACATCAGATACATGCTGCAGTGAACAATAGACAAGCTGAATTTCAAGGAACACCCATCCAGATGGCCGGTAAGCTTTTTGGTCATGATATTATTATTTTAATAGATACTGGAGCCACAGAATGTTTCATAGATCCTAGAGTTGCTTCTAAATTGCCAGTTAGAGTAGGATATATGAGTGAACCATGGATGGTAGAATATGGGAAAAAGGCAGAGCATAAGGTTGAGCAATGTCTATCTTGTAGCGAGATTGAACTTCCAAACTTTCAAACGCAAGTAAACTTGTATCTTGCACCTTTAGGTTCTTATGATGTCATTTTGGGCATCAACTGGTTAACAGAACACAAGGCCATAGTGAACTATAGGGATAAAATAGTGGAATGCCTTGATGATGTAGGTAATACAGTAACACTCTTTGGTGTAAAACGGCCTCTTGAACTTAGACAAGTTTCTTCCATGCAATTGAAAAAGGCAAAAAGAAAGGGGTGTATGTTGTATATGGCTTATGTCAAAGATTTGGACACACCCCCTAGCCTAGAAGACTTCCCTATCTTGCAGGAATTCAGGGATGTATTTACTGAAGAATTACCTGAGTTACCTCCAAAGAGGGAGTTTGATTTCTCAATAGATATTATGCTTGGAGCTGAGCCTCAATCCAAGGCACCGTATCATATGACCACTACTGAAATGAATGAGCTGAAGATACAGTTGCAAGAACTCTTGGATAAAGGGTTTATTCACCCCAGTGTTTCACCATGGGGAGCTCCAGTAATCTTCGTAAAGAAGAAGGATGGTACCTTGCGACTGTGCATAGATTACAGAATGCTGAATAAGGTCACCATTAAAAATAGATATCCTCTTCCTCGAATAGATGAAATTTTTGATCAAATGAGGGGAGCAACTGTGTTCTCCAAAATTGATTTGAGATCTGGATATCATCAACTCCAGATCAAGGAGGAGGATATATCTAAAACAGCTTTCAGGACAAGGTATGGACACTATGAATTTGTTGTCTTACCTTTTGGTTTGACAAATGCACTTGCAGCTTTTATGAATCTTATGAATAGTGTGTTCAGGGATTGTCTTTACAAGTTTGTTGAGATATTTATTAATGACATTCTAATTTATTCTAAGAATATGGAGGAGCATGAGGAACATTTGCGGATAGTTTTGTAGTGCCTGCAAGATGGGAAGTTGTATGCTAAACTATCAAAGTGCTCTTTCTACAAGAAGGAGATTCATTATTTGGGCCATATCATTTCTCCAGATGTAATTGCAGTAGATCTGGCAAAGATCAAGGCTATTCTTGAATGGCCAACTCCTCAAAGTGTGAGTGAGGTGAGAAGTGTTATGGGGCTTGCAGGTTATTACAAGAAATTTGTGGAGGGATTCTCCAAGATTGCAGCACCTATCACATCTCTTCAGAGAAAATGGAAAGGATATGAGTGGATGAATGAATGTGAGAGAGCATTTCAGTTATTGAAACAAAAGCTCACATCTGCTCCTATCCTGGTTATACCAGATCCTAATGGACACTTCATAGTTATCACTGATGCTTCAAGAGAAGGTCTTGGTGGTGTTCTTATGTAGGATGGCAAGGTAGTGGCTTATGAGTCATGGAAACTGAAACAGTATGAGGTTAATTATGCACCTCATGACTTGGAACTAGCAGCAATTGTTCATGCTCTAGTGATGTGGAGACATTACCTTTTAGGTAAACCTTTTGAGTTAAAGATAGATCACATGGGACTTAGATACATCTTCACTTAACCTAATCTCAATGCCAGACAGAGACGATGGTTGGAGTTTCTAAGTGAGTACAATTTTGATATTGAGTATATCAAGGGAAAAGAGAATAGAGTAGCAGATGCTCTTAGTAGGAGAAGGCATATTTCTACTATATCTACTTCTAGAACACGGTTAAGAGAACATGTGTTAGAGAATCTTGTAGGGAATGACCATTATGAGATGGTTAAGACAGCCCTACTTGTAGATCCATCAGATCACCATTTTGACAGATACACCTTTGAGGGTGATGGTATCATGAGAAACCAAGGTAGGATGTACATTCTCAACCGAGCAGGGTTGAGGAAAGTGGTTATGGAGGAAATGCATTGTACTCCTTTTTCAGGACATCCTGGGGTAAACAAGATGTTTGTCGATGTGAGGCCATTGTATTTTTGGCCAAGGCTAAAGTGAGATGTAATAGCTTTTGTAGCCCAGTGTTTGGAATGTCAATGAGTTAACGCTAAACATGTCCATCTAGCGGGACTTTTGTACCCACATGATATACCAGAGTATAAATGGCAAGTCATTAGTATGGATTTTATCCAGGGTTTACCCATGACACGATGTAGGCATGATGTAATCTTGGTTGTAGTTGATAAACTAACCAAGGTAGCTCATTTTATTCCAGGGAGCTTGAGAGATGGATCATTGGCTTTGGCCAAAAAGTTTGTCCAAGAAATTTTCAGGTTGCATGGGGTACCTGAGACTATTATATCTGACAGGGATACTAGAATGACATCAAGGTTTTGGACAACCTTGAATGCATCCTTGGGAACTAGATTGAATTTCAGTACCGCTTATCATCCTCAAACAGACAGACATATTGAGAGAGTAAATCAAGTGATTGAAGATTTGCTCCGGATGTATTGTATGGACCAACAACATAAGTGGGAAGAGTATCTTCCATTGGTAGAGTTTTCCTACAACAACTCTTACAATTCTTCTTTGGGTATGGCACCTTTTGAGGCACTTTATGGATGAAAGTGTCGTACTCCTATCAGTTGGGATAGAGTAGAGGACAAGATAGTTATTGGTCCTGATATGTTGAGAGAAATGGAAGAACAGATGGCTTTGATTCGTGCTCGGCTGAAGGAAGCAGCTAATAGATAGAAGAGTTATGCTGATAAGAACTGCACTTTTATGCAATTTCAGGAAGGGGATAAGGTGTTTCTGTGTGTGAGACCACATAAAACCTCAATCTCTTTTGGCAAGGCTTCAAAGCTTGCACCGAGATCTGTGGGACCTTTTGATGTTTTGGAAGTCATCAACCATGTTGCCTACAGACTTTCTCTACCGCCTGCTCTTGCCAAAATCCATGATGTTTTTCATGTTTCTTTGTTGAAACCTTATCACCCAGATGCATCTCATATTCTTGATTGGCGTGCATTACAGGTTTAGGATCCAGGGGTGGTGTTGGTGCAGCCTACCCACCTCATTAATCAACGTACCATCAAGGTGTGTGACAGGGAAATTTTGCAGTATAAGGTCCAATGGTACCAATTCTCTGTTGACAGTGCTACCTAGGAAGATGCGGAAGACATGCATAGGTCTTTTCCGCAGTTGTTTGCTTAGTTTTACTTTTTGATATGAGCTTTAAGATTTGAACTATTGTTTTGTTTTTCATATGACATCGGGTCCATGATGTAACCCGATTTGATACTCTCTGTGTGCTTTGGTGATCTTAGTCATAGAACTATCAGTGTGATTTGATGTTTTTAGATAAAAAATATCTGAGTGACTATTTTACTTATAGTTTTAGAATTATGGTTTACTTGGTCAACAGTTTGATGACCTAAGCAGTACTAAATGAATGAATTGGACATACTTTCGATATGTTTATCTTTTGGATATATGATGAAATGTTTAAATGAAATGAAAGTATGAAGTAGTATGTGGAAGTTTTAATTTCATTATGTATCATTGCTTATGATGAAATGAAATGGTGTAAATGATTGTGCAATTCAAATTCAATTATGGGTTTAATGGAACTAACCTACTGATGATCTTTTGAGTTTGAGCATGCATGACAAGAGATGAAGGCGGAAATGTGATTGAGGTAGAGTGTATTTATCTTGATGATAGGGGTGAGATCGGAATAATGGTTGCAAGCACACACCACTTAGATTTTTTTTTAAATCTTATAAGTTTATTGATGTGTTTTCATTGGTGAATGTTTGGACAGTAAAGACTTCTTTCTTGTCTTGCGTGAGTGAATATTTCTGAGTTTGAACTTGTTTCTTGAATATGGTTATTTGCTAACATTATCTTAAAGCATCAGAGATGATGCATTCTCTTAGAGGGGAAGGATGTCACAACCGTGTTCTCCATTTCCTTAATTAACGGTAAAAATTTAATTTCTTTTTTTGACATGTTTATGGAATTAATAATCCAAGGAAGTAGACTATTTTTTTTAACGAAAATATTTAATTTGTACATAAGGCACATTTTCTTGTTTTGATAATGTAATAATAAAGAGTGGGCTTGGAAGATTGTTATTCGGTTAAAAAGAATATGTAATCCTCTTTTGGCACGTAGGAGTAAGGGAGTTAGAAGTTATGCTCTTCTTGAATGCCTAGGAAATTGGAGGCATGAAAGGAGGGACTGAGAGAATTAAGAAGGGAGCATTGTTGTTGTGTTAAGGAAGGAGGTGATATCAAGAAGAATAACATCTTGAAAGTTGGGGTATTAGTCTTTTGGATATTTCTTTCTTTGGAGCTGGGTAAATCGGATTGACTGAAAACCTAGAGGATAAGCTGGTGTGGGTATTAAGCTGGTTGGGAAATCTACTTGTAGTGTGATCATCCTATCATCAACCTTTGAATTAATAGTATTGATATGGAGCGGTGAATTGGTTGCAAACAATAAGAGAATGTAGCAGTTATAGAGGGGAATACTTTCAGGAGAGATTGGAGGAGTTTCTTCATCTACAGGAAACCTACAATCATAAACAGGTTCCAATCTCCTTTATTTCTGCAAAATGAAAAGAATGAAACTGGTAGATTTTCTTTGGTATGTTCAAGCTGACTGTCTTTACTAATTAAGCCGGCTAGATTAGAAGAGAACGTAGGAAACAATGCCACTGTTAAATTTTTATGTATTACTACTGCCTAGATTTCAAAACAAATGTATACGAAATAAGAATGAAATAAGAAAGAAATAAGGATGAAATAAGAAGTATTTCTCTCGTATTTGTTAACTATGATTTTATTCTTCTGCGGTCCTACTGATTAGTTGATAAGCTGTAGCTTGCCTTTCTGACATTTTTTGAGAGTATTTACTCTCGTGAAAAATATTTACTACTCATTATTCTAAAAAATGCTTGACCAGAACCGTAGATGCAGTGCCTGGAAGTGATAGACTTTATGTTTTAGATTTTCGAGGCATAATGAAGATACAGTAGTAATAAAGAATTAAATGAGTCTATGGAGTAACTCATTTCTACTGTCGAATTTGTCTAAGTTCTGGTTTAGATTTTAAATATTGGGAGATTTGTTTAGGTTTTTGAAATTTAGCGTAAATGATAAAACCTTTAGCCACATCTTCTCTGCCCATGCCAGTAGAAACCATTCAAAACAAGTAAAATGCATGTGAAACATGGAACTACAAGCCATGACATGTGAACTGTTTGATAGAATGCCTCGAAGGCATGTCATCTCTTAGAATGTATATGCAGGGTGTTTGATTAATGCCTCCCCCATGTGCCATATTAGAAGCCTTTGAAATGGTGTATGGATAGCTCTCAAAGCATAACAGTAGGTGGAATTTGTTAGAAACAACAGTTCGAACTGCTCCGATAGACACACGTTCAAAACGTGAAATCATATTCAATGTGCATGAATTGTTTGACACAATTCCTCAGATTTTAAGAAATTGTTTCACTTGAATTTTCAAACTGATGTTAAGTTGGAAATCATGTTTGTATTAATATTTTTATACATTTTAGTGTGCATTTGGACTGTAGCAAGTTTTATATTTTGTATCACCAAAAGATTCACTAGCTGTGAACTGTTCATTATAGCATTTGGATTTGAGTTTGTTTCAGATGCTCTTTTTGGTTATGGCTATGGCTTCTACGATAAGAATTTTGTTAGTATATTTAATTGGATTGTAAAATAGAATGAAATCATAATCATCATATATAGATCATTTTGTTGGCATAGTGACCAAATTTAGGATGAGAACAACAATCACGGGGCAAGATTTTTGTAATAAACCAGAAAACTCTGTACAGTAGATGGCAATATTTGTCTTCAACTTTGAACGTTATGGTGAGAGTTTAATTCACATAATTTATACACTTGCTATATGTGTTGTTTGATATTTTTCTGCCTGAAGTGTGAGTGTGTTTCGCACTACAATTTATGTGATTACTGAGTGTACAGTATTAAGTTTACCAGATTATGTGAATTTATTGATCTTTGGTGTTAAGTGCTTAATTTTACTATAGTATTTTTCTGATTTTATGTGTAAAATTCACACGCCAGAACTACTGTGTTGTTTGTGTACATCCTTATTTTATGTTGGAATAAGATATCCTAGGAAAGGGTGCTGAATATGGAATTACAGAGAAGGGTAAAAGTAGTTTATTTTTACCTGCCAGGTGAATTCTAGTATTTTTATGCTTAGGCCTAAGCTTGTAAACACATAAGTGAATTTGTGTTGGTTATGTTCTATTTCTCTCTACCATATCTATGTTTGTTTTACTTTATGTGAGATGAAGTAGGCAATCACAGCATGCACCAGATTCCTTTCCGATCCACTTGTGTCATTTTGATAAGTCACTCGCGTAGGGTCGGTGAGCTCTTCATTTCAGGATGAGCCCCAGGGGAGCTAACCTCTCCGTGGTTGGGCGGATGAAATGCCTGAATCACATTTCCATCTCAAACTATGCAGATGAACGACAGGCTGTTCGATGGCATAGGAGACTTGAACATGCAAATGGACGACTGACTATCTGATGGCATGTATTGGATATCTTATACTTCTTCGACCTTCATGTCTTGTGATTATTGTATGTAATCTATTTTGTAAACATTTTATGATCGACAGTATGGTCGACATATCTCTTGTAATATTTTATCTATGATGTGTACTTCGACAGTTGGTCAAATTTTCATATATCTTGACAAGAAAGGTCGATTCTATATGATTTGTGATGTAATTTTTTGAATTTGTGAATTTATGAAATTAAATTAATGTATGTTGAAAAGTCTTGTAGTTTTTAGACTTGATCTAAATTCGACTATGTGAATTTCTCGTGGTTATAGCTTTTATGTCTCTTGTCAATTTTCCGGTCTTTACATATCGAAACAACAATTCGTTTGCCACGGCTCATCGAGATGTAGTCAGTTGGATGCACGAGGTTCATTGGAGCTCATTTTTGGGAAAACTTGAATTTTAAATTTTGTTACAAATTCTTAAATTTATTCACTTACTGGTTCTAGATAACGCGAGGTGACCAGATCTAGGAAATGTCATTGGAAGAAAATATTTTCTTGAAATACAATTTTGCATTTCTGTATACGAATTAGGAATTGGATTGCTTTGATTGCAAAAGAATATATTTTACCTTTTCCTCAAATCCAACCACGTCACCCAGAAATTCCCCATGATCGCCACAATGAACTCCACAATTCTGCAATTTATGGCAAGGCTCGTGCATCGAGGAAATGACCCCTACGATTATCATCACTGAAATTGCCGTATAAAATCATACGTGTCTCGTAAACTACAGAGGTAACCACAGTGATCGCCAGTTATAATATTTACCCTGAAAGTCGCGTTCACATCTTAAAAATTATATAAATTCATGTTTTTTTGAAACCTGCAGACGATTGGGATGCATTCAATCATCTTGCATGCGTACGGCATGAAAGATGACTGTTGATCGCATTAACCCAGCTGAATGTTTTTCATATAAGAAACGCCTTCGGCATAATTATATTTATATGAAATGAACAAGTTGAGATTCACCATCGATGGTTAACAATGGGCGAGTACAATGTAGGACGGTAGGAATGATGGGAGAACAATATATTACCAGTTCTATTTTTGTTAACTGTAAATTTGTTTTTATTTTTCACCCGTTTGCTTGTTCATTGTTAGTGGGAGCATGCTTGAAGTTTTTTTTAGGGGAGCTATTGGAGGGAGATGAAAAAAAAGGTTCATAACAATATTTTTAGTTCTTGTCGAAGGCCTAGAACTATAGGCATCGACTGAACTTTAACTCGTTATTAATAACTAAGTTTTTAACAAATGACATATCAGTATTTTTGTGATATTGAAAAAATATTTATTTTATTTAAAGTAAGATGCAATTTGTTTAATAGAATAAATGTAGAAAATTAATTTTCTGTGATCTCATTGGCTAAGATGAATTGAGCGGTAAGGGTGGATTTCTCGAAAATATTTGTTTAATTTCAAAGTTCAATATGGACGATTTTAGTCAGAATAATATTAATAGTTCCTATTAAAATATGCAATTTCAACCAATCAAATTTCATCAAAATGTTTAATAAAATCTAATAGGCTAAAGTACATGTGAATTTTTTTTTTGATTTACCAAACAAAGAAAGACAAAATATTTAATGTCTTTTATTTAAGTATGGAATTTTTTTTTTGAAAATCTCACATATATATATATATATATATATATATATATATATATATATATATATATATATATATATATATATATATATAATTGAAATTATAATTATAAAGCATATTGGTTGAAAGCATAATTATATTTTTATATATAGTATGAAAGCATATAATTATTAATATTTTAATTATTAAAATATACACTGCATTTAATCAATACATAACAATGTTGTAAACAATGAGTGTATCAAATATAAAATTATATCTTTAAATTTCAATACACTATTTTGTACTCTATTTTATTTAATAGTAAAATCATGATTTTAATTTAACAATTAATTTTTTTTCATATATTGTATTAAAATAATTATGATATATTACATTCGATATATTTATCTTATATTTTTTTTATAAAATATAAATATTTTATGATATGAAAGATTAATATAATATTAAAATTATAAAATTATAAAATTATAAAATTATAAAATTATAAAATAATAAAATAAGAACTTTTATTTTTTTAATAAAATAAAATAATTAATTTTTAATATTATCACCCTCACATATCCACACTTTTTGGAAATGAAAATATGTTATTTAAACTTAAACTACATTTTCTTTTAACATTATCTACTTTAACATTAGACATTACATATTTCTATTTTTTTCAACCTTTACATTTATAACTTCTAAACTCTTTTCTAAATTTTAAGCAATCCTACCAAAATTTTGGCAGCGAACAACTCCTGTGGTGACTACAAAGAATTTGACTTTGTAACAAATAAATTAGAAATTTGGTTATATCAATTCTAGTGTGAATTTAGCTTTGTAATAGTCATCGATCCCATTCCACCTCATGCCCATGTTCAATACACAACTTGTAGTACACTTAACATATAAAATAAAATTTCCTTATCAATTAACTCAAATCCCTTTTTTTTTTTTTTTGGGGGGGGGGGGGGTCTATAACAGTGTATTCACTTTTGACTAGAGCTATGAATTAGTGAGGCTACAAATATCGGGGGCCTCATCCCCATTTGATTCCAACAGCCAAAACCTGCAAGCATGAAATCCCAATCGGGACACAAAAACTGAGGGGTGCAAGAACACACACCCACCGTGGGACTGGCAAAGGGACCACGAGCACTCCAAGCCTAAGCGAGGTTTAGACAGTCGGAATAACATTCACCTCCTTCACCTTCAAACTCCATCTCCATTTTTTATTCCTTCCGACTCCCACAAAAAATAGTGCTAAAGACGATTCATTCCTACTCCCATCTTGTTCGATACACCATCATGCAATTCCCAGGATTTGAACTTTGCACCTCCCTATTACAAGGGCTTGCAGAAATTATTGTGTTATGAGCTCATGCTCAGCTCAAACCCATTTATTAAGATAGTACTAATTTCCAAATTTTACACACAATTTCAAAACATTAACCATATTGATTAAATGTAAGCTTCAGAATAGTCAAATGGATATAGTTTATAAGTTTTGAAAGCTCAAAGATAACGTTTGCAGTACACAATTTGACATCTGCAACACACAATTTGATTTTAAGAATCATGGCTTTTATGCTTCTCCAATGTGATTTAATGATGTTTTAATTGTATTTTATGAAATGAGAATTAAAATCCTCCCTTTTGCAGTAAAAAAATTGGTAAATTTAGAATGAAAAATTGTAAAATTAGAAGAGAAAAATTAAAAGTGCTCCACAATTTTCCAAATAGACAATTCAATATCTATTTAGAAAGATAAATCCATTAAGTAGGAATTGATAATACTCTATACAAATCTTTAGTTTTCTCATATTCATAGTTTTCATGTGTCTTTATTTAATATATTGGTAAATTTATTTAAATGTAAAATATTTATTCTATTATTCATGTAAAGATTATTTATGAAAATGAACTAATAGATTCGTACTCCAAGAGTGGAAATCATAAACTTGTTTCTTATAACTCTAATTTTCTTCCCTAACTAATGAGAAATTTTAGGTTTTATTATTTTTCCTAAAGTCATTTTATGTAACTAAAATATATATAAGAAGTAAAAGGTGAAAATTTTGTGCAAAATTTAGTGAGATAATTATATGGGTTCATTAATAGTTATAGTTGGTAGTTATTGAAAATTTGATTTAACTCTTTTACATATTATGTTTCAATAAACATACTTTAAAAGGGGATGTCCTTGTAGCACAACAGTTGTTGTGATTCTTGTTGATAGGGAGGTCAAGTGTTTGATTCCTTGTAGGTAGATTGGTTTTGTCCGTGCATGCATGAAGTGGTAGCCATGTCTATTCATGGAGGTTGCTGCCAACTTTAGTTGACTGAATTCTTGGTCCCACACTGGTATTGATAGCTTGTCCTGTGACCTCATTGGCAATATGGTTCTGTGAGTATCCTACCCCACATGATGCCCCCACATGTGCTTTGTGTTGACGGTCTGGTACACAAGGTAGATGACAAAGGGAGGGATAAGGTGTTAGCATTGCCAAGGGAGATATAAGGTGATTGGGAGGTATAAGGTTGGTCAACGATTCAAGAGACAAGGTTAGACATCAATAGATGGCGGTCTTCACATGGGGAGATATAAGGAGGATGTGATATTACCAATGGTTATGGTTAAATAAGGAGATACAAGGAGATTTTGGAGCGATAAGGAGGGGAGCTGTAAGGATTCATTATGCCACAACATGAGAGAAATATGAGAGGCGCTAATGCCTCAAACATTGAGATGTAATCACCTCAAGGATAGGGTCCCTTAAATGTGACCCCACTGGTTCATAGTTGCAATCAAAAGCGATCACCAATAAAAAATTAAACATATTTTAAAAATACGTTTACTATCATTAAGTATGATTATATTAGGCTACTCTTTTGGGTGATTTAAATAAATTGAATTTATTTTTATTTTAAATATAAAAATAAAATTTATGTTTTAATAATTTTTCTTATTTTTAATATTTTATTTGAAGTACAATTTAGTTTTCAAACTTTTATAATAATTTTTTATTTTTAGTATTAAATTTTTCTTTCTAATATTATTTGTAATATATTAATTATATTTTTAAAAGTATTTGTGTTCTTAATTTTTAAATTCTACTAAATTAAAGGATAACTTTTACTTTTTATTTTATTATTATTTAACTTATTAATTTTAGTATTTATTATTAATTTTACTATTGTTTGAATTTTAATATATTTTAATTTTGTATGTAATGTAATCTATTTTAATTTTTAATTTAGATTTAAGTTTGAAATTTATTTAAATTATTTTAAATTATTTTTCTATTAAATTAGTATGTTTGATTAATAATAGATCTGCATAAAATATAGGATTAACATTAGTTTTTACCATTATATAATTTAATATTTAAATTGAGAAAATTAATATTTCTTACATAATTGTACTATTTTAAAATAATTATAGTTTAAATATAATACAAAATATGTGAGATTTAAATATTTTTTCATATAGTATTATACATCTAATGTTTATATAAATTATACATTCTTAAGGTAAATTTAATATAATACATAGTTACTATACAATATAATTTCTACATATAATACAAATTATAGTATTAGATATTTTTTATGTTTAGTAGTTATCTTTTAAATGTATTACTAAATTTATTGAATTTAGACATAGTAACATTATTTTCTACAACTAGGTAATGGTCATTCTATCAATTTCTGGAATGACAACTGGCTTCAGATGGGCAGTCTGAGAAATTTTGAAACTATGTACACCTGGAGACATGTCTGCTCTCAAACCTACAGGACTCAGGTCTAAAATTACAGAAGGGATGACAAATGGGTGGATCTCACTCAGATTTCTCAGGACCTGTCTCCTTTGATGACTACGCTCAATGCGATTACTCTTTCTCCCAAGCAGGAAAAGATTGTCTAGGAGGATTCGTCAGATGGGAATTACGCTGTGGCTTCCGCCTATTCTTCACTGACCACCCAAATCCATGATTTGAATCCGTTGTGGGCCAAAGCTTGGATTCCCGGTCTTACACCCAAAATCAATGTCTTCTTTTGGCTCCTACTCCAAAACCGCATCCTAACTATGGATAATCTCATCAAGCATGGGTTTCAGTTCACAAACAGATGTGTTCTCTGCAAATGTCAAGAGGAGCCTCTAGATCACCTTTTCATTTTTTGCTCCTTTGTTAGTCAAATCTGGCAACTCCTCTTTTCGGTCCTAAATCTCTCATGGTGTTTTCCCCTATCTGTCAGAGATCCCTTCTCCCAATGGATCTTCAAAATGTTTGATCAGGACTTCAGATCACTCTGTACCTGGATTCTTCCTCATTTTTGTTGGGGGATCTGGAAGGAGTACAATAATCACATCTTTCGTGACTATTCCACTCCCTCTAAAATTATCTTTGAAAAAATCATTCATGTTGTTAATGAGAATCTTTTCTGCTGTGGAAGATCTAACCTTCTTGCAGGAAAAGCTCGAGCTGCTACTCAGGAAAGAAGATAGAACTATGTGTGGACTAGCCCTCCGACTGGTTGGACCAAAGCCAACTTTGACGGTGTGAAGAAAGGGAACCCTGGTCTTGCTGGTAGTGGAGGAATAATCAGAAATAGCTTCGGCATTGGCACTGCGGCTGTCAGTCTCCCCCTGGGTGCTCAAACGAATCACTATGCTGAAGCTTGCACGACTCTTCAAGTTACCAAACTTGCTAAAGATTAGGGGGTTAAGTGGCTCTGGATGGAAGGTGATTCGATGAACACAATCAATTGCCTCAACCTTTCTCACCCTCCCTCTTGGACTATAGCCAACATTATAGCTGAAACTCGGGCCATTCTTAACTCCTTTGATAAGGTGTTCATCTCCCATGCATATAGGGAAGCCAATGGGGTGGCAGACTAGTTTGCCAACTTGGCAATCACTAAGGATGCTAAGCTGACATGGCATAATGGTGATGACTTTCCCAAAGATGTGAAGAGTATCCTTGAAAAGGAACATCTCCAGTGTACTGAGGGAGAAATCTTACAATCTTAATTCCTCATTTGGTGGGAGGGTGTTGTTGCTTCTCTTCTGCCACTTTTAGTTTTGTCCTCCCTTTTGTTTGTCTTCTGGGTGGTGCCCTACCTGTCTCTAGCCTGGCTTGTTTTGCCTTGCTGTTGTTTTCCATCCTTGGCCTTTCTCTGGTTAGCTTCTTGATTGTTTCTATTTTAGACTTGTGGGTTTCAGGCACCCTGTAAAACCTATTTTACTTAATCAAAAACATTATTTTCTACAAAATCTTCCATTTGAACACTAGAAAGAAACCTACTGCCTCTACCCATAAAAGGATTGTTATTTCTGAAGATGATGGGTCAAAATATACTCGCTTTGATGATTTTGTTCCTGATTCTCTTGACCCCAGTTCCTCTAAGAAGCCTAAAGGGAAAGTTAAGGTCTCGATTGTAAAATTTTAAAACAAGAGTGACCCAGGTGGGTCCCTTCACTCGAGGAGAAAAAGGAAATTGAATCAAATGAAAAATATAAAACATCTGCAGGAGTCCACCCCTGTTTCCCTTGAGATTCCCCAAGAAGGTAGTATTGAGACTTGGAACATATGGATATTCATGTGGAGATTCCAGTGGAGACAGAGAAGGATATGTGATGACCCCCATCTATACTAGGATTAAATGATAAAATATAATAAGTAAATGAACCAATATAATATATTATTAATATAGTACTATTATAAACTAAGTTTGCACCTTTATTTCAAGCTCTCTTGGTCTTGATAACTTAGCATAACATGGGAATCATCTCCAGGTTGTGGGACCTATGCTAACTAAGATGAGACCTCCAAGTTCTAGGCTGGTTCCTCTTGGATAATCACCTTAATTTGCTTCTAGACATGAAAAGTAAAACTTTTTTGGGAAAGGGATAGAAGGAGTACTTGAAAGGGAAATGACTGAAAGAAAACTACCTACTAGGTGATACACCAAAGTTAGGGTATGAATTGCAGTATAGAGGGATAGAATTAATGAAAGGCTTAAGTCTAGTAGGTCACAACTTACTAAATAGGCTTGCATAAGTGTTTCATAGGAGGGCCTAAACATAAGATACAACCTATGACCTACAAGCAGACATTCACTTCTACAACTCAGTGTAGGATTGAGACAAGACTGTTGGGGGGATGAAGCATACCCACAAAAACATCTAAATCAGATCAAACACAATAACACACACAATTAAAGGAAGTAAGAGGGATCAGGAACCCTAAGTTGTCATTGAAAACATGCATACACTTCAATTCATTAAGAGATGATTTAGACAAGGAAGCATAGGGACATGAAGGATTGTCACAAAATACCTCTGCAATGTTTGAATAATCAATGAAAGATTTACAACTATATAAGATAGAGGGTAGAAATGATACCATAGATGACCCTTAAGAAAAGTAAAATTCTTTTACAATTGTCCAACTCTAAGCTCAAAAGCTCCAAAAAATACAATATATACATCTCCTCTAAACAAGCGGGAGCAAAACCTAACTAGGGTTACAGATTTACAACAGAATAACAAACCCTAAATCAATCAAGTCTGATCATAAATGTATCTCTAAAAATATCTTGGCTGATTAGATATTCATCTTTGCATGCCCATCCCTATACTGAAATCAACCTGCAGACAAGCAACCTTAGTTCACCAATCTTCCTGCAATAGGCCCGCCATGAATGTTATAAATCTGATCATACTTCCCTGGGAACAGTACCATTTAAAAGCTGGCGCTAACTCTTTCTAGCATCTCCTGGGGTGAAAATGCAGCACAATACCCTGCAATGCTGGCCAACAGTCACTTCTATCACCCTCTCAACCATAACCGTCCTGAGAATTTAATTTCTAAGCTAACCGACATCGTGCATGGCCAAAAAGAGAAAAACCTTCATAGGAGTTTTGAATTTAAATGCTAATAGCTAGCAGATCTAAAATTAAAACACAACCATCGATCTCAATCCATTACCAGCAAATCAAGCGGCTCAAAATACCTTTGAAACAGTCGCTAGCCTTTTGAAAGGTCAAACTCCACATTGTCAATCAGGAACCAATAGAAAATGAGCACGTCATAATCGATCGACACCTCAGAAATTAAAAGAATCTAGACTTTGCATCGGACAGCGGTCACATGGTCGCATGAGCTCAGGAAATTCCTTGCAATCACATGACCACCGTAGATCCTACTTCCCTGCCACCTCACTCAAGATACTCGGCCCCACTGACACATGCCAACTATTCTGGCCAACAACCAATAAGAATTCAACATGTCACAAAAGAGGACCAACCTTCAGAGGCCTGGCAATAAAGCAAGATCGATGGTTGTTGCATGATCGCAAGGGCTGGGAAAAATCCATGCGACCACCGTAGGATCTTAAGGAACAATAGATCATCGGGCCCCGCTCTGACAGGCTTCCATATCACAAACTCGCAACCAATGAAAAGTGAACACCTTGGCAAAAATGACAACGAACCCACCATCAGGAAGCACTGAGTTGGGAGGAAGATCAACGGTCATCACATGATCACAAGGCACAAGATTAAGCCTTGTGAACATATGACAACTGACCGATTAAATAGATTAACCTTCTTAATCAGGAAGTAAAACACTGCTTAGGACTTTTAAAAGCTGGGCCCGTCGATAGGTGTCACCCTATTGCATGATCGTATGTCAGAAAGTCTGACAACCCAGAGTCATGAGATCATGTGACAACCACAAGTTAAGGGGAAGGCACTTTAGAAATATTTGTCGGGAAACTTAGGCTTTGCAGGGAGTATTAAAAAGGGACCCGCTCGACAACCTAGTGGCTAACACATGAAGGTGGTCATCTTTAATAAAGCACATGCATTTTGAGTGGCTAAGTGGCCAAAAAGGTAATCGACAGATTAGAACAGGACCAAGAATTATAGGGCTTTTGGCCAAAATGACTATTTCAAATTTAAACTGCAAACCAGGGGAATAGGATATAGCCAAATTTGTATAGAATAGGAAAACTTGGGTAACATTTTGGCAATTTCTACTGGATGTCAGCCTGCTAGACATTGAAAACTAGTGGCCTCAACAATTCATTGGGCATGGAGTCAACATTTGAGCATAAGAAACCTTCACAAAGAGACAGACTTGGAACCAGAGGGATAGAACTGTGCATGGGCACTTGTTGGAAAACAAGGAAACTAACCAAGAAATAGAAAATAGGGAAACTAACCTAACCTAAACTAACCTAACCTAAACAAATAAAATAAACTAGTCGGTGAACTAGAACATTGAGCAACCAACACCATTTGGTGATAGGACACTAAGACCCATTTGATGAAGAACACCATTGAACAGCAACTAACCACAAATCGCATCCACCGAGTAACTACTAAAACCAGAAACCAAACACAAATATATTTTTGGTGACACAAGATTTCCAACTACCCCAAGATGCTCCTACATCAGACACCTGAGGTACAAAATAGATGTTCTATGTATCTCAATGAACATCTTTCAGGATTCAACACATAGATCCCAAACTAATTCCTGATATACATGTCTTTCAATTCCTCAACTGACACAATCTTTCTTTGAATCAATTTTTTTTTTCTTTTCCTTCTCAAATCCTTCATTGGTATGCTATTGGTATATTCTCCTTGCTGATCTCTAACCCTTTTAGAATCATTCAACTCAGTCCTTCTACTGAAGCTGAGGTTCAGTCCACCAAAATTTTTATCCTACAAAGGAATCAGGGAAAAAAATTTGCCACGCTTCTCAATAGTGAATACATTCTTGAAATAATCATTTACATCCCTAAAATCATACTACCAAGGTCTACAAAGCAATATGTGACAAGAACTCATGTCCATAATATCACATAACACTTTATTTGCATATTCCCCAAAAATCAACATAACACTTTTCCCTCACCTCCAAGGCATGTTCATCTTGTACCCAACTGATCTTACAAGGACAAGGATGTCTCACTCTCTTCAAACCAAGTCTTTGAACCATCTCCTTAGCAACAAGGTTATCAGTACTACCACCATCCACAATCACATTACAAATCTTACTGAGAGACTTGCATCGAGTTCTGAACAAATTCCTTCTTTAAGAAGGTTCCTTCATCACCTTATTACCAAGAAATGTTCTCTGAACCAATGAGTTCTCTTCCTTCTTGGGCGCATTTGGTATTTCCTCGTTCACCACAGCATTCCTATTACTACCGAGCTTCTTATCTGCATGTGTACACTCAAAAGGCCTATTTCCTTCTTCTCCACAGTTATAACAAGTACCTTTGAATCAAAATCTACATGTTCTTCTCATCAGTTCAATAGGTTTTGATTCATCCTCAACTATCGGTTTGTCCCTTACCGACTGCTCTTTCTTCTCCTTCCCTCGAGAGTTAGCATGATGTCTTCTCTTCATCTTATCTTCTACCTTCAGGGCATAATGGTAAGAATCCTCTACTAAAATAATCTTCAACATACCAATCTTATCCTGGATATTGAATCTCAAACCATTAACATACATAGCCACCTTTCATTTAGAAATTTATCTATGTCTAGACCGAATAGTCAACTTGTATAACTCCTCAGTATAGTATTTCACAGTCATCTCCTTTTGCTTTAGTTCTGCAATTTCTTGAATAACTCAAGCTCGTAGTTGATATGAATAAACTTAGCGTTCAATTTTTCCACCATCAACCTTCACCGAGTGATTTTTATCTCACCTTCTTCTTCTCTAACTCTTTGTAGTTATTTCCACCACAAAGAATCATTTCCCTTCAATATGGTCTATGCTAACCTCACTCTAAGAAGATCTCCAATGTCTTCTAGCTCAAATTAGTCTTCTAACTCACTGATCCAATCAATCAGGTCCTTAGTTTTCAATGTACCTGAGAAATTAGAAACCTTCATTCAGTGACTTGTACTCAACCGAGCTATAGATCTTTCTAACCGATCAATTCTATCTTCTCCACTCGATCCAGTAGCCTCCAAATCTTCAACAACTTCTTCATAACCATCCTTAGTTCCAAGGTTCCTCGGTATACTAGCTATAGCTCTCATGATCTCAAAAACCATCTCATTCTTCATTATCACCAGCTCAGATATGAAATTCAATATAATATTTTCTTCTATCTTCATCTCCACTGCATCACAGAGATCTGCAATCACCCTAGGGTCCAATCTTCTCAGAACCATCTCCCAAGATCTTCAAAAACCCTTTGCAGTAGACCCCAACCTACCCACCTTGTGACAACCTCTAAACTATCTACAAGTTAGATCACAACCTTCTACCTTGCATGAACAATTAGAAATGGTTTCCCAAGTCCAGGTTCATAGATCTGTAACTTGGATCAACCAAATCAACTTCCCTAACTAGATCAACCTTTTCTCTGATACCACCTAATGCAGTCAAGGATGGAGGAGGCAATAATATATAGTCCAAACCTTATAGCCAACACGAACACAACAGAAATAAATAGAAACAACAAGATATAAATAGAAATCAACTGTCATTCATCATTTACCAAGCATTACATGCAACATGATGAGTTGTAAGGCCTTCTCAGTTATGACTACTTACATCAATAAATACAACAAAGATCTCACAGGATCCAACAATCACCTATATCTAGACCAAATCTGTACAACCACAGGAACTGGTAGAAATACCGAGGTAGATCTAAACTTGTGCTCGCAAGCCACCAAGCAATCTCCTTGTCTCATAATCTCACGATAGCTACTAGCTCTGCTAAACATTCACATATCTATCTCTACTACTTCCCCCTCTCTCTCCTAAATAACTACCCTCCTTATATACTACTCTACCACAAGTCCATTTTACAACAAAATTTAAATACAAAACATCAATCGGCTTCATGGAACAAATTGATGAAATGTGTTATCCGCCAGTCATCTTGCAACAAGCATTAAATCCTCATAGAAGAAAGCATCAATCCAGATATAGGTCCTCACACACCTAATGACCAATCCACATCATGAGGAACTTACCCAAATTAAATGCACTAGTCAGTCAAGCCCAAACAAATCAAATAAACTAGTTGGTGAACTAGAACACTAAGAAACCAACATCATTTGATGACAGGACACCGAGACCCATTTGGTGAAGAACACCACCAAGAAGCAACCAAACACCGAACTCATCCACTGAGTACCTACTGAAACTAGAAACCAAACATAAATATAATTTTGGTGACACATGATTGCCAACTATCCCAAGATGCTCCTAGAATAAACTCATAATTCTTTAAAGTGTTATTTGATCTTGGTTCATGCATATCCTAGTTAGCTATATTGATATCATGTTATAGTATTTATATCCTCACATTTTTCTAGAGTATTAGATTTGTTGCTATAAATTCCTTTAGAAACATATTTGTACTAGTAATTCAAATAATTTTTATTTGAGAGATATTTCATTATGATGAATTGGACCATTTCTATCTAGCTCATCAACTTCGATGTGGGTCTTCCCTTTTACCTTTGAATTGGCTACCTTTACCTTAGGATATGTTTGAGTAATTTTAGGTCCAAATTTTGAAAAATTTCTTTATAAGTGTTCATACTCATGATGAGCCAAAAAAAAATATAACTTCATAAAATATTTTTGGATCTAATTTATCACACTTGAACCTTAATTTCCAAAAACATGAGAAGGGAATTGTTCAAGTTAATTTCCACACATAAGTAAGAAAAGTTATATTTTTTTCTAGTCAAAGTATGGTAAAAAGGATCAAGATATTTTTCCAATAATAGTTTCTATGGATTACAAATATCTTGTCTCCAAAACTCTGTTAAAATGAAAATTGAAACTAGGGTCTTATATGACATCTCATCCATAATATCAAACCCTACATGTCGGGGTTTGATAAATAAATTTCCGTGACTATGAAAATAGGGCCTAAATTCAAAAATTGAATTGTAACTTTTTTATTGAGGAAAAACCCATGAAGAAGTAACCATTTGGAACAAAAATTATTTTCACATCTCCTTTTGGATTCCCTTTCCTTCTAGCCTAGAATTCTAAAAAAGAGGAGATATAAATAATTTTTCATATCAAAGCATGTTTTCTAGATACAAGAGATCTTTTTCTATAGTCTTTGGATTAATCACTAGGAAATGTTACAAGTAGTGGTTACCGTTGTATAAAAAGATTTACCTGTTAATGCTCGATACAACCACTATACTTATAGAAGACACATGAGGTGGTTAAGCCATGTCACAAATTTTGAAGGGAGTGCTGACCATTTTTCCAACAATCTTCCCCTCAGTGTTACCTGAGGGGATTCAAACCTATGACGAAGCTCTGATACCACTTGTTATAAGTAGTGGTGTCGTTGCACCAAAATATCAACCTATTAATGCTCGATACAACCACTAGACTTATAGAAGACACATGAGGCGGTTAAGCCATATCACAAATCCCGAGGGGAGCGTTGAGCATTTTTCCAACAGGGAAAAATTACAAAATTAAACATCACACCCAACATCCTTGTCTTATGACTAGAGACAAAATTTAAATTAGATAAAATTCCTTCTACAACTTACATAGACCAAAAAAATCCTAAAGCCACAATAACAGTTCAACATAGGTGAAAAAATATTGCATAACTACTCATGCTTGCAAGAAATCCCTCACAACTCTATTGTAGACTATCATCCCTTTCATATGATGTATCATTTTTTCTCTCTACTTCAAATCTTCAAAAATAAATTTTGATTGAGTTTTTTTGTTCTCAAGGTGTTTGTTTAAATTAATACATAAATCCAATTAAAAAAAGGCACATCAAGAATACACCATTGGGTGTTTTTGACATATTGTTTTTAAAAAGATAGATATGCTAATATTACTCTCATATATAACCATACTAGAGATGGATAGAGGGAGAGGGAGAGAGCACAATGCATAAATATATATATTTCTTAAAACATTGTCTTATTTATTTAAGATTTTTTATATTTTTCTTTAGAATTTTTTCAAGTGATAAATTTGGTTTATTTTTCTTAATTGAAAGTTGTTTTCTTATATATTTATATAGAATATGTTTTAGCATTATTTACATATTTGAATTTTAGTAATGTATAGATAGATAGAGAAAGAAAAAAGGGTAGACCTTTGTGTTATTTTAATTTTAATTAAGAGTTATTTTTACTTGCTTAATATTTAATACATAAAAGATCATATATATTAATTGCATTAGTTTAATAATTATACGTTAGCTATATGTATTATAAAGAAAATATATATGTAAACATATTTATCATATGATAGTTTTTACATCAAAGTCCTCATAGCTCCATTTCAAACTATCATCCCTCCCACATGATGTATCATTTCTTCTCTAGGCTTCAAATCTTCAAAATATATCATGATTGAGTTTTTTCGTTCTGAAGGTGTCTATTTCACTTAATACATAAATTCAATTAAAAATGGGCACCTTCAGAACGCATCACTAAGTGTTTTTGACATTTTAAAAAAAATAGATATGCTAATATTACGAGAGAGAGAGAGAGAGAGAGAGAGAGAGAGAGAGAGAGAGAGAGAGAGAGAGAGAGAGAGAGAGAGAGAGAGAGAGAGAGAGAGATGCATACATTATTTTCTAAAATGTTATCTTATTTATTCAAGAGTTTTTATTTTTATTTTTAGAATTATTTTAGAGTGAACTTTGATTTATTTTTGCTTAATTATGAGTTATTTTCATATATATTTATATATTGAATATGTTTTATTATTCTTTACATATTTGACTGTTAGTAATGTATAAACAGATAGAGAAAGAAAGAGAGAAAGGTAGACCTTTATGTTATTTTATTTTTAATCAGGAATTATTTTTACTTACTTAAGAGTTAAAACATAAAAGATTATTGTTAGTTGTGTGTGTTTAATAATAATATGTTAATTATATATGCTATAAGGAAAATATATTTAAACATATATACCATATAAAATTATTTATACTATTTTATAAAAAGCTTCAAAACAAAAATATTTTTAAAACACATAAATTATAGTAATTAAATTATGTTATTGCAATCCTTGTTATCAAAGTTCAAATCCTATTAAAATATTATTGGGAGTTCTCAAATGAAGATAAAATCTGCATAGAAGAATATTAGTTTACCTTAGATACGGACAGTGGCATACATATATTTATTGACTACTTAGAATTGATTTTACCTGTTAACTAATGTTTAAGCTTAAGTTCTCTTAACTAGTTAGATTGCTATCACTGTAGCTAGTTGTGTGGCTTCTGTTTGCTGGCCTATCCATAACCGTAGAGCTGAGAATCTACGGTGTTTGAGGCTCCATCTTCCCTTCTAGCATCTGCATCACTTGCCTCATACCGGGTCTCACTTCCTCGTCCTCCTGAATGCATAACAATGCTACAACTCATGCTCTTCTTACCTTTTCCATGTCTGCCTCCTCTACAACACCCTCCTCCACAATATTAATTATGTTCCCCTGCTGAAATTGAGTTGCAGCCCATGTTGGGAAATGAAGCTTAAGCGAAGCTTGCATGGTTAAATCTAGATTTCTTTGCCTGGAAATGATTTCCAAAAAGGTCATACCAAAACTATAGACGTCTACCTTGGGAGTGATGGGAGTACCGAAGATCCACTTTGGAGCCAAGTATCCTCTGGTTCCTCTTGTAGTGGTCAGCACACGGCTCAAATCTCTATCCATGAGTTTTTCCAACCCAAAATCGGCCAATTTTGGGGACAAATCACCATCCAATAGGATGTTTTTGGGCTTAACATCGCTGTGAATGATGCAACCTCTGCATTCTTCGTGGAGATAGAGTAACCCTCTGGCAGTGCCTATTGCGATCTCAAATCGGGTATTCCAGTCCAGTACCTTCCCCTCACTACTTGTGAATAGTAGGGAATTCAGAGAACCATTGGGCATGTAATCATAGATCAATAACCATTTTGATCCTTGAGCACAAAACCTGTGAAGCCTGACCAGATTGACATGCTGTATGTTTCCAGGAGAACTAATTTCTGCTCGGAATTGCTTTTCATCTTGTTTTGAACCCTTCATTTTTTTCACGGCCACAAGGGTACCGTCTGGTAGAGATCCTTTGAACACAGAGCTAGATCCTTCACTTCCCAACTTAGACCTAAAATTCCTTGTTGCAATTTTCAACTCCTTGTAGGTAAACATTCTTAGAAAAGAGTCAGAGGATTCCGCATGCCTGTCCATCAATCGCTGCTGACGCCTCCGCCAAATCAAAACTAAAGAAATAGTTAGGGCAAGGGTGAGTGCACCAACGATCCCAAGAACCGGGCCTATAATATTTTTGGTTTTCGAATGTTCGGAGGGACCCACTCTAATGAAGATATTTGTATTGCTTTTTGTTAAAGTAGAGTTGCATATGTTTAGCAAATCTCTGGACCAGATTTGGTAGGGCCCTGAAGGCGGATCGAAAGAAAATGCGGTGCACGAGCAGTTGCAGAGGCAGGCTTTGTGGAAATCTTTCTTTGTGGGTGCAGAGTATGAGAAAGTGTAATCATCATGCAACGTGACTCCAAGGTCGATGAATCGATTAGTGCTGTAGTTTAACAGGCTCTGCCGAACACACCCACTTGACGCCCAATCTTGGGAAACCTAGGCATGATTGTCTATGGGTTTGAAGGCTTCCACGCAGCTACACGACTGAAGATTTCTGGAGTCACAGGTTCTGTATGCACCATAGGTACCATATACGGTGCACCCATCTCTGGGCATAGACCAGAACATATTCCAAGTACTCCTTACGAATGCATATTGGCACCCTTGTCCAAACTTAGTCACCACAAAATGTGCCAGAACATTGACGACAGTAGGAACCAACATATAAGGCCCCGTTTGTTCGCACGAAGGAATTGGAATTTGGGGCCATCTTCCAGTTATGTCTTGATATCCCTAGTTTGGGTGATGCACTGATATTTGAACCAGAATTGGAAGATGGTTTTCATCTTTCCATTTTGGAGAAAAAATGGGAAGCACATCTTCCACCAAAATAGGTGGAATTCATTTGAAAACTTGGTTATGGTACTTTATTGCTCTACTTTTTATTGGCTCATTTCCCAAAATTCCTAAAACTTGCTCATCTTCCCTTTCAACCAAACAGTCCAATTTATCTTCTAGTAATGCAAAACCAGAATATCAAAACCTTATTATGAGATAATAAGGTTTTGGGCCAAATTCCAATTCCACAAATAAGGTTTTCAAATCCGAACTTAGTCACGACAAAGCATGCCAGAATATTGACGGTAGGAACCAACATATAAGTGAAATACAAACCAGAGCCATTACTTTCAATGCTGATATTGAAAATATGTTTGTCTACAATTTCTGGCATTGCACTAAAAATTGTGCCATCCCAAGTTCTGGTCACCCAATACTGTACAGAATTGTTCCATTTTAGCACAAATTGTTTGGCCCCAGCCGGATCCCTCTATAGGGAAAAAAGCCCAGGAGCAAGATCCGTTGAGCTTTTCCAAGAGATTAGCTTTTGCTATCCACTGAATCTCATCCCGGGTAACAAGGTATCTACGGGATTGCCGAAACTCTACCAAATAGTATTAGAGTCACTGTTATTGGGCAGCATTAAGAAATTACCAGAATCCATTAACACAGCCTAGGATGCCTTGTTTGTTGTGTTGACTGACCAAATAGATGTACCTTCTGCATCGAACAGAACCAAATTACCTTCTCTTGATAGCATCAAAATGACAGACCATTTTCTGGCGGGTGTGTCCCTGTTGGCCACCCAAACATAAGTCTTTTCTAGAATTTGGGCATACCAGATGCCAATATACTGAAAGGATTGAAAAATGAGAAAAATATACAGCAGATTTAAAAACTAAATAGAAAACACAAAGGCATGATTTATCCTGGTTCACCACAAATTGTGGCTACGTCCAGACTACAGAGTATTGTATTATATCTCAAAAGTTAATTACAAATGAACAGGAGCAGCCAATATATAAAGGCTCTAGATGAATACAATGAAATGTTTGTAGAACCGAAGGGTCATAATAAAATACATAAGAAAATAGATTATCTATTGGCCTTCACATCTAACAAACTCCCACCTAAAGGACAAGCATACTGCAACTGTTCACCCAATACCCTGCTGAAGTGTTGCCTTACCGTTTCTTCACAAGGCCAAGAGAAGTCCTTGCACAATCAAACTTCTCTTTGCCGACAACCTTGGTGAATATATCTGCTGGATTGATCTTAGTATCAATCTTCACCACTTCCAACTTTCCCTCTTCAACTGCATGACGAACGAAGTGAGCATGTGTGTCAACGTGCTTAGAGTGACATTGTGAAGAGTGATTATGAGCCATGAAGATAGCACTGTGGCTATCACAAAACAATTTATACTCATTTTGATGCACTTTCAAATCACCAAATAGCCGCTAAAGCCAAATCATTTCCCTTGCACCTTTAGAAAGAGCTAGGTATTCAACCTCAACTAAAGAAAGAGCAATGCAATGCTGCAACCTTGAAGCCCAACTAATGGTAGCTCCAGCAAATGTGAAGATATATCCAGTAGTAGACCTTCGTTTGTCCAAATCTTCGGCAAGATCAAAATCGGTGTAACCTTGCAGGTGAACCTGATTTCCTCCAAAGCATAATACATAATCCAAAGTTCCTTTTAGGTACCTTAGTATCCACTTAAAAACTTCCCAATGAGCTTTCCCGGGATTGCTCATGAATCTACTCACAACTCCCACCGCATGAGCAATGTTGGGGCGAGTAGAAACCATTGCATACATGATGCTGCCAACTGCAGATTTATATGGAATTTTCTCCATGAAGTCCTTTTCTTCTTGTGTTTTAGGATTGTCTTGTATTACCAATTGAAAGGATTATGTTGTATTACTGTGAGTAGAGGAATCATAATCATAGCTAATTTCATTCAACAAGTCTTCTGATGAAGAGCTTTGATGAGGCATTGAGGGTAGAATAGAGACTGGGGAGTTTGCTGTAGGATTCACATGTGAGTAGATGGGAGAATTTTGATTTCCATTATTCATCATGTCGAATAGGGAAATGTACTCTTTTGTAGGAATTTCTTCTTCTTTAGAATGAGGAAATGTATTTTCATTAAAGACTACATCCCTGCTTCTAATAATTTTCTTATCAGTTAAGCTCCAAAGTCTATAACCAAATTGTTCTTCCCCATATCCAATGAATATGCAAGGCTGTGATTTGGTTTCCAGCTTGCTCCGTTTTTCTTTAGGAACATGTGCAAAAGCCTAACAACCAAACACTTTAAGATGGGAGTAGGAAATTCTTCTTCCTTTCCATTCTTCTTCCAGAATTTCAAAGTTCAACCTTGATGAGGGACTTCGATTAATCAAATAGACTGCTGTATTGCATGCTTCAGCCCAAAATTCTTTCCCCAAACCTACCTTGGAAAGCATACAACGAGCTTTCTGAAGGATTGTTCTATTAAGCCTTTCCGCTACCCCATTTTCTTGAGTGTAGGGGACAACTTTCACCCTACGGATACCATTATCTGCACAATAGTTATCAAATTCCAGTGAACAAAACTCTCCTCCATTATCCATTTTTAAACATTTAATTTTTTGGCCTCTTTGGTTTTCAACAAGAGCTTTGAAAATTTTTAATTTAGAAAAAACTTCTGATTTATTTGCCATCATATATATCCAAACTTTCCTAGTACAATCATCAAGGAAAGTAATGAAATATTTAGCGCCTCCTAAAGAGCTTAACTTAGTAGGACCAAATACATTTGAGTGCACAAGCTCCAATGGTTTTTCCTTCATCTCATGCCCATCTTTCAAGAAGCTGACCCATTTTTGCTTGCCGTAGAGACAATGTTCACAAAACTCCAAGTTTGCTGATTGGAGACCCGGTAGTTGATCCCTCTTGAGTAGTGCTTCTAGGCCTTTCTTGCTCATGTGGCCTAATCTTTGATGCCAAAGTGCTGCATCGCTGCCTATGACTATCATAGCAGCTCCCACCTCATTGATTGGTTTCAAAATATAGAGGCTACCGGTCTTCTCTCCTTTTGCAATAGCCAATGAACCTTTGACTATTTTCCAAGTATCCGTGAGTTCTATTTTAAATCCTTGGATATATAGTTGGCTGACTAAACTTAAATTCCTCTTTAATTGAGGAACATGTCTAACATCTTTGAGTAACAATTTTGAACCACCTTCTAGATGCAAAAGAACTTCACCTTTCCCAATGATTTTACATGCTTTATTGTCGCCCAAAAATACTTCTCCAAATTCACCTTCTTAATAATTTTTAAAATAATCCGTACATGAAGTAGCATGGAAGGAGGCTCTGGAATCTATCACCCAAGAATCTGATTTTGAGTCGCTTGTAGAAAGAACTAGAGCAGCTTCATCTGCTCCATAGGTTGTATTAGCTTCACAATTCCTCACTTTTTCTTGTGCTTTCTTGTAGAATCTACAATTTCATTTTGAGTGGCCTGGTTTTCCACAAAACCAGCACTCTCCATTTCTTCCTCTTGACTTTGATCGATTGGGTGATCTTGATTTCCTTTGATTGTAATTGTGGTTATTATTATTGTTTCTATGCTGGCTTCTTCCCCTTCTTTCGGTGCTCACCATGGTAAGAGCATCACCAGCTGGGGTGTCTTTGTTACTTCTTATCATATCTTCACTAAGTAAATTAGCAACCACATCATCATAGACTAGCTTCTTTGAGGAATTAGCAGTGCTAACCGCTATAACTATGGGATCCTAGCTATCCGGTAAAGAACATAATAAGATGATAGCTTTGGCTTCATCATCTTGAGTCATTCCAACCGAGGTTGCTTGACACAATAAAGTGTTCAAATCATTCACATGATTCGACATCGTAGTTCCTTCCTTCATTTTGAGCTTATAAAGCTTCTTCATAATGAAGATTTTGTTCGCAGCCAATGCCATTTCGTATGTGCTCTAAAGTTTATCCCAAACTTCTTTTGTTGTATTTTCATTGTAGACATTAAACAAAACATTTTGTGACAGCGAAAGAAAAATTTATGTCATTGCTTTATCATCAATTTTCTTCCAATATTCATCCGACATCACTGCTGGTTTATTAGCTTTTCCATCTATTGTGATTTCAAGTTCTTGCTTGATCAACAAAGAGCGCATCTGCACTTTCCACAGGCTGAAGTTTTTGCCTGCGAATTTCTCTATTTTCAAATCCTCCATCTCTCCAAAAATTCAACCCCGATTCCATCCTGCACAGCCTGTGCTCTGATACCAATTGAAAGGATTGAAAAATGAGAAAAATATACATCAGATTTAAAAACTAAATAGAAAACACAAAGACATGATTTATCCTGGTTCACCACAAATTGTGGCTACATCCAGACTACAGAGTATTGTATTATATCTCAAAAGTTAATTACAAATGAATAGGAGTAGCCAATATATAAAGGCTCTAGATGAATACAATGAAAGGTTTGTAGAACCGAAGGGTCATAATAAAATACATAAGAAAATAGATTGTCCGTTGGCCTTCACATCTAACATATACCAGTTGCTTCCATTTGGGCTGAAGAACCCCAACTCAAATGTGCCTTTTTTTGAGATTATTGTCTGATTTCCACTAAGGGAGGCACCCGAGGAAATAGTATCTCTAGCACCACCATTACTCTTGAGCTGAGTGAACAGAGTAACTGTAAAAAGTAGGCTTAAGCATATATTTCCCATCACTAAAGCCCCTCCGCCATAACAATGTTTCCAAGAGAACTTCTAGGATGGAAATTCACCCAAAAGAGAAACCTCGCAATGAAGAGACCATTAAATCTAATGGCTACCTAACTGTATTTAAGCCCCCAAAAAATAAACAACCAAAAGAGTTGCGGGTAAAATTTTCCTCGTGTTGTGTGTTAAAGAGTTCACAGACACGGTGCGTAGTGGACACTGCCAGTTTATTTTTCTCTCTTTCCCACTTTATGTCTACCTCTTTTGATTGCTATAGCTCCCTCTAGATCTCTCCCTCTCTCTCTCTCTCTTTTAAACATAATATAATTTTATTGGTAAACAGTTTAAATAACAAATCATAAAATTAGATCTTTTTTATTAAAAAAAATCTATAAATTAATTATAGATACATTAATCAAATAATTATATATCTTTCATTTATTTATATTATTTTTTAATTTTAATTCTATCTCATTCCTTTCAATTTGACAAGATATCTACACAACTATTAGTCATTATTGAATAGAAATGAGTGGTTTCCAAAATGAAAAAGGTTTTAAATTAGGGAGAAGTTGCTATGAGATCATCAATCATATCAGTTTGGAAAAAGAAAACTAAAAGAAGTGAATTTTGGTAATGTATTCTTTTGTATTTTATTGAAATAGTAAAATTTATAATAATTTTATAAATTTTTAACATACAAGCTGATGGTATATTTGCAATAGGGATATAGTTTTATAGAAAGAGAGAAAATTTACAAATTAAATCACAAATTTAAAATGTAAACTAATTCCAATAATTTTTAATTATTATGTGAAGAAAGACACAAAATATTAAAATAAATTTCAAGCTTATGTTTAAATTAAAAATTAAGTAGAATGAATTAAATAAAAAGTCAAGTTATATCAAAATCTAAATAGTAATTAAATAATAATTTAGAAAGACTTGTAATATTTTAAAATGTCTTTTTTTTTAATTATATATCGATTGATCAAAAAAGGATAAGTACAAAAGGAGGAGTGGGGAAGGGGAGCCTCAACCCACCAAGTTCACATCAAAATAACTATTACAAAGTAGGACAAATCATCACAGTAGATAACAGTTATTGAGAGTATAAACACCAAAAAGGAGCCAATAACAGTCAGAGCAAAACATCATTATAGTCTTCAACCCAAGAGGTCCATCCTTGAGCACCCTCCATCCACACAACTTTCTTCCTTTCGAAGACATGAGCGAATAATTCAAGTTTATCAAAATAGGGCCCTCTAGTATCCCTGATTTCCCTAAGCAGCTTTTTAAGAGCATCATCAAAGGCAGCCTGATAGTTCACAATGTTGGCCCATTCAAAGCCATTTTCATTCCATGTAGATAAACATGGTGGCATGGTCATCATGGAGAAATCTTTGCAGCTTCTCCTTCTCTAGCCGCATCACACAACAAACCTACGAAATAATTTTAAAACGTATGAGTTTTCTAGGAAACCCAGTAAGAACTCTTCCATTACCTTGAAATTTTTCCTCATTTCTAAATTTCCAAATAAGCCAAAGGATGTAAGAAGAAATGATATGCCAAAAAAGGTTAGCATCTTTTTTGAGACCTAGAATAGATCCAGTAATGATATCAAAAGTACAAGCATGTTCAGTTTGGAAATTCCAAATAGCATCCACACTTCCCTAACAAAAGAACAATCAAAGAAAATGTGCCTCATGCTCTCATGCATTTTACAAACAAGACAAGTATCAAAGCCCACTTGTTGATCTCTAATAGTCAGTCTATCCAGCATGAGCTACCATTTGAAGCATTTAATCTTGGGGGGAATGGGGGACTTCCAAAAATTTTCTAAAGTTTTCTGCCAATCAGGGGGGTTAATATTAACATACCAAATGGAATTAAGGTGGTCCAGAATTGAGGAGTCACCATTAAGGACCTTATAAATGTCTTTAGCTTTAACTTTAGGGAGGAGGGATCCATCATCCCATCGGAACGAGAGGTACCTGTGGGAGTCCACATTAATACTATGGGGAAGATTAAGAGGGGCAGAAGCATTCTTAACCATGTTGAAAGTTCTTTTGTGAGAGTCAGAGAGATCAAAATTACTACTAATAGTTTGCTAGCTTATAAGGTTGTTATTATCCAAGATGTCCATAAAACACTTAATCCCTTTACTATGCCAGTATCTAGCAGAACAACCTTGGGTTAAGGCAAGAGGCTTACTATTGTGGTGGAGGTTCCACCAAATTGAACGTTCACCATGTAGAGATTTGCTATTATCAAACCTAGAGTTATAGATGTATCGACACACATGTTCCCAAGCCCTCCAAAAAGATTTGAAGACCCAAGTACCCTGGACAAAGACAGGAAAGGAACTAGCAACAAGATCACTAAAGGGGAGATTTTTCCAAGTTTTGGCATGTTTGGGGACACCAGATTGAATATTATTCCTTATCAACACCTTCCAAGGTTCCTGACCATCAAGGGCCTCGAAGATCCATTTAGCAGCAAGGGAAATCCCTTGCTGCCTGAGATCTTTCAAACCCAACCCTCCGGGCTTCTTGTCAACACGGCACCAGCTCCATTTGACAGCATGGGCCTTTCTTTTTCCTTTCCCATCAGACCAAAGGAACCTTCTGACAACCTTTTTTATTTTGAACACCTTATAATTACTAAACATCCAAGCAAATGAGTAGTATATGTTGTATGAAGAGAGGATCTTTTGACAAACTTGGATCCTTCCAACAAGGGATAGCACTCTATTATCCCATTTATTAAGTTTCTTACTAATTCTTTCCTTAATCCAAAGCCACATATCCTGAAGGGAGGGGGAGATGGAGAAGGGAATACCCAAGTATCGAACAATTTTGTGAGGACCACCCCAGGAGAATCTAGACTGATAAAGCCAGCCTGAGGGTTCCTCATCCCACACAAGAAGGATGGATTTGGAGTTGGAGATGTGGGCACCTGAAGCTTTCCCAAAGATATCAAGCTTTTGAGTAAGGCAATGAATATTATGATTAGAGAGCTCAAGAAAGAGCGACGTGTCATCAGCAAACTAAATATTAAGAAGCTCAGAATCATCAAGAAGAGTAATGCCCTGAACTTTAGGAGACAGAGTATCATCTCTGAGAAGTTAAAACAAAGCATCAGAGGCAATCACAAAGAGGGCATGGGCAAGAGGGCATCCTTGCCTAATGGAACGGGAAAGGGGGATAGGTTGAGAGAGATTCCCATTAACTTCAATTAGGGTAGAGGCATCTTTAAGGAGGGCTTTGACATATATGCATAATTCATCAGGGAAGCCAAATGCCTTGAGCATGGTGAGGATGAAATCCCATTCAACTATGTCGTAAGATTTTTCAAATCAAGGAGAAACATGTCAACATTTTGGTTGGAGAATTTGGCCCATTCTATAGTTTCCCAGTAGGTAATGAGGTTTTCCAGGATATATCTCCCCTTGATGAAGCCAGTTTGGGTGGAGCAAATAAATTTGGGGAAGATATTCACAAGACGAGAATCAAGGACTTTAGCAAGAATCTTATAGGAGACATTAAGGAGCGTGATAGGGCACTAGTTTTTAATGAGAGCTTTATCCCCATCTTTTGGGACAAGTTTAACAAAGCCCATATTGATGGAATTCCCAAGGGTACCTGAGTCAAAGGCTTAAGAGTAGAGGTCATAAAGATCTTTAGCAATCCAATCAATATTAGCCTTGTAGAATTCAGCAGGAAGGCCATCAGGGCCAAGGGCTTTATTATCTTTACGCATAGTAATGGCATTAGTAATTTCTTGGAGGGAGACCCTAGATTTGAGCAAGAGGGCATCTGCATCAAAGATCCTATTAGGAATTATACCTTTGCATTTATCCCTATTAACTTTAGAGGCATCATTATCCTTCAAAGTAAACATCATTTTATAAAACCTTTCAAAAGCATCAGTAATATCATTAATGTTGAGAAGTTCCTTATCTTCAACAACAATCCTATCAATCCTTTCTCTACTCTATTTTTGTTTCAAGAGGTTGAAGAAGAGTTTGGATCCTTTATAACCATATTGAAGCCAATGGTTGCGAGCTCTAATGAAGGCACCCCTAACTTTGACTTGTTGATGCTTCCTCAGGGAATCCTTGGCTTGAGAAATATTTTCAATAAGATCAGGGGAGGTGGGATTCAATTGGACTTCCCATTCAGCAATGTGAAGCTGATCATTAAGGGGGTTCTCCTGAGATCTATAATCCCTAGCCTTCTTCTAGCCTAAGGTTTGAAGAACTTTTTTCCAGGAGGTAACATTCATATTCCAATGAGCAGTCTAGGAGGGGAATTGAGTAAACAAGTTGAAAGACCTAACCATTCTGATGGTGGTAAGAGCATCCTGATCCTTCAGTAGGGAGGAATTGAGAATAAAATTTTTATTATAGGGATTACAAAAATCAATAGAGTTCCTAAGGTTAATATTAGTTATGATGGGGAGGTGATCGGAGAGGGTAGAAGGGGTGCCAAAGACAAGAGAGTTTTGATGATTGGGGGAGAAGGAGAAATGATTAGAGTCAACATAAAATCAGTCAAGTCTAGAGTAAATCTGGTTAGGCCCTTACTGGAAGTTACACCAGGTAAACTAGAGACCAGAAGTCTTAGATTTAAGGCCTTCAAGGGGATCAAAGAGATTCATATGTTGTTTAAGGCAATCCCAATGGGGTTTCTCTGGGTGTTTCCACTCAAAGGGTATACCCCCAATCTTGTCATCATGGTTTTCAACCATGTTGAAGTCCCCAGCCATAATCTAGGGGATATTAGAGAGATCACGTAACCAATCCCAAAGAGAAATCCTTTCCTTAGAGTCATTAGGGGCATATAAAGAGCAAACACCAAATGAGGATCCTTTAAAATCAATTATAGCCTAGGCTACACGATTACAAGGAGAGATACCAGTGTATTGGATATATCTTTCCCAACAGGGGTTGATGAGCAAAGTAGCTCCACCCTTTCCTTTTGAGTGGTTAGTGTAAATTTTAGTAGCATCTTTCCATATACAATCAAGAGCAGAATTAAGTTAAAAATCAACCACCTTTAGCTCTTGCAGCATGAGAAAATTGGTATTCTTATGGCACATCAAAAACCTTTTAATAATAAACTTCCTATCAGGAGACTCAAGGTCTCTAATGTTCCAAGAGATGCACTTCATGACGAAGAAGGGTTAACAGAGCTAGTAGGGGGAGCATTAAGATCTCCATTCTTCTATTTGTTCTTAGAGCCAATAGGTCTACCTTTCCTTTTAGAGGTACTGGACCGGCAACAGTTTCCGCAAAGGATTTCTTATGGGGCAAATTATTAGTTTTAGGGGGTAGATTAGCAGTTTGAGGTGGTGGATTAGCAGAAAACCCAAGGTTAGGGCAATTAATATCCATGCCATCAGATTTAGGCTCCATGGGACAATAAACTAGTACAGCAATAAATGAACAACTAAACACTGTGAAAATTAATGAAGTGCAGAGGAGAGAGAGGCAAACTGCGTGGAGGAGAATAACTCCTCCACAAAGTAGATGCATGAAATAGCCATGTTGCCTAGATTCACAGTCACATCAAGCAGATTCACTCCGAAACAAGTGTCATGTAGTCTAAAATATCTTTTAGCTATTAAACCTAAAAATATTTCAATATAAATTTTGTATCAATATTTTAATTTTATTATTTAATATGAAGAATTGAATCATTTATTTGTAAAATTTTATTTAATAGTCTTCTTTATATAGATTAAATTATATTTTCTATATATAATTATTTTTTCTTTCATTAAGTATCTCATTGTTGAAATTTTGCTAAAATATTAATTATTTTAAACTATTTATTAATTGTCACCTTCTAAAATTTACAAGATAATATATAATTATTTTTTATAACTTTGCAAATTATTATTATAAATAACAAAGTTAATATATTTATTGTAATTTTTTTTAAAATTAATATAATTTAATATAATTGTGTTATTTGATGAAAATGACATAATATTTGTAATTTAAAATTTAATTATTAGCGTGTTAATATAAAATATTGTATAATAATTTAAATATAAGGGTTCGTTTGGTTGCTGGAAATAAATAATGTTGGAATTGTCAAATTCTAGCATTTGACAATTCTTGAAGTTGTAGATATGGTTTTTGGATTATGGCTTGAATGTTTGGTTCACCTAGAATTCATAAGGAGAAGATGGAAAATGTTGTTTGCATATAGATTTCAAAATATTATAAAAAAAAATTACCCCCAATTCCTTAAGTGGAATTGGAATTGATTTTCCAATTTTACGTATTTGGTTGGAAGATTCAAACACTAGGTTTGGGGGTAAATGGGAATTAACAAGAATTAACAAATCCCTATTCCAGTTTCATGTTTTGAACACAAACATAAAAAATGTCAATTCCATAAACAATTCCAATTCTAGTCTAATTCCAGCAAACAAATGGGCCCTAAAAGAAATGGAATAAAAATTTGATTGATTACATGTGTTAATTTGAACTATTTTAAGTTGAGCATATAATAAAAATCATATAAAGATTAAAGAAAAAATCTGATGGCGAATACCAAATTAAAACAAAAACAATGAGAACAAGGTTACACTTACATAGCAAATTGTATGGAATAAAAATTAATGATGAGGCACATTTTTCTACGATTGTCTTCTCGTTGAAACTTGCCATCACAAAAGAAAAATTTATTTGGGGGAACAAGTGGCTCCTAAACCATCTCTCATTTATTGTGTGTTTGTGGATAGGTATAGACAACAAATAATGGACACAACATCTGCACTGTCCAATATGCTAAACTTTAAAAATGTCGAATTGATCAATTTTATTTGTTTTTTAGAAATTTGGATCTGTTTAAATAGATAACAGAAATAAATGAAATTGGTTTAAAGAGTAGATATTGAGAATGTTATGGGGGTATCCATGAAAGTAGTAGGAAGGCACAAAAAATATTTATCTGTGGGCTTTAGAAACTTTCAAGAAATAGCAAATGACTCTCAAAAGATTAGAAAGAAAATGGATTTTATTTGAAGGGTTTTTTTTGTTGGGTTAATAACATCCAATTCAACTATCATAATGTAGTGGTGATGTAAGGTTCGATTCTCACTCCCCTTACCATACCACCTGCAACTCTTTAACCTCAATTAATATCCTTCTCGTATACTACACCGCAATATGCAAAAAAAATTTGTTAATTACCCTCTACAATAGACAAAAATTACAGTCAAAGTATACATTTGTAAATTAAATTTTAACAGAAAGAAGGGGCCAACAGATTAACACGAGTAAAGAAATCTTATGAAACATATTTTCAGAGACTCCTACAAATTCAACCCCCCAAAATGGTATGCTCTATTTTTTCGAGAAGGATGTGACAAACCAAAGAGATGTCTGTCAAGATTCATATTTGCCAAGAAATCATATGTGATCTTACTTTTAATCTTGTGTCCACAATGATAATAAGCTATCTCAACTTTAGGGGATTTCTATTACACTCGGCGTGCTCTCAGTCATGCCCTTTTTTCTCATGTTCTTGTTCTCCAGTTCGAAGCTCAAGCCCTCACAGTGAGTGGTTGGACCCAAGGGTGATACAAACTGGTCGCTATAATTCAATACACTTTTTTGGAAATTGAATTTCTAGCAAAACGCAAGCACAATGGCACCCATTGGCTTTGTTGTGCATGTGGATGGTGACAAGATGAGTACACGAGGAACAAAGACTGTTTTACAAGAATCTTCTTCATGAAAATCTCATGACCATTGCTCCATACTCCCTACCACCACAAATAGTCATCGCACAGGAAAAATTCACTGAAAAGATTTCACACTTTGATGAACTCCGATTTGGTAATTTGACAAAACAATCTTTACATGTGAAAATTTCACTGGAAATATTTCACACTTTTATGCTTTACACTCATACAAACGCCTTGTGACACTAAAAGCATTACACATGAGACTTTACATTTCATCCCCAACAACTTCAGGACGCAAAGAAAAATGGCAGGGCATGCAGTAGTTTTTTTCGTATCTAGCACGACGCCACAACAATCCTATGATGCAGTTCATCGAAAACTCACTTTGAAATAGTGTTAAGAAATCAGTGTTTCTCCTTGAAAAAAGAAAATAACTGTGAGAATGAAACAAAGCGTGATGGAGGAAATGATAGAAAATATAAAGAGCGCAATGAACGGACAAGATGCTTCCAATGGTCGTTAGTGGTATTTTTAAACTTTGAACCGTCGATCAACAAAATCAGCTCATCTTTTTCATATAGAAAATGCCTTCAGCGTAATTATATTTTTAGTTAGCATAGCTAGTAATTGCAACTCGATTTGCAATTTTTACACTGAATAGATGTTATGTTATTTAATTTTTTAGTTTTATCCTTTTTTATTTGTAGATACGATTGTTCATGAATAATTAAGATATATAAACAACCTTATAATATTGACACCACAAATTATTTAATTCTAAATAAGAATCAAATCATTTGTCCTTTATGTTAACACCATTACCTCACTTTACATTTAAAACATATAAATACAAAAATATTTAATGTACACATTAGTGAATTGGTTCAATGATCTTATCACAAAAGCATGAGATAGATGTGATGCGATATGATCCCCATCTTTTTGATAGTAGAAATCTCCACAAGGCTAGGCCTCTTGATGGAGGAAGACTCAATGCATAAAATACTGGAGATAACAGAACAGAGTAAAAATAGAGCACTCTCAGAGATTTAAAATAAGAAATTTATATTAATGCCTTGGTATTTTGATTACACAAAGGGCTGCCAGAAAGCTCATAATATCTCAATATACTTCTGGAGAGACAGAGAATTTTTATGGACCTCAGACTGAGAGAAACATTCATGTTCTTTCAAAATAATTCTGCCCAGAAATATCTAGAAAATGCCTGGAATATGTGCGATTGAAGAAACGTCAGAAAAAAAACAATATAAAATATATTGCATTTAATATGGTGGTTGGTGGTTGCAAAAAGAGCTAGTCGCATGATCGCATAAATGAAATAAAAGTTATACGATCATGCAAAAAGTAAAAGAGGGGGCCCACACAAAATTAAGTTATCGCATAAGGAAAAAACTTGGCCAAAACAAAAGGCAGTCGCATGATCTCATGAATAAAATAATAGTCATGAGATCATGCGACAAAGGGCAAAAAAAGTGCTGGGCAAGAGAGTGGTCCCATGATCTCAAGGCTGGAAAGTATGCCTTGCAATCATACGACAAGGCAAATAGAGTAGCCGGTACGTAAGGTAGATAAGTGGTAGACAGGGAAGATTATTATTGCCAAGCTAGAAACCACATCCGCTAACACTCCCCCTTAATCTTCACTGTTATGTATGTCCGCAATGCCGATTTCTTCTCGAAGATGTTCAAAAATGATCTTTGCTAGTGGTTTTGTGAAAATATCAGCAAGTTGTTCATTTGACCTACAAAACTCAAGATGAATGTCACCATTGTTTACCAGTTCTCTAATAAAATGATATCTAGTACCAATATGTTTGCTTCGTTTATGAAATACATGATTTTTGGATAAGGCAATTGCTGAATTGTTATCGCAATAGATCTTTGTAGCTTCTTTTTGATGATGCCCCAAATCTGAAAGTACTCTCCTCAACCAAACTGCTTGACAAGATGTTGATGTTGCTGCTACATACTCTGCTTCAGCTGATGAGAGAGTGACAATAGGTTGTTTCTTTGATGCCCAAGAGATAGCACCGGAACCTAGATGAAAAATGTATCCGGAAGTGTTTTTTTATCATCCATGCTACCTCCCAAATCATTGTCTGTATATCCAATCAGTTTGTAATCATCTAAAGAAGTATACAAAATTCCAAAATTCTTTGTTCCAGCTATGTATCTCAAAATTCTTTTTCCAGCTTTCCAATGTGACTCTTTCGGTTTCTCCATGAATCTAGAAATAAGGCTAACACCAAACATGATATCGGGTCTTGTGGCAGTTAAATACATGAGGCTGGCCACTAATCTTTTAAATAAAGTTGCATCTACACATGGACCTTGATCATCCTTGCTAAGCTTCAAACTCAATGCAACTAGTGTAGGGGCTAGATTCACATTAGTCATCTTAAATCTTTTCAACAATTTACCAGCATACTTGCTTTGACATATGAAAATACCTTGATCATTTTGACTTACCTCCATGCCAAGAAAGTATCTCATGAGGCCTAAATCAGTCATATCAAATTCCTTTTTCATGGCTGCTTTGAATGTGTTAGTTTCCATATTTCCTGTGAATATCAAATCATCTACATATAAACAGACTATCAATATTTCTTCTTCATCATTTACTTTGACATACAAAGTAGGTTCATTACCACACTTGTTCAAGCCATTGTTCACAAAATAGGAATCTATCCTGTTGTACCATGCTCTAGGAGCTTGTTTCAAACCATATAATGCCTTTTTCAATCTACATACTTTATGTTCTTCTCCCAAAATCATAACTAGGTGGCTGACTTACATACACTTCTTCCAAAATTTCATTTAAGAATGTTGATTTTACATCCATTTGATAAACTTTCCATTTGTTTTGAGCTGCAATAGATAGGACCATTCTTATTGTATCCATTCTTGCTACGGGTGAAAATGTTTCATTGAAATCTATACCTGGCTTTTGTGTAAAACCTTTTGCCACTAGTCTTGTCTTGTGCTTTGCTACTTTACCATCAACATTATACTTTGTTTTATAAATCCATTTAACTCCAATCACATCTTTGCCTTTAGGAAGTTCTACTAGATCCCAAGTTTCATTCTTTTCTATTGACTAAATCTCTTCATCCATGGCTGTAATCCATTTGTCTTCTTTTATGGCTTCTTCAAAATAAATTGGATCAGCTTGTGTTAACAATGCAAAATCGTAACAAAAATCAGCATTTTCATCTTCTTGAGTTTCATCATAAATCTCTCTAAGACTTCTTGTCTTCTTTGATGTGTTTATGGACCTAGACCTTAAAGATGCAAGTGTAGGATCAGAAGATTCACTGCTGTTATTATTTTTTGTAGTGGGATTTGGAGTGCTAGGTGCTCTTGATGGTGTTGCAGGAGCATTTACTTGTATAGGAAGATTTGCAACCTGATTTTCATCTTCTTCATTCTCTTTTAGGACATTAGGTGTACTTGAATTTATTTTATCTATGCTACCATCCCATGCCTCTTCTTCAACAAATTCAACATCTCAGCTTACTATTAACTTCTTTGTAATGGGATTGTATAGCTTATATGCCTTTGAATGTTCACTATATCTCACAAATATACATTTCTCTCCTTTGTCATCTAATTTTCTTCTCAACTCTTGAGGTATCAATGAGTATGCCACACATCCAAAAAATCTTAAATGTGATATGTTATGTTTTCTTTTGCTCCAAGCTTCTTCTGGTGTTTTATTTATCACTCCTTTGTTGGACACCTATTCAAAATATATACCGAACATGCAACTGCTTCAACCCAATATTCATTTGGTAAGTGTTTAGCTTTTATCATGCTACGTGCCATTTCCATGATTGTTCTATTCTTTCTATCTACTACTCCATTTTGTTGAGGTGGGTACCTTGCTGTAAATTGTTTGTTTATACCATTTTCCTTGCAAAAATTCTGAAAATCAATTGAGAGATACTCTCCACCTTGATCGGTTCTCAATGTCTTAATAAAAATATCCACTTTCTTTTTCAACTTTTGCCTTGAACTCTTTAAAAATAGCAAACGTATCAAATTTATACTTCAAGAAATAAACCCATGCTTTTCTGCTGAAATCATCAATGAATGTTATGAAATAAAATTTTCCACTTATGGAAGGTGTTTGCATAGGTCCACAAATGTCTGAATCTACTATCTCTAATGGTTGTTTTGCTTTATATGACTCCCCAATTGAAAATGATTTCCTATGTTGCTTTGCCAATATGCAGCTCTCACATGTGGTTTTAAGTGGCTCTATTTGTGGCAACCCATAAACCATTTTCTTCTTGGGTTACCCCACAATAGTGGGTTACACTTTTTTAGAGATGCTATTTTTTGCTGAAATAATAGATTTTTAAGAAAATATGATGATTTAAGCCTCAAGAGGTTCCATTTAAAGGACTTCATTACAAATGGTTAGCTCAAAGCCTCTTAGATTAAAAAAAATATTGATATAACATCTATAATCCTCATTCATACCTATAATGGAGTCTCCTTCGCACCTATTAAAATGTTGACAAAAAATCACTTCAAATTTATCTTTTGGAAAATAAAATGAATCCGTTTGATAAAACTATCTATGTAGTAAGGTACTATATAGAAAAATATTTCCAATGATTATAATGTTAATATATATTAATTTTATTATGACTTTGTATTTTTAGTTTTACTAAACATAGATATTTCACCGTATGTCTACCTCTATGTTTGACGCTTATGGAAAAATAGTAAATCAAAGAAAAAAAATTTTAAAAAATATCTATTCCCTAGACATTGAAGTTATCTTTCTATAAAAAAAAATAAAAATAAAATTGGACAAATACACGACAAGTTATAAGCTATGTAGTCAAGGTAAGTCAAAATTACAGTTTAGTCAACTTAAAATATTAATAAAATATGAAATAATAATGATAATGTCATCAAACCAATTGTATGCCCTTTGTATGGATGTTAAAAAACTAAATTCAAAAGAATCACATTGATATCTATTTTAGAAAAAAAGTTATGCTTTATGAAAACAATGTAACTCTTTGAAAATGACATTTTCAACAACATACCAGTTTTCGTGGGAGAAAGAAAAAATCATTCAAATCAATTCAAAAATAAAAATAAAAAATATATTTAGAATCTAGACAAAAAATCTTAAAAGACTCTAATTTACTTCATCTTCTGATTTCAAATGGTTCAACGATAATATGCATCTGAATTTGATTTTTTTTTTCAAAATGTAGAGTTCAGTATCCGTTCAGGCAAAAAAGTGTAACCTAGTATTGTGGGTTCACCCTCTTGTATAACAGTTGTAATCCTTTGAAGTTTAAATACCCAAGCCTTAAATGCCATAGCTAAGATTCATTTTTGTATGAGGCTTTAAAAGCTATTTCAACAATATTTTGTAAACCTTGTGGCTCTATCATTAATCCATTTTGAATTTTTAATGGGAACATCCTATTCTTAGTCATTTCAACTCTTGCAATCAGCCTATTGCTTGGTTTCTTATCTAGGATCACACATTCACCATTCTCAAAATATATTCTATATCTTTTTTGTACCAATTGCCCAATATTTATAAGGTTGTGCTGTAATCCAGGAACATAGTATACATCTGAAATTTGTTTATCTTCACCTTGTTTTATTTTTATGTTAATTGACCCTTTGCCCAAAATTGAAACTTTTTGATCATTTCCCAATTTAACTTCTGATTTTACTGAATCATCTATTGTTGCAAACATCTCCTTCTTACAACTCATGTGGTTACTACACCCACTATCTAAAAACCACAGTTCTTTAGAACTTTCTTGTGTTACATTGCATGCTATCAATATTGTGTCCTGTTCACTAGTGTTTGACTGATTTTAATTTGTGAAATGTGCCTTTTGCTTATTCAAATCATATTGCTTTTTCCTACATTCTGATGCATAATTTCCAAATTTTCTACAGTAATGACATTGGATGTTGGATTTGTCATACCTTTCTCCTTGATGATGGCTTTGAGAGTGACTGCTCCCCCTTCCTCTTGTTGATGTAGAATGGGCATTTGGGCTTGATGGTGGTCTTCTACTTTCAAATTGTGTATTTTCTCTTCCTCCTCTTGATGAAAAATGTCCTCTGCCTCTACTGTTGTTTGATCTCCCTCTTGACTTGCCAAATGAGAGCTGAGTCTTGAATGCATTCTCAAATGATGATGACCCTGTTCGGTTCAATCTTTGCTCATGGACTAAAAGTGATCCCATTAATTAATCTACTGATAACTGAGAAAGATCTTTAGCCTCTTGAATGGCTATTACTACAGCATCAAATTTAGCAGGTAGACTTCCAAGTATTTTTTCAACAATCTTTTGATCTTCAATAGTGTCTCCATAGGTCCTTAATTGATTTACTATAGACATTGCATAAGTAAAAAAGCATCTATTGAATCTGAGTCTTTCATTTGTAAATTTTCAAAATCCCTTCTAAGTATCTGCAATTTTGCCATTATTACCTTGCCTATGCCTTGGTATGCTATTTGCAAACTGTCCCATGCTTGTTTTGATCTTGTGGTAGCTGCAACTTTTGGAAAGATTGATTCTTACATTGCTTGTTGAATGAAAAACAGTGCCTTTGCATCCTTCTTATTTTTCTTCAATAAATCTTTATCAGCTTGTGAAAGGGCCTGATATGCCTGCTGGTCTGGTGGTTCAGGAAACTCATTTTCCACTAAATCCAAAACATCTTGAGAACAAAAGAGAGTCTTCATTTTTATGCTCCAATAATCATAATTTTTGCAATTAAAAATTAGAATCTGAGGCTGAGAAATACTCCCACTGGTTCTTGCCATGGTTTACCAGTAATACTTTTTCTCCCTTTTTAACAAACCTTTTTCTTTCTTCTCTGATTTTCTCTTTACCCACGATGAAATTTTTGCCAAGAAATAATACCCAGATATTTTTGTGCTTCAATCTCCAGCAAACCTTTTTTTCTTTAATAACCGTGCTCTGATACCAATTTGATGGAGGAAGACTCAACACATAAAATATTGGAGATAACAAAATAGAGTAAAAACAGAGCACTCTCAGAGATTTAAAAAAAGAAATTTATATTAATGCCTTGGTATTCTGATTACACAAAGAGCTGCCAGAAAGCTCATAATATCTCAATATACTTATGTAGAGACAAAAAATTTTTATGGACCTCAGACTGAGAGAAACATTCTTATTCTTTCAAAATAATTCTGCCCAGAAACATCTAGAAAATGCCTGGAATATGTTCGATTGAAGAAATGTCAGAGAAAAAATAATATAAAATATATTGCATTTAATATGGTGGTTGGCAGTTGCAAAAAGAGTTGTTCGCATGATCGCATAAATGAAATAAAGGTTATGTGATCATGTGAAAAGTAAAAGAGGGGGCCCACACAAAATTAAGTTATCGCATAAGGAAAAAACCTAGCCAAAACATAAGGCAGTCGCATGATCTCATGAATAAAATAATAGTCATGAGATCATGCGACAAAGGGCAAACAAAAGCGCTGGGCAAGAGAGTGGTCGCATGATCTCAACGCTGAAAAGTATGCCTTGCGATCATGCGACAAGGCAAATAGAGCAGCCGGTAGGTGAGGTAGATAAGCGGCAGACAGGGAAAATTATTATTGCCAAGCTGGAAACCACGTCCGCTAACACCTCTTTCATTCTCAATAGATATAGATGTGATTTGCTTCATCCATCCTACACCCTGAGTTGCTTAAGTACAAGATAGAGAAATTCTCTGCTGAAGTCGGATTTTTTAAAAAGTGCTTGATTAGGTACATTTTTGAATTTCAGAAATGTACCGAATGAGGCATTTTTCCGAAAATCTGACTGTCCAACCATTATACTTTTACTTTTACGTTAACTTATGGTTTCACCGAAACCCCGAAACCCTGAAACATTCTAACCAGATACAATCTTAACCAAGCCTACATAGGTGAAGCACGTGACCACACCGCTTAACGAAGCCGTTAGGGAAATGCCCTGCGGAGGTGATTCACAGGCAATGGCGGCCGTAGAAGCGCCGGTTTACGGAACCAGCGGGAGTGATCACGAGGTCAAATCTGATTCCGCCACTCTGAGCGACCTCAGCTTTCTTGAGGAAGAGGAAAATGGTGGAGATTGTGCGCTTCTGGACTGTGAAAGCCACGCTGAGAGCTCCGCTTCTCAGGACACAAAACTTTCTATTTCGAAAAGGGCGGCTCCACCAGATAGTCCAGGTACTTGCTTGATCCGCTGTACATTACTCAAAATTAGCGCGGATATTTTTGAATGATTCCTCTGTTTTTATTCATAATTAGCATATGAAAATGAGTCTGTTATCAAGAATGTGGTCACCAATTATTGGAAGGTATTTACAGTTTCAAATATTACATGTTCATAGTCGAGGTTAATAGTTCTTATGGCTATTTTTTCACATTGAAACCTTATTTGCAGATGCATCTCATGGAGTTCTTCAGCTGCTGGAATCATAAGAAATTGACTATTCATTTTCATGTTTTTCTCTCCAACCATGGCTTAAAATTCCTGATTTTCTGTATATAAAATCCTTTACACAGTAAAAGAAACATATTTTTGCTTTTCCTAAAAATCACAGAATTTATTTTTTTGGTTATGAGATATTTGAATTCTAGAAAAAAAACACACACAAACAAAAAAAATTAGAAGAAATGCCTTAAATAGAATTCCTGACATGTTTTTTCATCCATTTTGTATACATTGGAGTGACTGAAATTTATTGATCTGCAGAATTCTTGAAAAAAAAATCCACCCATGCCTTCATATTCCGTGATAAACCAGAAAATGCAAATTTGGTGGTGATTGCAGTCAGAGGCACAGAACCATTCAATGCAATCGATTGGAGCACTGACTTCGACATCTTATTGTACAAAATGGAGCCAATTGGCAGAACTTATCTTGGATTTCTTGAAGCAGTGGGCTTAGCAAATCGTTCCAATGAACAAGTTGCACACTTTCATCTAAAACCCAATACAAGAGATAAGTGGCCAGAGAATGTCCCAGAAGACCATGAAAAGTCTCTGGCTTACTACGCCATTAGAGGTAGGCTAGGAAAATTGTTGGAAGAACACAAGGATGTAACTACAAATAAATATAAATTTAATTTGTACAAATTATTAGAATATATAACATATTACTAATGTAAAAAATATATAAAATAAATATAATCTTAATAAATTATTAGAAATATTATATATATATATATATATATATATATATATATATATATATATATATATATATATATATATATATATATATATATATATCTTCCTTCAATACATCATCTTTCTACTTTTCAGTACATTGACATACACTTAAAGCCACTTTATCCAACTTTGCATCAATTTATTGTAACTGAATGTTACATATACATATATTGTAGTGTCTTTGATCTAAAGCTAATTTATCCAACTTTGCATAAATTGATTGTTGATTTTTTCTAGGCATTTTGTCAAGCTATTTTTGAATACATAGATGAGAGGTCAATATAATGTTGACATTTATTTTATTTTAAATATTTTAAATTAGTATATATATGTTTTATAATATTTTTAATTATATTTATATATTTTTGTTGTCAATGTTTGTTCTCTATGTTTATTTTATTCTCTATACATGATATTTATTTGGTTGAATTTACCTTGGGTTAATCTTTTTTGTTGTCCGGCCACTAAGTCATTTCCCCTACATAAATGAAAAACTAAGTATAATTATTAAATTATAGGATGTCAATTTTTTTAGAATACTAAAATAATTATAAATTTATTTTAAACTATTAAATAATTAATGTAATTTTTTTTAATGAATATACATTAAAATACATATAATGTAATCTATGTTTAATGTTATTGACTTTATAAATGTCTACAAAGTTTTAAATAAGAGAAAAAAAAAGACTTGAGATGGGTGTAAGGGATAATAATAGATGAAATAATGAGTAGCCCTTCGAATCCATGTATATGAAATCATTTGTAAACACTTTAATGTTAATATTAAATAGAGATTTTGTGTAGATGAAACCAAAAACTATTTATATATTACATCTATTCTAATGTATAATATAAATATAAATGCTATATATTGAAAGTAAAAATTTGAATATATAATTTATTTTTTATATATAGTATTTGTTATACATCATAATTTAAAAGAAATACAAATATTTTAAAAATATTAAAAAGTAATTATTTATAAATATATGTTTTATAATATTAATTAAATTTTTATATCTAATTATTTATTCTAAATCATGTTTGTAAAATATAAAAACTAAAACCAGACACAGAGTCTCTAAACTTGCAAGTCTAGGCAAGAACACCTGCCCCGCCACAATGCAAGCTATCCACAATACAGAGAAACTCAGGAAAAAATATAGAGAAAAACTAAAAACTCTAGAAAAAATACAGAGAAACTTTTGCGCAATTCGTGCCCTCTGAACAAGGTCGGGATCGGCAACATTTTCACTTTCATTTTCTTTTGCAACTCCTACAATCTCCTCATCTTTAGCACTAAAAAGATCTTTCAAATGCGGTTCTATGTCATCGCCTGGAACCCTAGCGATGTTCTGAATTCGAGGCCAGTTCAATAAATGGCCCTTTAATTTGTTCTGAAGAACATGACATTCCTCTGTAGAGACTATCAGTGCCGCCACATTGAACACCCTTACAAATAACAGGTTGTCTAAATAGTAAACAAGGAAATAGACTTTAAAAGATTCACCATCAGATTTCGCAGTGAGACACTGCAAATTCTTATAAACTCTATAAATAGACTTTAAAAGATTCACCATCGATTTTGCAGTGAGACACTGCAAATTCTGATAAACTCTGGAAATAGACTTTAAAAGATTCACCATCGGAGTTTGCAGTGAGACATTGCAAATTCTGATAAACTTCCGAAATAGACTTTAAAAGATTCACCATCAGATTTCGCAATTCAGATAAAATCCATTAAATTTGGGCGCAGTTAAATTTGGAGTTAAGGAATGAGTATCGTCAGCTCTTTTTATGGAGCTCAATTTTGATTTTCCGTTGTTGAGCGTGCACTTGATGCGTCCCCCAGTAATGCCTCTCCCGCAGATTGAATGGGAAGTGGCGACGACAAACAAGGCTGTGCGCGCCTGTGGATAACAAAGTTGTAACATACACATGATGTATTTTTAGCGTTCATCTTCTATATGTGATATAAGTCTTCTGTTTTCCATTCCCAAATCACAATATATGTTTATAACATCCAACTTATATGTACATGGAGATAAAATTTGACTGGGATATCCCTTTTTATTTTCAAATTGAATGTTGGGAGATTCTGTACATTAAAATAAGTTTAATATCTCCTGCTGTCCCTAAACTTTGATAAGTAATGAGAAAATTTTATTTTACTGCCTGAAAAGTCCCTTTTCTTTTGTTAAATTATTAGGGTGGTGAGTGATTCGTGTTAAACCTTGGTCGTAATGGGTGCAGAAGCTTTAATGTCGATCAAATTGAATGTTGGGAGATTTTGTACATTAAAATAAGTTGAATATCCCTTGCTATCTCTAAACTTTGATAAGTAATGAGAAAATTTTATTTTATTGCCTGAAAAGTCCCTTTTTTTTCTTAAATTATTAGGGTGGTGAGTGATTCGTGTTAAACCTTGGTCGTAATGGGTGCAAAAGCTTTAATGTCGATCTTCATCTACATCACAATGTTATTTTGGATTTAGTTGTTCATGGCTACTAAATCTGAAATAAATTATTTATTTGATTTATTCGGAAATCGCACTATTCCCTCCGAAATTTGATGAGACTCTCTGCGGGCTTAGCGGGATTCACACTCCTAGACTGCAATTCCCAATTGCAGACTGGAATTCTATGGAGTCCGTTTTCCTTACATACCCCGCATATATCAATATATTTATCAAAGTTTCCCTAAAATCAGACAGAAAAGAGAGAAAATTCATGACGTATCTGGTGAGAGGATGAAGAGCGCCGCATGCAATTTCGGTTTTGGAATTCTCTTTCTCAAGTGCCTTCTCAAATTCTGCTAGCATCCTCTTCGCCCTCTCGCACAGTCGCAAAAGGATCCCGTCGGCGAGATCATGCACGTTTCTGCAAAGATCTTGACAGTAAATGGCCTCGAGCTTAGTTATCAAATCCATTAGGGTTTAGTATAGGTCAATAACCCTAAACATCCTTTCAAACACTCAGCTGGTAGCGGCAAAGGCTTCTGATTAGGCAAGAAGCCTGGTTGTGGCTTCCTTCATGATTTTCGCAAAGAAAGCATCTCTCATATTAGTCATCCCCTCAAACACATCATTATATACAGTTGGTTTTAATTCTACATTTAAAAATATATAAATCAAACCTACAAAGAAAATCTTCTAAGAGTATCAAGAACAATGGCAATGAAAATCCAAACATGAATAATGAGAGATATTATAATCTTTTCAGGCAGTAAAATAAAATTTTCTCGCTACTTATCAAAGTTTAGAGATAGCAGGGGATATCCAACTTAATAACATCCAACTTGTTTTCATTTTCAAATTAAATGTTATTATTTTGTTTACTAACATCCAACTTATTTGTACTTGGAGATAACATTTGATTGGGATTTCTCTTTTCACTCAACTCAGTCAACTCTCTATTTACAATCTCATTAGTCAATTGAACAAATCCAGATTCTAAATTTTCAATCACATTTCTACTTGGTTCAGGAACACACCGTGGACATTTTGAATTGTTGTAATTTGACGTGCAGCCTAAGTTAGGCAAACTCTCATCCTCTATTGCATCCATGGTATTGCTATGGGAAATATGCAAAAAATTTAAAGCAAGTGAATTAACATTCACTGAATTTGTGTTCATTGTATGTGGACCATTCTCTGGCTGAGGTATGACTTTGTTTTCAATACTACACTTCTAAACTTTTTCCACAATTGAAAGTGGAGGAGCACTTGTTTCAGAGGTTTTGGGAGAGTTAAACTCTAGGCGTATTAACTTTCTTCTTTTCGGCTTACAAGAATTAGGTTCTCCACAACTTTGTTTTGTTTGACCCTCAACCTATTTTCCATCATTGCACACTTGACTCCTCCACTTGAATTTTATTAGAATTCTATCATTAAGGATCAATTCATCACAGGCCTCTGCTTCTTGCCTATTATCATCTAGAGTGGTTGATACTTCAAGTTCATTTCTTGCAACTAATAAAAACTTCCTCTGGCTATTATGGAGAGGCAGTTTTGCAGGACTAATTTCTCTTAAAAGATCTTTATTCTTTGTCTTCTGTCCAACATCAATTTCTTGGACTCTCTTTAAACGACAAAACACACTCTGAATCTTAGAAATATTATTAGACCTTAGAGAATGCATGCCACTAGAAGAATACATGGGCAGTCCTATAAAATCAGATGTCGAACCATCTTGAAACTCATCCACACTTGGTGACAAGCTGTCACTGATGTGATTTGCATGTGAAACACTTGGAGGAACTTGCCTCAATTTTCAATGATCATCAATTGCATTGTTTGTTAGAGTTAGAGGTGATAATGTACTAGACAGGGCATTTCAGTTTCACTGTAATAGTGTGTATTATGGTTTTGAGGATTTGAAGAAAAGATAACTTCCCTGGTATTATTTTCATAATTTTCACCACTGGAATTTTGATTTGTTTCATTAATGAGAATTTCTCTCACAATAAATGCATTCTTTATATTTTCTTTAATATTTGGATACCTTACATAAAATGGCTGGAAGTTAGAACTTAATTGGTCATGCTTACAAGTATAGCTAGACCCTCGCAAGGGATACAACGTAGATCTTTCCTTTCTATCTGAAGTATCATACATATTCTCCAAAGCTTGAAAATCTCCCTCGCATGTATTCTATCCAGTAAGACAATCTCCTCTGGATTGTAAATCCTTGTGAACACATTCCCTCTTGGATATCAGCATAGGTTCTGCATCTGAAGCTCCATATATGGTCTTTCCAACATGACAATCATCTCTTATTAATGGAAGATTTTTATAAAGTAGTTCTTTAGCGAAAAGGCTCCTACCAACTTCTTCAAGCAGGCTGGCAGTTTCGTATTCAAGATCTAACCTAGCAAGGTCCTGAGTATTTTCAAAATAGTCATGAACTTCATGAACTTGTGGCTCAATTTTTTGTGATGCAAGTAACTCGAGGAGTTTAAATACCTACATCAAGAAATGACACAAGATAATGCTCCTTGAATGTATAAAAATCACAACAGAGAGTCATGAGTGGTGTTGTTTCAATCTGATGAATATCATAATCCCCTGGTTCTATGACAAATCAAACTCAAACTCTTTTGTGGAGTGATAGTTTTCAATAATTGCATCCTTGAAATCTTCTTCTGAAAGGGGATAACATTCCCCAAAACTCCTAAAGCGAACCTGGAAAAATGTCAAATCAAGCAGTACCATCAAGATATGAATAAAATTGGATATTGCCTCTTAACTCCAAACACACTCCTCACAATGTATAGAGTAACTATACCTAGGACAGCCGAAGCATACGGTGGCTAAATAGGCTGAAAAAAATCAAACAAATTTTATTGCAAACATGTGCTGGATATGATCTTCCAGTTTGCTTGAATGCATTGCAGTCAATGTTCATTGCTCCATTGCTTGTCACCTCAAAAACCCCTTACATTTGTCTTCATTCATATTTAGACAAGAACAATTTCATACCTGGTCTCACATGCTTCACAACCCTAGCATATGACACTTAGTTTTCTGTACATGGATGGTCGAAGAAATACTCTTTCTGATGATTCTGTGGATGCCTGTAACTTAAGCTTAGAAATGTCTGTTAGGTCTTCCGAAAGAAAATCCTAAGATCCAAACAAGATGTAAAGCGTGCATCAAACTTTCGCTATGAATTCGAACCTGATGGCACCCGCACGTATTTGCCCTGGCGTTCTTGGTTCTCCCCAAGGTGTCTGCACAATCACTTCTGAAGAATTCATCAGTGCCTGTCACTTCTGACAAATTCGTCAGTGATGCATAATGTAAACTACAGAAGTAACCCCGGTTGAGTGCGGGTTAAATAAATAGCTATATAGTTGCATTCAGACTTATTAAAGTTTACGAAATCTAGTTTTTTCAAACTGTGCGGACGATTTGGATGATTTCAATCGTCTTGCAATTTGTGTGCCGAATAAATGTTATGTTATTTTTTTCTTCAATTTATTTGTTTCAAATTTGGTTAATATTTTTTTTTCGTGTTAGATTTAAATTCAATAACACAATTCTATTCATAGTTTAAGAATAAGACCAAAACATTTTACAAATGAGGAGTTGAATCCCTCTAAGTAACAATTTCCAACCAATCCAAATCTAAATCTTATGTCATAAGCTCCACGGAGTGCCAAAGCTTTTCCAAAGAATGTATTCACCTCGAACTATAAAATTTGCATAAGAAATCAACCACCAAGCTAGTGATGTAGCTTTGCACACATGTCCTATTTTACTACTTGTGAAATATAAACTTCTCTTTTATTCCATTACACCTATTCTATTCACTTCTCCTTGGTTGAATTAAGTGGCATTCATGCTTCTTACAAGACTACTTTTGAAATTTTTAAGGCCTTGAAAGAATGCATTTGAAGTTAGGAAAAATGACCAAATGTATGCAATGACTTAAGAGTGTCTTAGAGGGCTAGACTTAACTTTATTTTTTTTTAATCTTAATATTATAACAGAATTCAAAAGAAGTTTTCTATTTATAAATTTGAAGTTCCAAGCCTTATTGTTCCTTGAATTGTTTAGATTTCTATTTCCTTTCTCTATTTTCACCATTTTATTCAATATCTAGGTCACCCTACTAATTATATGAAGAAAACCATATTTAAGAAATTAGTATATAAGACACTGATGGAATTCTCCCATACTCCACTCACCCAACTACCCATTAAGTTGCACTTAGAGGGATATTAATTTATTAAAATATATAGCATTCATATAATATTTAAAAATTACTTATTTATATTTAGTATATAATATAATACTAAAGTTTTTTAATTTAATTAATAATGCCTCATTTAAAGAGACCACTATTAATATGGTGAGCCATGTCTTATTCATCATTGACAATTTTCCACTATGCCCGTATCTCTACGTACGCATCTGCATTCATCTTAGTTGTCTTATTTCGCTCAAGATCCGACGTTACAACATTCTTCTCCCAAAATAATATTAATTTTAAAATAGCATAAGAAAACAATTTTCGAAGCAAGGGAGGGATATCCTAAGATTTGAAACATTAGGTTTTTATCGCAATGGGCAGGAAGAAATCCCCTAAGTGAGGGTTTATGTAGAAGCTACTCCATTCTCTAAAAATGTTTCCTAAGAAAAATGGCATATATGAGAGGGTATGGATGCTTCTTTGCAACAATGAGTGGATTGGCAATGATCAAGGCGGCTAAAAAAAGCATTGCGGCTGTGAGAGACATAGACAGTATCATGCTTTCAAATCGCACACACTATTTTTAATTCAACTTGGCGGTGGGTTTGGGTCCATACCATCTGACTTATGACAGCCATACTGCAGGATGTACACAACGGCCAAGAAGGGTTACAGATGTCAGACATGACAGACACCACAATAGCGATAGCATGGATAGTTGTTGCCCAGTCGATCACCGAATGGTTCGCAATGTTTGAAAAGAAGACGTGTCGCGTAAACCGCAAACCTAACTCTGGTTGTTCGCGAGTTTATTAATACCTTTGCAGTCGCGTTCACACTGCAAAACTTTTTCAATTTCATGTTTTTTTGAAATGGTGCCGATGATTCAGATGCATTCAATTGTCTTGCATGTGTACGACATGCTAGACGGTCGTTGATTGGGTTAATCAAGGCTGAATCGTTTAATATAAGAAAGCAATTTGGTATGCAATTTGTATGTCGAATATATGTGAATTTCCTTTTTTTTTACTGATATATATGTGGTTGAATATTTGTTTATTTTGTTAAGTTTTAATATGTAAATCGTATGGAGAATAGAAAAAAGTAAATCGTATGGATTGTGTAACGTTTAGGATTTTTCTATGATTGAGAAATATGTACAAAATTTTAGAATATGATTACTAATTCTTAGTAATGTACTCAATTTTGAATTATAAATTGTAATATTGAATTTGTGGGTGTTGATGTTTGATGGCGAAAAATCCGAAAAGTGATACCTATTTGTAATGCGTTGAAGAAATTTTAAGTAGCATAAACAATGTTTTTGTTTTTAAAAAAGTTTAAATAAATAAATTATATTTTATTTTATTTTAAATTCTATATAAAAGCATGATAAAATTTAATTTAGTAATCATTTAGTGTATTATGTTTATTATTTTTTCTTGATAAAATCTATTCTATTTTTTAGTGTGTTGTGGGGTTGTGGAGTTGGGTATGTTGTGTGGAATTGGGTATGCTGTGAAGTTTTATGACAAGTTTTATATTTTAATTTATATAGTTTTAGTTATAAATTAAAAATTTATGAAAACTAACAATTTATTTATTTTTTACTATTAACATTTAGTAATAAAAAGGGTATATTTTAATATATTTAAATTAGATTTCAAAATTAAAATTTGGTAATTAACAAATATAAATATTTATTTTATTTTATTTTAAATTATATTTTTTCAATTATAAAATATTTTAAAATGTAATAATAATACATTTAAATTTACTTGCCGCTCACATGGGGACACGACATGGAGGTGCTCGAAATTATATAAAAAATCAAAATAGGGTAACTTTTAGGTTATGAAAAAGTTCCTTTGTTAGGTTTACAACTAAATACATGCATTTCTTATAATTTTGAATCACATTATATTTCTTATAATATATTTGCAGCACTACGATTCAGGCCCTATACCTCAATTCAAACAGCGTGGTATGGGATGGTGAATCTCAATGTCGCTTATAAAATAATAATTATCACTAATTTCGATGAGAGAGCGTGATAGTTAGAGTGTGCACCATTAATGAATTGTACCCTTGCATGCAGTGTTTTGCATGCATGTCGAAGTGGCCCGAGTCCATATTTACATTGCATTTTCCCACATTCATTGTTACAGACGTAATTGAAGAGGCCTGATGCTAAGGAAAGCGAGCGTTGTAGCAATCACAAAAGGTGAGGGATATATTTTTGTATCATGTTTTTCTCTGTTAATGCAAACCTTTTTTTTTTGATACAATAACTGTTAACCCTGTTTTCAGCAGTGCCGTTGGAGGAATTTTGCATTCTAACTGTCGCTTTCTAGGTTATATTCAAACTCGTCTAGAAATTTCATAAAAAAAATTAAAAAGTTCACCCTTTAGGATTTATATTTGAATTGTAATGAATGTGCTAGAGACATAGTATATGGGGTCTCGCCAGTCTTTATTTTATGTTGCAATTTTGAGATCATATGCTCCAAAATGTTATACTAGATTTGAATATAATTTTTATTTCAAATTTAATATTTTTATTTCAATGTAGAAAGGGTCACAATTAATGACATTTTTTGGGGTGTAGTTAGTGTTATGCTGTTGCTGCTAAGAAAAGGGACTCTGAAAAAGCATGGCTGGCACATCGCCCTTGAGTGGAAGGTAAGGATTTTTAATAAATCCTTGCTTATTTTATGAACTTTGACTGTATCTAAACAAATTCATCTGCTTTGCCATTCATCATTCTCATCGTGCATTATCATAATTCATTTTCTCAATGTATTTTACTACAGTAATCGAGATTGAATTCTATTTATGCTCTTGGTTTTGCAGTAAGTTAAAAGAGCATTAATGCCTAAATAAACCATATTCAGGTAGTCGCAGCTTTACCATGTCCTAGCTTGTAAAGAATGAACTCTTGACAACTTGTGCCACATTGGAAATGTCCACAAGACAAAAGAGTCGATCAACTAAGTCAAATGTCGAATGTACAAGATGACAAAAATAAATGATTTTCCTTAAATTCAAAGAAAGAAAATAAGTTTCGACCCAAAAACTGTCAAACAGATTATGTGACACATGAGTCCATAATAAAGAAGAGCCAACTGTCAAAAACACCCCAATACATCACATGTCATAAAATATAAAAGATATTAACTAAATTCGACTAACTTGTCGAATAAAAATACAAGAGTCATCGATTGACTATCATGAGAGAGAGAAAATATAAATACAATAGACTAATGATCGATATAAAGAACCATAACATGCTATGAAAGAAGACCTTCCTGACAGGAGCTCCAGAAACCTGCTACACATGAAAACAAGAGGGCGAGAATATTGTGGGAGTGCATTTCCACCCTACCACGAAGCAGTAACACTTCCCTGGAATCCTTCCTGACATGAAGGACACCCAGCCCAGCTAGAGGTAGTCTAACAAAGTAAAACTGACTAAAGTAATGGAATTGTGCAAATCATCAATGTTTACATCAAGTACTGTCAAAAACATCATAATGTTGAAGTGTGATTATGCATCAAAGGATTAATCAACATCATTTACCAATAATATAAAACATTTCAACTCTCAAATTCCACTCATTTAGGATAGTCAGTGGTTATCTCAAGAAGTACAACTATGCAGTTAATTTCCTATGTCAGAGAATTATCAAAACTCATAAAGCATCTAGTATGACTATGTCCTAAATACATACAAAATAAAGCCAAAGAATCACACATTTATTTGGCAAGCACATTCCTTGCTAATCCAAAAGAAAGACCATCGGTTAATGACATTACTATAATGGATAAACAAGTATTAGAAGCAAATTATAGTTAATAGTAGACTTATAGCACAAGCACCCACCATCATCATCCAATGGTGTTGATAACGCTTCTTTTATATTAAAGACACACAATGTTGATTGACAATGGTAATATCCAATATTAACACAGTTTGCTCCATGACTTAGATTTCAATTTGGTTGAAATATTGTGGCATTGCTATTCATTTGTGGGATATATCATTTTCTATTTGATGGTTTTACAAGGCAAACTAGCGAACAATGATATAAATTCTTTTAAAATTTGTACAAAATCTTCTTATTGGGAAGACAAAAATCCTAAACAAAGATGTCAAGGAAATCCTAAATGCATTTTGAAATGTGACAATAACATTGAAGTCAAGTCAATCCAAGGAAAGTATGATCTAAATCTCCAATCCCCATGCATGGAGGGACATTTGTTGGTGCTTTTTACACCTTGGCTTCACCACCTAGTCCTAAAAGATAAGCATCTAAACACTACTACATTATCCAGATTCATATTGAATTCCACGTCTCAGACAAGTTTTCAATCTACAGTAACTTTTATATACCGCTCATTATTTGTAATGGAACTAAGATTTGACATTTTGGGTAATGACAAATTATCCTACTGTAGAAATGACAGAGAAGGGATGGCGAGGACACCTGCCCACCTCACACACATCTGTACGTTAAAAAAAACATTCACTGCAGAAGCTTTTCTATTGGTTCATCTCTGAACTAATCCATATCCATCAAAACCCAATTGAAGATGTGCTAAAATTAAGCATATAACAGGACAAATATATGTCTAATCTGATCATCTTGGTAATGGGGTGAGTTTTCTTGTTTTCCCAAAGATTAAAAAATGTACAGAGTGAACAGTGCAGAAATCCTAAAGCTACAGAGAATCCAAAGCAACCCAATTCGATACTTTTTTTAGGCACATGTATCTGCATTCAATACTTTGCTTGCAGGACTCTCTAGACGCACATCCATGGAAGTTTCCCGAGAGAGAATATTGCAAGAAGTGAGAAAACACTTCAGGCCAGAGCTGTTATATAGACTTGATGAAATAGTTGTTTTTGATCCTCTTAAAAATGAGGAGCTGAGGAAAGTTTCCAGATTGCAGATGAGAGATGTAGCAGTAAGGCTTGCAGAGAGACAAGTTGCTTTGGGAGTCACTGATGTAGCTTTAGACCTTGTCCTTGAAGAAGCCTACGATCCTATCTATGGTTCTAGACCCTTGAGACGTTGGCTGGAAAAGAAAGTTATGACTCATTTGTCTCAAATGCTCATCAGTGGAGAAATTGATGAAAACTGTACTGTATTCATAGATGCAATGCCTGGGAAGTCAGGGTTATCCTACCGTGTGGAGAGAAATGGAGGACTAGTAAATCCAGTCACTGGGTTAAAATCAGATATCTTAATAGAAATTCCTACTAACGCAGTCAAATCTAATGCATCTCAGGCTGTCAAGAAAATGAGAATTGAAGAAATAGACGACGATGAGCCTATGGAAGAAACTAGGTGAGATGATTAGCTCACTCGCTTAAGATGTAATCTCATTTTTATTATTTAGAAATTTGGTAATTATGAAGTATAAAAGGAATAGGATTTAATGCAGAAAAGAAAAACAATCCTCTGGTCTTTAAAATACCAGCAGCCGTAATCTCAAAACAATATAAATTTTAATATGAGGAAAACAATCATTTTAACATAGACATATCTACAATACTCATAGCTTTAGAAGGAATAGAAAGTTTTTAACAAGCACATCAGAGCTAAAATTGTTCAACATTCCACCCAAAATAAACAGGAAGAAGATAACCTGGTGTTCTTGGTTCAGTTGCGAAGAGCACATGCACTCTCTGAATTTTTCCTCCTATCTTACGTTTCCAACATGAAAAATAGGTGCCATTCCCCATCAAGAATTAAAAGATAAGTATTATCAAGAAAAAACCTAGAAGATGCACTGGAGAGGCTAGAAAATAGAGAAGAGGTTAAAGTCCATAATCAATGCGAGAAGTGGAAGATATCTGAATTAATGACCACTCTCACAGTTTCTACATTTTAGGAGCAAATTACGAGATGTTAAAGTTGAGATGTCACGTATTATTTACAAAAGACTTTTAGAAAAATATGGTGACAAATATTGTAAAAATTTGGGTTATGACATGGCTACTTCTCGTTTTACAACTTACCTCACTTTGCATTCTACCATCTCTAGATTGTGTAGCCTATATTGTTATATGCATAGAAGCAAATGAACGGTAAGTTTCTCTCTATGGGCTATTTTTCAAGTTTTCCATTGATTAGCTTCATATAAAGTGTCTAAAACTTATATTTGTTAATTATTAAAATTTTCAAATAATAGTGTAGATTTTTATAAATTTCATGGACATTACCTGATCTTTGTTATCTGGAGATTGAGAGACTATAGAGTATTCTTTTTATCATAGAAAATTTGTACACATTTTCATGTACTTTTTTGTTGAGACTTAGCAACTTGATGCAGTGCAAGGCAGGAGAATCCCCGATGGAGATGTCGTAGCCCCCAGAAAATAACCACACAATAGAATATAATAACAATACAAAGATTTAGGTCCACACAATGCCAAATACTCATAATAGAATCATTATATTTTCATCCAACATGCCCGGCTATAAGGCCTTCCAAGTTACGGCCAAATACAATGCAATTACAATAGAAACTCCACAAGATCTCACAAGATCCAAACCAAACCCTAGCTAGCCCAGATCCACCACTGGTAGGAACCCCCAAGGAAGATCTAAACTTGTGCTCGCAAGCCCACCAAGCAATCCCCTTGTTTCCCAAGCCGCAGCCACTATCTCCTCTCAAAACTCGCTCCTCTACCTCTTCCTCTTCTCTAAGATGGATGAATGATGGCCAAAGACTTCCCCCACAACCTCTACTTATACCAATCTAAGCCACAGGTCGGCCCTGAATATAAATTAAATACAAATACATAAATTAAATGCCACAAGTTGGCCAACAACAACAATTAAATGTCCAAAATAGATGTCTTAGTAAAATCATGATATCTCCTACCTCTAGATGAATTAGGACTTGTGCTTCAAACCATAGGTAGAAATATAGGCCCTCTTCAATCCTTGAAATTTTCAGCCTCTAACTATTTGTGGAAAATTACTTATACGACCTGTAATAGGCACCAAATTCCTAAGCAAGACCAAACTCCTCCTAGGCCATGCTGAGCAACCAAGACCATGCCAAGTTCCATTAAATACATCATAACCAATTACTCAAGACCCAAGTAGGTTTAACCAACTCTACCAAACCCCTCACATATGAAAATAAGTCCACACAACTCCATCAAATCTCCCAAACATGCAGGATAGCCAACTACCTTGGGATGCTCTTGCATCAGACTCCCCAGGTGTGAAAAGAAGTATGCCTCATACTTTGACGCCAGATGAAATATTTGCAACCATCTTCATCTTCACCAAAGGCTTCCACTCCAACAGGGACAATAAAACCAACATGCAAATCATCCAAATCTGCATCCATCTGTCAACCACTAGAATCTCAACCATCCAATCAACATGCTCACTCCCATGAACAAACTAAACATGGTGCCTCACCAACATTCTCTGTAGCTGATCACTACCAACAAAAAAAATAACCTCAAACATGAAATCCATGTCACCAACATGTAAGCTCAAATCCACAATAGGAGCAACATGTAAATCCTCAACCATGTCAACCACCAACAGGTCCACATCAGGAACATATAGATCTATAGTATCATGTAGATGCTCAACCATATCAACAACTAGTGAATCCACACCAGAAACATCCATATCACCAACATATGGATCATCACCCTTAGCAACCTGATTATCCAAGACCAAGTGCTCCACAATTTCCATGTCAGACTCAACCAACTGATCATGAAAACCAACCTCAATCATAGCATCAAAAAGGTTAGGAAGCTCCATAGAAACATCCACAAGTTTCTCCGCAGGTTCTGCATCAGCCTCCACACACTAATCAACAAAACCAACTTCCATCCTGACCTTTCTATGCTCTCTTCTCTCTCGAGCAAGTCTTCTAACAGGCCAGACAACTCGCTTCCTGATCGGTAGACTCCAGCTCCATGGTTTGAAGATCTCTCGAACTCTCTTATGAAATTTATCCAGAGATGGATCACTCTCAACCATCCCTTCCTTAACTCGATTAGTCAATCTAGCTTCCAACCGAGCACAAGTCTTTGAAATATTCTTCTCCACCACATCATGGAGTTTTGCAATCATCTCAGGGTCTAATCTTCTTAGAGCCATCTTCTAAGATCTTCGCAAACCCCTTGCAATGAATCACCAACTAGATCCAACCTTCACTCCACCCAAAGTCCTGATGCAAACTACCTCACATTCGGTGCTCTATCCACACACTCAGGAACAACTATGCTCTGATACCACTTGATGCAGTGCAAGGCAAGAGAATCCCCGATGGAGATGTCCTAGCCCCGAGTAAATAACCACACAATAGAATATAATAACAATACAAAGATTTAGGTCCACACAATGCCAAATACTCATAATAGAATCATTATATTTTCATCCAACATGCCCGGCTGTAAGGCCTTCCGAGTTACGGCCAAATACAATGCAATTACAATAGAAACTCCACAAGATCTCACAAGATCCAAACCAAACCCTAGTTAGCCCAGATCCACCACTGGTAGGAACCCCCAAGGAAGATCTAAACTTGTGCTTGCAAGCCCACCAAGCAATCCCCTTGTTTCCCAAGCTGCAGCCACTAGCTCCTCTCAAAACTCGCTTCTCTACCTCTTCCTCTTCTCCAAGATGGATGAATGATGCCCAAAGACTTCCCCCACAACCTCTACTTATACCAATCTAAGCCATAGGTCGGCCCTGAATATAAATTAAATACAAATACATAAATTAAATGCCACAAGTCGGCCAACAACAACAATTAAATGTCCAAAATAGATGTCTTAGTAAAATCACAATATCTCCTAGCTCTGGATTAATTAGAACTTGTGCTTCGAACCATAGGTAGAAATATAGGCCCTCTTCAATCCCTAAAATTCACAGCCTCCAACTCTTTGTGGAAAATTACTTATACGGCCTGTAATAGGCACCAAATTTCTAAGCAAGACCAAACTCCTCCTAGGCCATGCTGAGCAACCAAGGCCATGCCAAGCTCCATTAAATAGATCATAACCAATTACTCAAGACCCAAGTAGGTTTAACCAACTCTACCAAACCCCTTACATATGAAAATAAGTCCACAAAACTCCATGAAATCTCCCAAACATACAAGATAGCCAACTACCCTGGGATGCTCCTGCATCACAACTACAGTCTATTTCATTGTTGCTGTTAGTTTTATCATGTATTGATTTCATTCTGACTCCTTCGACTACCATTAGATCCTAATGTAATGGTTTTTTTTTGTCTATTTATCTTTATTATTCACTAGGAGATTTAGCGACTCCAACGAACTTCTCTTTATCATCAATTGTTTGTTGACTTTTCAAATAGTAGTCATGAAAAGCCAAATCTGATAGGTCAACAAAAACCATTTAATGGGCGAGTATACGCTTTTCTCATGATCTCCGAATGAAACTTCTAACTACCAAGAATTTGGGAGAATGCGCGACTAAGGCATTTTCCCATTCTCCAGATGTTTGGGACTTAATCGATTGAATTGGAAGATTTATCTCCTCATGCATCCTTGTTTTCCATTTATCACTGTTAACATCTTTGAGAGTAGCTTTAAATGTGGAAGGTTCTAAAAATTCCAAGACAAGAATTGAAGGCTCTGCTTCTTCAGCAAACAATAACTCATAATTAGAGTATTTAGATGGCATTTTCTTTTTTCTAGCTAATCTTCTTAATTGAGGTTCTATACCTTCTGTTTGATTCAGAACTACCTCAAATGGAGAGCCAAAAATTGTAGCTCTTGAATGTTTAATTCCTTTCCTCTTTGTTTCATTCCATTTATTAGTCCCTAAATTCAGCAAAGCTTTTTGTCAATGTAGATGATCCTCCAAGAAATTATTGTTTGGCTTTGGTGAAAGTTCTGCAAACTCCTCACACTGGTTGTGGGAGAAATCTTTAGACTCTTCACACTGGTTGTTTCCTTTACTAACAACTCTGCCAATCCCTTCACTAATAGCTCCCCCATGCCTTTTACATGTTAGTGGCTGGCACAAACAAAAGAATAGTTAATGAGTTAAAGGATAAATTGGCAAGAAAGTTTGACATGAAGGACTTAGGGGCATCTAAGAAGATTCTTGGCATGATGATCGCAAGAGATAGGAAGAAGGAAATTACATTATCTCAAAAATAATACATTGATAAAGTTGTTGAGAGGTTTGGCATGGCTGATGCTAAAGTTGCTCCCCTTCATCTTGTTGGCCACTTTTGCTTAAGTTCTGAATTGTGTCCAAAAAGACAAGAAGAAAGGGACTTCATGGAGAAAATTCCTTATAAATATGTATTTGGAAGCATTATGTATACGATGGTATCTACTCGCCCTGACATTGCTCATGCGATGGGAGTTGTGAGCAGAATCATGAGAAATCCCAGGAAGGCTCATTGGGAAGTTGTTAAGTGAATACTAAGCTATCTAAAAGGAATCTCAAATTATGCATTATGCTTTGGAGGAAATAAGGTTCAGCTACAAGGTTACACTGATTCTGATCATTGCAGAGACTTGGATAAATGAAGGTCTACCACTAGATATACCTTCATGTTTGTTGGAGCTACCATCAGTTGGGCTTCAAGGTTGCAGCATTGCATTGCTCTTTCTTTAGCTGGGGCTGAATACTTGTTTCTTTTCGAAGGTGCAAGGGAAATGATTTGGCTTCAATGATTGTTTGGTGACTTGAAAGTGTGTCAAAATGAGTATAAACTATTTTGTGACAACCGCAATGCTATCTTCATGGCTCATATTCACTCTTCACAATGTCACTCTAAGCACGTTGATGCACATGCTCACTTTGTTCATCATGCAGTTGAATAAGGAAAGCTAGAATTTGACAAGATTGATACTAAGATCAATCTGGCAGATATATTCACCAAGGTTGTCACCAAAGAGAAGTTTGATTGTGCAAGGACTTCTCTTGGCCTTGTGAATCAAAGATAAGTTAGCACTTCAATAGGGTATTGGGTGATCAGTTGCAGCATGGTTGTCCTTTAGGTGGGAGTTTGTTGAGGAATGAAGGCCAACAATCATAATCTTTTTATTATCTCTTTTATTATGACTCTTCATTTGAAGACTCCTCATTTCATGTGTAATCCTGGAGCCTTTTTATTTGTTGCTCCTACTCATTTGTAATTAATCTTTCTGAATCAATACAATACTTTGCAGTCTAGACGTAGCCACTATTTATGGTGAACCAAGATAAATCTGGTGTTTGCGTATTTGTCAATTACATTAAATATCTTCTATTTATTTCTCTCTTTTAAATCCCTTTCAAAAATCATATAAAAAACTATTTAAGACCATTTTAAAAATTATGTCAAGTTTTCAAAATTGATACTATAAAATATTCTAAAAATCATATTAAAAATATTCTAAAAATTACTATATTCAAAATCAATTGATTTTTTAATAAAAACAAAATATACAATTACAAGTAAAATATAAAGTAACATAATCCGTATTCATTTGGTAATGGATGAGTCCCTTTGGAAACACAAACAAATCTCCTATACTAAAGGTCTGTGTGAAGAGCTTTCCAGTAATAATTTGGCTAGTAATTTTTTACAATAAGTTTTTAATTTAGTCGTTTAAGTAATAGGCCAATTTCGCAAGGCTATTAGAATTGCTTCAAAATATAAAAGTGTTTTTGCAAAATTTAATAGCATGTGTTAATTGAATTTTTAAGTAGATTTAATATGTGATAAATAATATAATTTAATATGAAGTCAGATTTTTTTTAATTTTTTTGATTTATTTATATATATAGTTTTATTTTTTTTGTTTCTATATATTTCTTAGTTTTGCATAATTCAATTATTTTCCATTCTTCTAATAATATATTATTTTGATGTTCTTTGTATTTATTTCATCTTATGAATGTTAGTATTAATTGTTGCTACTGCATTTATAATGAACTGCATTTATAATGATTTCAATGAAGTATAATTTGGCAAAAAAAAAATTTGAAATATTATGAAATAAATGTGCAATAGAGCAGTTGACAACATACTATATGGTAATATAGTTAGTTATTAAATTGATCGTAGAAAAATTTAATACTAACATAGTCACTAGTCTCATTGATAAGATAAATAAGTAAATCTAAAAATATCTTATCTAATTGATTACAAACACAAACTATGAAAGATTTTTGTCTATTTATCATATATATGGATTTACTTCCATTTAGTTATTAAATTTTTTAGCTTTGAACAGTCCACAGTCGCTCAGATGGGCATTATTTGACCCCACTCTACAGAGAACTAATCACAACTTCTAGTCAACCTCGTTTTATTTGGCAATTTCATATTGGCCCTAAAAACATCAATGGAACCCTGAAAATTTCATGATTAATGAGTTTTGTCGTTGATCATTTTAAATAGTCATAAATATTATTAAAGTTAATTATATGTTTAAAAAAAGTTAAATTATATTTAACTTAAATAAGTAATTATGTAAAAATAAGCATTGAAATTGAAAATAAAAATTATTAACTTTCCGGAGATGAATATTTTTTTATTTTATTTTTAATCAAAAGCGGACAAGCCACCATATATTTTATTTTATATCTATAATTTGATTCAAAGGGCTCCCCTGTGGAAGAACCAGCAAGAAACCCCGAGATCGTAGCCCTATACATACATTACATCATAGAACGATATATAATCATCACTTTGGCATTTTGAATTGATCATGATTACACATCCTATATACCCTACCCACACCTCTAAATCCAATTACAATGCTCTACCCCATAAAGATATGCTAGGATGTTCAAAATTACATAATTTTCACTAAATATACTCCAAAATGCCTCCTCTCTCATTACTCTTCCATGTCGACACCACCTTGGGAACTAGCACACAACGAAGGATCATCCACTGTCCAATTTTCCTTTTGAGCTATAGCCATTTCACCCTGCTCTTGAATACCTCTGGAAGGCTCCTCCGAACCCCACCCGATAGAGACAGCCACTGGTCCTTAGGGAGACCACCCAGAACCCATCTTGATAACTGAGGAAGAGGGCACCCCTGAATTCTAGCTGGCCTCATTGTCAATGGAATCCAGTGAAGGCAGCTAAATCTGAGGTAAATTAGAAAACCGCATTAGGTCCAATATCGCAAATCCTTGTTTTTTTCACTCTCTCCTCAAGATGATAACCCAATGCTTGAGCTGTAACCTAGAGCACTGCTTTCATGGGTGACGAGCTGTGCAATTCCATTGCCTTCCTTGGTGACTCAAATGTCACTAAAACTTCATGCTTTTGAAGCAACTGAGCATGGGAAAATAGGCCCCCCACTAAAGCCAAACCCTGCCAAAGGTTGTACGCTTGCATTGCCTTGATGAGTTTATTATCTGCAATAAACACTGGCTGAATAACCTTGGAAGCCAGTGACTGAAGGAGTTATGGTGACTACAAAATTTCCATGGCATTAGAAAGGAAGATGGATACTAAATTTGAAGGATAGAAGACTTGCATTGCTGAGGAAACCAAATGTTCTTCCCCAATAACCTGCTTAATAGCCCGCTGAATTGTGGGAGAGTGAATAGTGAACATGCCATCAAGAATAGAGTTGACCACTGGAACTGGCAATGCATTTTCCTCTATACTTGGCAAGATACAGATGCGATAATTCTTTGGCATAACCCCCCTGTGTTGCCTATGGCAGCCATCGCACACCCCAGAGACATCCAATATCTTCATCATTTTTGACTTGTGAGAAAGAAGTGTATGATAAACCCATGTTTTATACGCTGGAAATGTACCATTGATGCCTATTAATTATGAATAGATATGTTGAACCCTTTCTGTGCCTGCCCACAATGATATTGCTGAACTCCTTTGCGCTCACACCTGGGAAACCATGTGAACAGTACTACCCAAGTGAGCTGAAGACTAGCAACAATGTGTACTTCCAATCCTACATCTTAACGGCAAAATATTGCGCTCATGCTAGTGACATCGGACTAGGCTATGTAATGATTAAACTACAAAGTCCCATATTTAAGAGCCATCTGATCCAAATCCTATTAATGACTTAATGTGTACATCTGTCCTTGTCCACTTGAATTAATCTTATTAGCTCTTCTCTTTCATTAATCATCGTTGCTATATTTAGTGAGGTTACTTCTAAACCATTACATCCCAAGTTAGATAAATAGTCTGCCACCTGATTGCCTTCCCTCAGCGTATGTGATATGCATATCTCTTGAAAGCTGTCTAAAAGTCTCCATATTTGTAATAAAATATATTTTAAATTCCATGATCATGATTTTCTGTTAATGCAGGCTTTTATAATGACTGAAGAGTCACCTTCTATGTGTAGATCACAATAATTGCCCTGTTTAGCTAGAATTAACCCTACAAGTAGAGCTTGGGCTTCTGATAAGTTATTAGTGCCAACAGCCAGAGGAGATGTGACAAGTGCTACTACATTACCTTTAACATCTCTAATACAAGCCCCCAACCCTGAGATTCGAGGATTTCATCTTGAGGCGCCATCAAAATTCAGTTTGAAAAATCCCTCATTGGGTCGCCTCCAATGCACATCTAATCTGGAAATTGGTGAGGATGAAATATTTTGTCTTTGCCAACCATATGGGATGACTAGCAGCTTCCATTCCTGCATGACCTTTGTATCCCATGAAGTAACAATATGATTGAATTTGCAATTTCTAGTACTTGCATTTGTTACTTCTAAAATAGATCTTTCAATGCCTTCTAGCACATTGCTGAGTTGTGATGCCTCTTTCCTGAATATGCACTTGTTTCTTTCCCACCAAATAGCCCAAACTATTAATGCCGATGCACATTTCCAAATATTTGCAAATAGCAAGTCTAGATAAAGGACTGGCCACGATTGAAAGAGATCCCAGATATTCTCTTGCAATGGTGTACTATAATTCAGTTTTTTCAATATAAAGGCCCAACATTGGGAAGAAAATGAGCAATTCAAAAGTAAATGATCCACAGTTTTTTATTATAATAGATAAAATTGATCATTAAAATTGAAAAATAATTTTTTTCTTACAAAATCTGACTTAATTTTTATATAAGATTAATCTTCAAATTTGCAATCCTAAACTCTAACATTAATTAAATATCTAAATTTAAACCCTAAATTTTACATTATCATCCTTCAAAATCTTATATATCTATATAAATCTAAATTTAAAGAAGAATTCATACAAATAATCTTAATTAAGGTGTCTGCGATTCCAAGGCCTTATATAGGTGGAGGAGAAGAGAACCAAGGCAAAAAATAATCATCAATCCAGAGAAAAACAAAGTTGTAAAACTAAGGTCATCCATAATGGAAATTGGCAATTAGGTTTCTACAAAGGCAAAAAACTTAGTTAGAAGACCAATTCACCAGAAGCCTGCTTGGATTGCAGTAGCATATCTATTTTAAAAATAAAGGGATATATCTTCACATCTAGACATTAGGTTTTCTTCTATTTTTGAGATTGAAAGTCTATTGCTGAAATAAAGGATTAGGTTGATAATTAGGGTTCAATGTTGTTCACAATATTTAATAATTTTGCTTTTAAGAAAATTATCAAAGTAGTTTTCCATAAGAAGGTCAATAGAAAAATTGGAAAATACCAATTGGTAAGTGTTATCATTAAAATTGTATGATTCTGCAATTTATGTCAATATGAATGCTATTTAAACATTTAAGAGACTTGTTTTATTAAATATATGCAAGAGGAAGGGGTCTTAGAATATTTTTGGAAGAGGCTAAGGTGAATGATAGGGGTGTTGGCATGATGGTTCTTTCGGAAGATGGTGAGGAGTGGATGGAGAATGATTACAAGAATGTGGAGGAGATTTCAAAGGCGACAACGTACCATGCATTTGGTATTGAATGCCCTATGGGGGCTAGGGCGGTTGTTGTTGTGAATGCTAGGAAGGAGGAAGGAAAGTAGTAAAGGTTTTGTCCCAGTGCTTTTTAATTTATTTTTTAATCAGACATTTCCTTCCACATTTTGTTTAGGTAGAAGAATTTTGTCAAATATATAGTCGTAAAGTGTATAGTATTCCAATATGTATAGGGAGCTCAATGTAATAGCGATAAGATGGATTGTATTTCGATCTTGGTCTATTTTTTCATAGAGCCAAAGATGTCAAATAGAGTATATATGGGATGTAAAGCTCTCTAAAAGAGCCTATTTTTTAATTTGATTTAATGAGAGTTGCTCTAATCAACTATTAATCTACCAACAAAATATTCTATATTAATGGTCTTTTTATTAATCCTTTTAGAAATTAAATAAAAGAACTAACGTAAAATATATTTACACTATTGAAAAGTAAATAAATAAGAAGATAACATTAAATTTTTATACCAATCTTAAACTCTCTTCCATAAAAGATCCATTTTTATCCTATGGTTATTTTTAAAATCTAACAATAATTTGGCCTATTTTTTTAATGTTTTGATTAATTCAAATGGGGAAAGGGTCTGAACCCATCACACTAAAAAAAAATCAATAAACATTAAGCCCTTACAAAGTTTGAAAGGAATTCATGGGAAGTGAATTAAACCAGCAAAAAAATCACAAAACAAAATAGGAAACAAACTAGCAACAAAAAGAATGAGAGTCCAACATAATCTCCTTTCGATCTTGATTAAGTTCCTTGAGAGTATCTTTATGGGCTAGCATGGAGTAGAGTTCATGGGTTGAACAAGCAAGCTCCCTCTTCCTTGTTTTGGCCTACCTATTTTTATAATGTTATTAAGTGTTTTAGGTTCAAAATTTAATCTTGAAAGATTTTTTTTTCAAATAGAATGAAAGATAAGTTTTTCTATGAATATTTCAAATCATAAGTTTTTCATGTTCTTCACATTTCTCATTTTTTTGCCATCGTTGCATGCAAGTTTGATGTCTATCGTACACTTGCTATTTTCACTCCTGCGGTTTTTAGATGTGCTTAGACATCAAAGTTGCACTGTCTGCATGTAATAAAAATGTTAAATAACCAACTGTATCACATTTACCCAAGTTCTAAATATGCGGAGAAGCAAAATTGAAACTACTATTTGGCTGGAATTGCAATGAACCCCGACATCAAAATATACACGCCAGCTTAGCAGGCCCCTGTTTAAAGGACTCACTTCACCTGCAAGTTTGTTTGTTTGCCTCGATTAGGATTTAACATTATCACCAAATCGATCATTTTCTTTCGAGAATGAGGCTCTAACATGACAGGAAAAGAAAAATCATATTATGTTGGGAGAATTTTAGAGATATTTTTTGTTCATTTGAAATAATAGGACATTCAAATGATCACTTTAGGCAAGCCTTGTTCCAGTACTAGCAGCAGCCAAAGCCAAAATGTGAGGGTTTCATTTGGCATATTAAGGCTTGGAGATGGTTGTGACATTAATGATGCAGTCACCCACATGGCCAAAGTAGCAGTTGCTCTTGAGAAATCTAGTAATATCAATGTCGCCATTCTCAAGTGCCTAGCTGATTCATGGGTTCATATTAATCTCTCCGATGCTTTATCGCTGTCAATTATGGGCCTTTTGTTTTCAAAACTTGGAATTTTGCATTTGTTTGTTTGTTTTTTCTCTCAATTGCTTGATACTCCTACTTTTAACTGTTGGTGTCATTCTTATATTCTATCCATGCATGATAACACAAAGATTCATGATAGAAATTACTATGATGTTTCAAACTAATTTTGTTTTGAAGCCAATTTTTCATTATTGGTATTCCGAGGAGCATGGGCCCACATTTACTTAAGTGGGTTGCACATTTTCCACACATGCCAGAACAAATTTGTCCCATTTTTCTTAAGTTGTAAGGTCCTATAGAGGGGGTCTTTTAAAACATTTGGGTGAGTGTTGGAAGTATAAGTAATTCCTCTGTTGTAAATCATGGAGGACAACGGATGCCTGCAAAATCAAAGAAATCAATCAATTTTTCATAGATCTTTCCGTAAAAAGAAAAGAATATAAGTAAATTGTATTTAGTATATGAATAATTTAGTATACTTAAGGAAGCTATTAATGTAAAAAATAAATTTCTTACTTAAATAGTTAAAATTATACTTAAGGAAGTTATTAATAACCATCTTGGATCTAATAAAGATAATCAAATAATTGAGATGAATTCAAAACAAATTCCCATGACATATAGCGCATATATCCATCTACTTCATTGGTTTGGTAAATCTAAATAAATCATAGATAATACAAAAATGAGGACCTCACTCTCCCCCCATTTTCTTCTGATGATTGACCAACTTTAAAATACCGTGCCTTTGAGAAGAAAAGTACAATGGGTACCCCAAAATATAATTTTAATAAGATAAATAAATTTAAATTAAATTTATTACGATAGACACATAAATATTATTTATTTCCAATAAGCTATTATGTATAATTTAGACTAAATATTAAGATTATCAAGATTTGTATTGTAAAATTCAAACCTGAGTAACCCAAACCAATTATCAATTGATATAAGGCATAAAATTAGAATTATATTTGTTAAACCAAAAATTTCCAATGTCAATTTAACAATCACAAAATCCCATAGACTAAACTAAGTTAATGTATCAAACCAATTATTAGATAATAATTACATAACAAATAATAATTTAATTATTTTACTTTATAATAGATTAACCTAATTGAATTCTTGCTTTGAATTTTTTTTTTATTTGACTCTCTAAAAGAATAAAATAGAAAGAAAAATAAATTATTTTATTATTATTTGTATTATTTTATTTTAATAATAGCCTTCTCTTACTTCATTTATAATTATGGTTGATGATTGAGAGAAATATTTTTTGTTTTGATAATGAATAATTCATAGTAATGTTGAATTGAATTTATACAAAATAAGCCAACTCATTATTAAGATAAATATTCACATTGAAGAAATAAATTCTCGAGATCACTCTCTTGTAGTCTATAAATGATTTGGTGGCAATGAAAAATCAACTACTCTATTTTCTACAATTATGAACTTCTATTATTTACTTTTATAGTTTATCCAAGATTGTTTTTTAATTAGGACACCAAATATTATTAGGACACCAAATTTAGATAGCAATTTTGTAAGCAGAAAACATTTTTAGATTCAATTGTATATATTTTACATCAAATTTAAATTACAAATTAAAAATTGAAAACATCATGAGAAATCAAGTTTAATGATGATCCTCTCACCTAACAATTCTCTTGACCCAATTATATATCCCAATTTACACTTAAATAGTATAATAAATAAACTAAATACACATATTAAATTAAAATCTATAATTTATGTGGAGAATTTATATGTATTAATTATTGACAAATTATAATCAATATATTAAACTATACAAATACAATAGATTACATTGTAATAATAATAATAATTTCTATATATGTATAAGTTTTAGGTTTTCAAAAAAAATCACAATTATTCAATTACTTTTTGTGCTTATAATCATAATCACATTTAACATCAACATATCAAATCTATATTATTATTTCTAAAACTAATATCCTATCTATTTATATTTAATCTGTAAATAATCACATTAAATACAAATCTAAATTAATTAATCTCTAAACAATCCCATTCAGTACAAATCTAAATTAATATTTATATTTGTGTGTGGAATCAATGGAATGTGTTTGTATATATAATAATTTGGGGATAAACATCACAAATAATTAATTCGTTGGGATGTGTTTTTTTCCACATTTATTATTTTTCACAGAATATATAGACAAAAATACATAGCACGAAAATCAATCCAACTACTCACTTGAAAACACTTGTATTGATTATATTTTTTAAATATATATTTTTAATTTAATTATTAAATGTGAAAATTTATATTATGATAACCTATATATTATAATTGGTGTAATCTCAATTTAAAAATTGATGTACTTAATATAAACTAAAAGTAACATGTGTTAGAATCGGGACAAAATAAAAAGCCCTAAAACTGCTAATTCGAAATACGGTACAATTCGAGGCAGAAGGTGGAACGCATTACACAAAGTTGGGAGAGCATCTACATCGTCCGTATAATAGATTTGTGGCATGGAGAATGCAAAAGCAGAACTGACGGAAATGCCAGCTGTGTTTATTACCAATCTGTGCATTTGGTTGCCGGTTTGAACTGTGCAGTGGCCCCATAGAATTATTTTATTTTGTTGTTTACAAGGCGAGTTCTGCATGCGATGGGTATGTGGAAGGAAATAATATAGACAGCTGTATTTTCCAAGGAGAAACATGCAGTGTAGTCAAATCGAATATAGTGAGAAGGCATAACCATAAATAAGAATACACAGACATATAAAGTAATTTTTAGTGTCTCCTAATAAGAGTATTGCCTGTTGATGATTCCTATTGCCATTGCATATTTCAGCTTGGCCGGGCAGAGAGCAACGATACGGGTAAGCTTCTTCAATCATGGCATATGATTGACAAGCTCTCTACTCGCAAATTCAAATTCATTCTAATAGCATTTTTGTGACAGGGGATTTACTTTGCTACCGATTCTTCCAAGAGCGCTCAAGAAATTTACACAAAAGGGAGCAACAAACTCTTACTCTGTGAAGTTCTTCTTGGGAAGACATGGACGTAAGTCTTGTTCGATGTGTTCTTTGTTTGTCTAATACCGATCTTCCTAGTCACTTCAAATTCAAGCGCATTAATCCTATTATCAATTATAACTTAGAATATAGTTCTTATGGCCGATTTTATTAGGAAAAAAGATTGTAAATAAACTATCTATTATTTTGTTTTCATAGGGTGCAACAAACTAAACCAGATATGACTGAAATGGATAAGGTGAAAATTAATAAAAAGGGATATGATTCTCTGTTTCAAAGAGAAACAGAAAAGGTAAAGGAGGCACACTTTTTGATGAATTTTTGATATACGATTCTAATCAAGCAATCCTTCGATACATAGTGCACTATAGGAACCTGGCACTCGATCCTACGGCCATCTCCTCGTCAATCAGCAATTGACCGCAATCTTATCAGAGTGCAGTATGAAATGTCTCAAAATTTCACGGGAGATACTCCCGCTGAATATCATTTCAGACTGAGGAATCTGGAGATGTTTCGCGTAGGAGGCAATGGGAATATTGAAGGTGAGCTGCCACCCCAGCTGGGAAAAAAATAGTTACACAGACCATCAAGGTGCCAAAATTGAAACCGAATGAGGGAAAGTGCTTTTACTAACACTTCCTCTGCAGTGAAATCCTTCAATTCCTGCAATTTCAATTGTAGTTTCTGCAGATACGTATACTAATATGGTTATGTAAGCATAGGGCAAATTTGCAGGGCTTAAAGGGGTCGTTCAAGGATCTATACGGTCGCTGGAAGATCTTTAATAAAGGCGGTGAAACCTGCATTTTGTAAAAGATAATTACAAATTGGGAGGCGATGAAGCCGTGATTCATGATGCATTCGAACTCATTATTTAACTGTGAAAATGTCCCTTAGCTGTGACTCCCTTTTGTGCAGGGAATTAGAGGAAGCTTGGGATGCTGAGGTCACGAGTTCGAACATTTCCAAGGACGAGGACGAGGTTGAGGTCACGAGTTCGAATCTTCCTGAAGACGAGGTCGAGACTTCAAAGAGAACCGAGCTCGCCGAATTGCCAGACTTTTCTGTCGAAGACGAGGAGATTATCTCTTTATTAGTGCAGAAGGAGACAGAGTATCTTCCCAGGGATAACTACATCGAACGTTATCCTGTCACAACCGTGTTCTCCATTTCCTTAATTAACGGTAAAAATTTAATTTAAAATATTTAATTTGTACATAAGGCACATTTTCTTGTTTTGATAATGTAATAATAAAGAGTGGGCTTGGAAGATTGTTATTCGGTTAAAAAGAATATGTAATCCTCTTTTGGCACGTAGGAGTAAGGGAGTTAGAAGTTATGCTCTTCTTGAATGCCTGCGAAATTGGAGGCATGAAAGGAGGGACTGGGAGAATTAAGAAGGGAGCATTGTTGTTGTGTTAAGGAAGGGGGCGATATCAAGAAGAATAACATCTTGAAAGTTGGGGTATTAGTCTTTTGGAGATTTCTTTCTTTGGAGCTGGGTAAATCGGATTGACTGAAATCCTAGAGGATAAGCTGGTGTGGGTATTAAGCTGGTTGGGCAATCTACTTGCAGTGTGATCATCCTATCATCAACCTTTGAATTAATAGTATTGATATGGAGCGGTGAACTGGTTGCAAACAATAAGAGAAGGTAGCAGTTACAGAGGGGAATACTTTCAGCAGAGACTGGAGGAGCTTCTTCATCTACAGGAAACCTACAATCATAAACAGGTTCCAATCTCCTTTATTTCTGCAAAATGAAAAGAATGAAACTGGTAGATTTTCTTTGGTATGTTCAAGCTGACTGTCTTTACTGATTAAGCCGGCTAGATTAGAAGAGAACGTAGGAAACAATGCCACTGTTAAATTTTTATGTGTTACTACTGCCCAGATTTCAAAACAAATGTATACGAAATAAGAATGAAATAAGAAAGAAATAAGAATGAAATAAGAAGTATTTCTCTCGTACCTGTTAACTGTGATTTTATTCTTCTGCGGTCCTGCTGATTAGTTGATAAGCTGTAGCTTGCCTTTCTGACATTTGTTGAGAGTATTTACTCTCGTGAAAAATATTTACTACTCATTATTCTAAAAAATGCTTGACCAGAACCGTAGATGCAGTGCCTGGAAGTGATAGACTTTATGT